>JAYRBT010000156.1:6287425-6345823 GCA_036023395.1 Myiotriccus ornatus
CCCACGGACGGACCGCACCGGGACCGGCACCACGGACGGACACATGGACAGACCCACGGACGGACCGCACCGGGACCGGCACCACGGACGGACACATGGACAGACCCACGGACGGACCGCACCGGGACCAGCACCACGGACGGACACATGGACAGACCCACGGACGGACCCCCACCCGGACCCGCACCGGCACCTGCGCTCACGGACGGACGGACCGGCGGACGGAGTCACGAACGGATCCTCATCAGGACCCGTGCTCACGGACGGACAGACAGATAGACCTGCACCACGACCCGTGCTCACAGACAGACTCACAGATGCTCTCACAGACGCACCTGCACCCATGGGCGGACCGACAGACAGACTGACAGATGGACCCGCGCCCACAGACAGACCCACAGCCATGAAGGACCTACAGATGGCTCCACAACAATTTGAGACAGATGAGGGACACGGGCAGGGAAACACAATGGGAAAGAACAGAAGGAAATCCTGATCCACTGGGGGAGATTTACTCAAGAGAGAAAACTGAGACTACTCAGAGGGTGCTGAGGCCTTGGCACAGGTTATCCTGAGAGGCTGTGGCTGCCCCATCCCTGGTCTCCAAGGCCAGATTGGACAGGGCTTGGAGCAATCTGGGCTAGTGGAAGGTGTCCCCGCCTGTGGCAGATGATCTTTAAGGTCCCTTTCCAACCCAAACTATCCTGTGATTCCTTGATTCTATGAGATGGGATGTAATCATCTTCAAAGCCATGAACTTTGGGGCTTGTACCAACATGGCATCAGCACAGGTCCTTTAACTTCAGCTACTTGTGCCAGTGGGGATGGGATGGGCCCTGTCTGTGCTGGGAATGGGATCTCCTGGATGGTCCAGAGCCAGCCTCATCTGGGCTGGCCCTGCAGGCAGCTGCCTTCTCTCCCTGCCCCACACTCTCTGTGGGCACCAGAACCCCACTGGCATTTGCCCAGGAAGGACACAAGGACTGTCCAGCAGCCAATGGAGGGGGTTGAATGCCGGGGGTCCCCAAGGGACCCTTGTGCAAGACTCACTCTGGCACAGCCAGTGAATGAAGATTAAACAGCCTGGGGAAGTTGCTTCACCTCTTATCAGAGAGTTGCTCTCCCCTCTGCTGCAGTGACTCATGCTCTGCTGAGCCATTCCCACCTCATCTGGGATGTGTTACAGCCCTGGACCCCACTCCCTCTCCCTACAGATGGGGATTCTTGTGGAATGTCTGCCTCTTCTTCTTTCTTCTCCTCTCCAGTGTTTCTGTTTCTCAGGTGTCCCCTGCCCACATAACACAGCTGTCCCCTAAACCAGGCTCCCTTTGGCTTGTCTCCAGCTCTGGAGCCAGCACTGGAAAGGGGATAGTCCCCAAAGGCTCCCATTTTTCTAGAAGTTGTCCCTGCCCACTTCTGCCTGCAGGCCCCAGCTCTGCCTGCCTGGGTTGGCTGCAGGTCCTCCCTCAGGCCGGTGTAACTCTGCCCTGGAAGTGGAAGGAGGCAGACATCCAGATTCCAGGGAGCGAGCCCAGACCCACTGGAATCCTCATGACAAGCTGGCAGCTGACATTTCAGAGGGGACGAGCGCGTGTGAGGTTTAATTTATCTGTCTCAGAAGCACACACGTCTCTCAGAGCCGGGGACAGTGGTGACTCGAGGAGGCAGCAGAGCTGAATCAGATGCCAAACACTGACTCCTCCACACGTCCCCAGGGACTGACAGCTGGAGTCACTCTCACCATCTGTCTTCCCACTGCAGCCCCTGGAGAAGGTGCACTCCTCCAGCTAACGATGGAGACAGCGAGAGAACAAATGCATTCATTTCCAGGCCTATGGATTTTCCATTCAGGGACTGCAGAAACATGCTGCACTGGGGAATGTGTTTTGCTCATCCCAGTAATGCAGCTCTTGTGCTTTGCTGTGTAACAGGTGACACCGATGGACCAGCTTCTCCCCATCTCCTGCCCAGTGCATTCTTCAGGCAGGTGTGTCCGGGCTTTCGGATCCTTGGAGGAAACAATGTCTGAAAGACTGGATTTATTGTTCCTCGTGATCTTGCCCTCATCCCAGGCAAGCTTGGAGACCAAGGGGTTGGCCAGAAACTTGGGACACATGATAAAAGCATTTTGTTTCCAGATAGGACAGATCTTCATGAGAACGAGTCCAGAATTAATAAACCATCAACCCGCAGCCAAGTGTGTTGTGTTAACTCAGAAGTAATGAGGTCGTGGTGAATCACCGGGAGTCGGGGACACGGCGGGAGAAACCAGCTCGGAAAAACACTGAATTAGACCAAACCTCGATGTAAACCTCAATTCTTTCTTCACGGCTGAAACTGCTTAACAGTTTGTCTTCCTCTCATTAGAGCTCCGCTGCAAACTCCAGGAAAGTGGGAGGGGAAAACCGCAGGTACCGCAGGAACCAGCCCAGCCTGGGGGGATGCAGGAGCTGGGACAGGGTGGGGGGCTTGGGCAGGTCTGGCTTCTGGCCCCCTGGCAAAGCCCCCCAAGGGGATCCCAGAGCCCTGCCCTGGCTCTGCAGGGACCTGTCCCCGCAGCGCCCGCGGCCGGGGGCGATGCTGCTGTGCCGGATAAGCCACGAGGGAGGGCTGTGGGCTCTGCCAGCCCAACTCACCCTGGAGACAGGGAGGAGGAAGAGGCTGGGGCACCTTCCTGCTCTCCTCAGCTGGTCCCCTCCACAGCAGCTGTTCCCAAAAGGGTTTCCATTCCTCAGTGGCAGAGCACTTAAAAATGTGGGCCCACATCCCTTTTAGAAGTTTCCACTTCTCTTTGCAGAAGTTTTCCAGGTTACAGGGTCTGGGACTTTGGGAAGATAGCTTGGTGGTGGAGTGACATCCAAGTCATAGTTCTCACATTGCGAGGGAGCTATGGTGGGAAAAACTCTTCTCCCCAGCTTTGCATATTAATTTATTATGATTTACAGGCTAATCCTGTGCCCCTCCCTGCACCCTGACAGCCTCAGCACCCACCAGCACTTGAATTACCTTTTTCCGTGCAGAGTCTGGCTTAGACCACCAATGGGAGCACCAAGGCCTCCTCCACCCCCTGCCCTCCCTGTCTCAGGGAACCCCCTCCCTCCTTGCATAACCCAAATGTGGCTGGGAGCAAACTCCAGCTCCCAACATGCCTGTGCTTGGGGGGCTCAGCCTCAAACCCCAACCATGGCCCAGGCACTGCTGCTCTCTGCTCTTCTGCCTTTACTCAGCTGTGGCCCTGCCACGCTCTTCCTCAGTCCTTCTTCTCATGCTCATGTTCTGGCAGGTTTTCCTCACCCCAGACCTCTCTTCCTCAGCCCCTGTAGAGGTGCAAAGGCGTCTCTGTTTGCACAGGCACACCAAGCATGCTGGCACCTCATCTTCCTCCTGTCTTCCCTGCAGGTTCCTGACCTTCTCCCGCACTGCCCCCCATCCCAGTGGCTCTGCTCCCTGGGCCAACATTCCCACAAGCTCTCACTACCAGCTGCTTGGCTCACTTCACACCTTAATCCCCACCTACACCTGTCTGACAACACTTGCCCTTTGGTATTTGCACACCCACCCTCCCCACACTCCCCACACCCATATTTATAGATGCTTGTGCCATCGATGGTATCCATGAATCCCTCAGGCACTGCCTGCAGCAGGATCATCCCTAAGGCTGGTGGAAATTCCCAGAGGCTGCTGGAAGAGGATTCCTGTCCTCATGCCTCAGAAACCCTCTGTCTTTCCTTGGGAAAAGCTCTCGGGCAATCCCAGCACCATGGTGGTTAATCCCCGGCTTCTTGGGGGTGAAAAACATGATGGGAGAAGGGATATATCAGCTCTTCCAAGCTGCAAGAGACAGCAAACCTGTTGGATCAAGGGTTCAGACATGCCCCACTCAGACCAGCAATGTTTTATTTGGGACTGATTTGCAAGTCTCTGCATTCACAATGATATTGAAATGACTCTGGTTTGCAGCAATGGCAAAGCCAGGCTTAGGCAGGCCAGGAGGGAGCTCATCTGCTCCAGACTGCTCAGCTCTCTTGGCATTTTACACTAGAGCAGAGAATAGTTCTACAAACAATGAGCTGAAAAGTGACATATCGCCCTCCCTTGCTTTCCCATCCATCAGCTGAATTTTGCCTTTTCCCTAATTCCTGAAAGGCTCTCCTTGTCATTAACTTCCCCGAACATGTGAGCCCCACAGTGCTGTGAGATCCCTGGCCGCAGAGGCGGATGAGCAGGTCAGTCCAGGGGAAGCTGCCCTCGGCTCTGGTAACTCCTGCCCACCCTGGCCAAGCCTGGTGCTCCCCTCGCCCCAGCATCTCCCTGCAGATGTGGACACAGCTGGGCTGTCGGGAAAGGGGCAGGGGCTGGGCACACGCTCCCCCATGACACTGCCCACCCCAACCCCCGAGGGCTTGTCCCCCGGCAGCTCTGGCAGCTCCCTCATCCCGGGGGTGTTGTTCAATCCAGATGCACTTTTTATTGGATTTTGTTAAATTAAATGTATGATCCCATATTATCTGACCCAGCTCCGAAGTCTCCCAGGCCCAGGCAAACTCTGCTGCCTCAGCTTTCCATTTCCATGTTTATTTACTGCCTTTCAGATTGCCTGGGCTGCACAGTGCAGCCTCTGATGAATAAATAACCAGTGCCCTTGCAGGCCAGATTGATTAGATGGATTTAATTAATGAGCCCAGTTCCCCTTGAGGACTCTCCCAACTAAAATACTGGAACCAGCCAGTGTGCGACAGCACCACGACCCATGGATTTACAGGAATATTAACGAGGGATCACTTAGTGACTTCATCGATGCTGTAACAAGGACACCCCTGAGGACGGGAGAGGCTGCGAGGGGTCAGGTCATGGCTGGTTCATCACACGGGGATTGTTCTCCCGGCTGCTCAGCACAAACATCCTGCAAACATCCATCTGTCCTCCCCATCCCAGCTGGACCCGTGTGGCCAGGGAGACAGGGAGCCAGAGCTGCCAGCTCACTTCCAAGGGCACTGGGGGCACACAGGCTCTGGAAACAACAGGGGAAAAGGCACAACCCTGAGAGGACGTGGTGGGGGTTGCTCCACACCAAGGCCAAACCTGAGGGAATTCGGGAGAGGGGAAGTGAAGCAGGAGCATGAAGCCCACGCTGGGTCGGGATGGGGGGAGCTGGGCAGGGCCAAGGGGAGCTGAGCAGGGCCGGGGGAAGCTGCCACGGCCATCCTGAGCCCCCGTATGCCAAAGGCACCTCTCTAATGGAGACAGACGTGTGACAGGGTGCTCAGCCCAGCTGCCCCCCACTCCCCCGCTCCCAGAACCATGGCAGATGGCAGCCCCCACATCGACCTCTCCCCACCAGCCTCCGCAACACCCCGAGAAGGTGCCGCATGGGTTTATTAATTAGTTCATTAAATTATTGCTGAAGTTAATTGAGACCCACGTGTTCCCCCCTCCAGCTGCCTCCCAGCCAGCTGTGGCAGGGGCGGGAGCTGTTGATGGGGTCGGGAGCGTGCAGGTAAAGAGCTGCCACGGGGAGCATCCAGTGCTGAGTGTGCCGTGCCACCTGCCCTGTCCTTGTGAAACCTGCCCTGTCCCTGTGCCACCTGCCCTGTCCCCCCTCTGCCTGGCACAGGCAGCTGCCGGGCTCATCACAGTGATGATTGTCAAGTTTTAATTAGTCTCCAACACGATTCCTGTCACAAACACTCTGCTGGGGGTTGTTTGTTTTAATTTGATCAGGGACAGGCACAGAGAGGGGGAAGGCGGAAGGTAATTAAATTTGACTAAAAATCTTGGAATGCCATTAAAGCGGATGTCCTCATTTGCATAATCCGCTCCCCGCGGCGCCCAAAACTGCCACCAGTTTACTGGGGCTGGTTTTCCCCCCAGGAGGACGCTGCCCACCCGCGGAACCTGCCGGCACTGCCGAAGGAGGACGGGGATGTGCAGGGAGAGTGGAAGAAGTCCGGTGGGGAAAGGGAAAAATTCCTGACTTGCTTCTAGCAATTCGAGGGGCTTGCAGGAGAAGTTGTTCAAGTACCAACAGCTGGGTTGGGTGGGTAACACATCAGCACCTGGGGTGCTCCTGTGCTGGAGCCTTCTGGGGCTCTAAAGCTCTCCCAAAGTGCTCCAGAGCAGCCTGGTGTGGAAGTTCGGGTCCCAGCCCAGGGGCCAGCAGGGTGTCATGTCCTGCTGTGGACAGGACACCAAGAGCAAGGGCAGAGCAACAGGACAAACACAGCCGGCTGTGCCTTGGGAATGCCGAAGCTCCCGGAGCTGGGGGTTCAGTCCCCTGCACGAGGCCAGACAAGCAGCAGGTGGGTGGGGTCGGAACGACCTCATTTTGTAGCTTAAGCAACAATTTTTGCCCTTTGTTGCTGCTTTTCCCTACTTGTGTTTCCCTGTTTAACATGGAGAAAACGCTGTTCTGCATTTCCTCCTTGGCTGTCCATAGAGTAATTACCTGGTAATTATTTCTGCTCGTTGGCAAGTTGGTTTTAATGATGTTTGCTAAAGGTTTGATTATTATTGCAAATGTTGTTTCCACATGTGGAGTTAGGGCTGGGATGCCAGGCGTGTTTCTGGGAAAAGCAGGTTTTCCAGGGAGGGGCTGTACTTTCTGGAGATATCACAGTCAGAGCCGGAGGTTGTGACGCTGTTGGGCTTGGGGTTTTTTTTGTTATATTGATAAAATAATGAAGATTATAAACTGTCACCAGGTGACAAACAGGGATTTGATGATAGATAGTAAAAATCCTGGGTAGTTTGGAAAGGAACACAGAGAGGAAGAGGGGACAGGGGTGTTGGGGGAGCAGAGACAAGGAGGGACATCTGCTTGCTGTCCCTAGGATGTGTTTGCAGCCAAGAAGAACCCTCTGGCTGTTTAAAGCAGGAGCAACCTGCCGGAAATAAAACCTTGGAATGAAGGAAGGGGAGAAACAATACAGAGACTTAGCTTCCAGGTGCTGGGAAAGCCAAGGGGTCATCAGTGTCCATCCAGGTGCTGTTGGAATAGGAGAGGCTCGTGCAATATAAATACCATGCAAAGAAAGGACTAAAGAGAGCCAGGACTGGATAAAGAGGCTGAGCCACCACAGGGGCCCTGCAGGGGAAAAAGGGTCTTGAGGAAAGTGTTGGAAGGTTTTAGCAGCTGAGGGTGGCTAGACCAAGGTGGTGAAAGTGAAATGCCACCAGCCCCCAGCTGGGCTCCAGAGGCAGCCCTTGGGAGGGCACCCATGGGGGAATTGCCTCTTCCAGTGGCACTGAGGAAACTGTTTCTCTCCCTGCAGTGTGGGCAGAGCAGGCTCAGGGTGGCAGGAGCCCGGCTGTGCCAGGAGCACACACACCTCTGTCAGGTGACTGGGTATGTTCCTTCCCTGAAAGGAGGAACAGATTTGTTTGTCCTGGCCCCCAGCAGAAACAGGATGTCATAAAAATTAATTGCACTGGTGAGCAGGGTAATGTGTGCTGTCACTCTGGCCGTGCCCCCGGAGTCCATGGGGAGCCGCCCCAGCTCTGGGCACAGCAGCCACCTGTGCTGAGGATGGGATCCCCTCATGGCTTCTGCAACACAGCGAGGGATCCACAGGGCTTTGGATCCCACTTAAAAACCATGGCACTGCCGTGTTGCCTGTAACTAAAACGAGAGCTGGAGCATCCTCTGAGCACCTGTCCCAAATGTTCTTGTAATTGTGCTGCCTGAAACATATCTCCAAAGAAAGACTTGGTCTCCCATTTCTTCCAGTCCCCATGTCCTTCCCCTTCCCACAGGGACCATCCGGCTTCACTTACATGTTCTGATCAGATTTATGCAGTCTCTGTTTCGAGAGCAACTCTGCCCACGTTCCTATTTCACTTTCAGAGCACCAGTTAAAGCAGTGTTTTCTTCCATTCGCCCTCTTCCATCTCCTTTCTGCCTGGAGGAAGGATCCCCTCCTAGATCTGAAGACAGAAAAGGAATGCAGGGCCCAGCCGAGGTGCTACCAGCTGGGGGCTGCAGATGGGTAATCTGTGTTCTTAAGTGGGCTGATCCCTCAGGGTTCCTGCTGGGACCACTCACCATCCCACAGGAGGCCAAGTGGAAGGCCCCTCTCTGATCCCAGCCTGAGGAGCCGTGTCCATCAGGGTGCTGGGGGAGGGTTGGCAGGGCTGGGAGCGCTGCACGGGTTCACAGCACTTTCTTTTATATGAAAATGAACAGTTTTGCCCCAAACATCCCGTGGCTGGGGTCAGGCAGTGAGGATGCCTGAATTCCCATCTTGTCCTTGGACCAGACAATGTCTGTTCCACAGGGATGCTGGAACCAGTGTGCCTGTGTGCATGACTGCCATCCCGGGCAGGCAGCATGGGTTTCTTCCAGAGGAGGAAAAAGCACCAGGGAAGCCAGGCCTGGGTGAGAACCAAGGGATTATCCCACTGGAAAACGAAGCAAAAGGGAAAAGCTGGCTTGGTTTGCTCAAACATAACACTGCCCAGGGATGTGGCCCTGCGGGAGCTGGGGCTGCCTGGAACATGACTGTGGAGCTCTGCCATGGAGGTTACACCTCTGAAATCCCGGGATATAAATCTCTGCCACACGGTTGCACAAGCCCTTCCTGAGCCCCTCGGGTCTGTATTGTAACATATTGCTTGAGCCCGTGTGGGGAGGTGTCCAACACACAGCATCTGGGGCTTGGAGGGAGGCGTGATCCCAGGATCTGGACAAGGATTGCTGCCAAAGGGGGAAATTTTTGGCCCGTTAACAAAGCTCACATTAAGAAATACAAACGTGGTGTAAAGATGCTGTGACAGCGATTGTACTGGGTATCTTTTCATTAGTAGTATTAGTTTGGGGGGGGTTAATTATTAAACTTCCATATCTCAACCCAAAAGATAAGAACTTCTCTTTCCCATTCTCCTCTCCTTCTGGGGTTGTGCGAGAGAGTGGCTCTGTGGTGCTGAGCTGCTGGCTGGGTTTAAAGCCACAATGTGAGTGCAGGAAGGGAAACCAGTTCACTCCTATTCCCTAAGAAAGTTATCCCAGCCCACTGAAAGCCCCCCAGCATGAGGATAGTGCTTAAATCCCCTGGGACAAGAGGGTCTCTCCTGGCTGGGGCTGATTTAGGGCAAGGGAAGCACTGTGCCCATGTGGAGGGAGAAGCTGCAGAGCTGTGGGGCCCCATCCTGGTGCAGGTGTGATACAGAGTGATGTGTGTTCCTGAAGGTGCATGTTGGATAGGTGGTGGGGGTCACGTAGATACTGGGTAGGTGATGGGGCCAGGTAGACTCCACCAGCCAAGACCCCTGGGTGCTGAGAGCTGTGGCTGAGCAACTCCATGAGAGATTCTTCTGCCTGGGCTGAGATAATGACCTGAGGACCCCAAGGATGAGCAGACAGACATGCTGGACAGGCACCACTCCTGGGGTGGGGATGGCCCACACAGCTGTCTGTGAGGGATACAGCTTCTCTTTGGAATGAGAAAAAAATCAATAATTTTCCCCAGATACACATTTTCAAGGATGTGTAATGAAAGACAACTGTGTGTCTTCCTCCCCGTAATTGGGCTGTTTGCACTCTAAATACAGTACAGCTCCTACCTGACTGGCTAATAAGGAATGATTTTCTCTCCTTTTATCTCCAATTAAGCTGAACTGAGCCTGGCATCGCCGCTCTGCCATCATTTCCCAGTGTAGAGGTTTGCTAAGTTGTGGGGGTTGGCTTTTAGAAGGCTTGAAAAGATTAATCTCAAATAATGTGCAGGGGGAAAAATGTGGATCTGTGTTAATGGGACTTGGAGGATTTCAGTAAAGAATTGATTTTTAAATGTTAGTTTGTGCTAATCAGGGGTTAGAGGAAAACACTCTTGGACTGATCAGGTGCCGGTGCCAGGCAGAGGTGGATTTGGGAGCGTGGCTGGGGTGTGTGAGCCCAGAAGCCCTGGCGTGCCTCCAGCTGGCTTTGCAGAGGCTTTTGGGTGTTATTTAGTGTCTGCCCCCAGTGCAGCACAGTACACTGGGGAGAGCCCCTTTGTTCAACTATGCTGGGGACTTGGGACCTGGGCACAGATGTGTGGCAGGACAGGATTCCCTGTGGGAATGCCCAGACAGCCCTCACCCCTCTGCCAGCGGGACACCTGGCTGGGTCCACAGGGTGCTGCCATCCTGCTGGGTCCCTGTAAGATGACGTGCCAGCTCTACTCTCCATCCTGGACTGGGGAGGGTCCCCTCTCCAGCCAGGTGCTGGAGCCCTGGCCATGGGCATCGCCAGGCTGGGGCTGGATTCCGGATGAGCCGGGGCTGCCCATCAGTCTCTGCCCCCTCTGGTGCTAACAGCCAGAGGAGTCCTGCTGCTGCTCATCCCACACTTAGGTCATGCTCAGAGAGGCATTTCTTCCTCTCCAGGCTTGAACCTCACAGCCTTCATCACCATCATGTTCTACATCACTGCTTCCAGAACAGCAGAGAGGGGTGTCTGCTCCAGGGACAGTGCCAGCACCAAGTGGCTCTTCATCATCACTGATGCTTGACTGATGCTGGATGCTCATCTTCCTCCTCAGGCTGCTCTCCCTACAGCAGATGGCATTGCCAGGTGAACCCCAACCCCTGGAAAGACCCTGGAGCACAGCTGGATATGGGAGCTGCTGGGTTTGGGTCCCTTCACCCACACGTGGGCAGCCCCAAGGACATGCATTGCTCAGCCCTGGGCTGCTCCAGTGTTGTTGAACCTCTGAGCACGAGGGTTTCTTCATCAGCCAGCAGATCTCGTTAGTATTTTATTAATTGTACGGATGGGAAGAGCAGCCCCCATCCAAGTCAAACAACAGTTGAAGTTTTATATGATACAAAACAGAAGTCCCTTAAGTACAAAATATCCGGCTCTAAGTGAGCATCACCTGGTGCTGAGCTCTGCCACCAGTTATATATTAATATTCCACCTGTACAAGTATTTATAGATAGAAAAAAAGAAACACTTTAAAAAAAAATCAGGAGAAATTCACTCCCCCAAATGTTAGTTATATTTATATATATATGTATGTATAAAATACATATATATAAGAACACAGAGGCTGATTTGTGCTTTTTTCACCAGAAGACAGGCGGGACATGTTAGGGCCAAACTGACACTGGGGGTCCCCAGCACGTGGGTCACTTTGCCTTCCAGTTGGAACAATGTCTGGGAATTTGAGTCCCTTCCTGAACGGAGAAACCAGGTCATCTGCCATGTGCTGACAGCTTCGGTAGACAGTTTTTCCATGGAGGGAAGGGAGGGATGGGAAAGGGAATGGACATCTTTGTGGAAGGGAGAGGGCATGGGCTCTGCCCCTGTGACTGCCTGAAGAGGTGATTCCCAGACAGCTCCATCTCCCACCACCCCTGGCAGCCAGGAGGGGACAGAGCTGGACCCAGCAGCTGGCACAGGGGTGACCCAGCCTGGGCAACCACACTCTGCTGCACTATCCTCATGGTGCCTTCAGCCCCGGGCACTGCCATGGAGCAGATAGTGCTGCTCTGCCCTTCTCCCCTCTCGGGGCATGGCCCTGAACCCTGATGGCAGCAAAGAATGGGGAGCTGCTGTTCTGGGGCGTCCCTCCCTCCCTCGGTCCTGCCTTCCAGGCATTGCCCCTTCTCCTTGTAGCCCCCTCAGGGACAGCTGCTCCGGGGCTCCAAACATGTCCTGCCCCATCCAAACAATGAGTTGGCTGGTTAAGAGGGATGGGCTTGGCTTGGAACAAGCTTGAAGTGCACAAGAGGGCTTTTGGCCAAGGAAGAGGGACACCCAGGAGTACAGGGCTAATTCGTCCATGAATTGAGCATCAAAACTGCAACAGGTTCCCTCTGCCCCTCAACAGGGGCTGGCACTTGAGCTGTACCTATGTATCTACAGGGAGCCTCCCTCCTCCCAGAAGAGCAGCCTCTTTTGCTACCAAACTGTGGCTCCCTGGGTGTCCCTGCCGGGTAACACCACAAACACACTCCACCCCTCGCTGCCCGCCCTCCACTTCCCGACACAGCTCTGCGACCTGCAGACACGGCCCCGTCCTCTCTGCTCGATCCTACTGCATCCTCCCATCTCACTCCACACTCCTTCACCCCCACCATTGCTCCCAGTTGGTGTTGGGGACCCAGCTCCTGCCACAGGCTGCCTTCCCGGGGTCACCCCACAGCCCCTCTTCCATCCACTCCCCCTGCCCGCTCCTGTGGGACAAGGGCATGGCTTTTCCTCTGTGGACCCTCTGCCCTGCAGCGCTTCAGGGCTGGTGGGATGGGGACTGCCCAGCCCAGGGTGAAAGGACGTTTATAAATATGTGCCTCTGCCTCCCCCTCCACAGGCACTGCCCACACTGCGCTCCCTGCCGAGAGCCCCAGTCCAGATCCACGGCGAGTCCACGTTAGACAGGACAGAGCATCTTCCTGGCACCTCAGATCTTCGTCTCAGGGCCACTGGGACTCAGGGCTGGGAAGGAGTCACGGATCCTCACCAGCTCCATGGCACAGAGGTGGCCAAAGACCCTGTTGTACCACTCGGGAGACCGGCCCCTGAAGAAGGGAAGAGGCGGGAGAGGGATGAGCGGGCAGGAGGGATGCTGACACCTGCACGGAGCAGCGTGGTGCCCCTTGCTGGGGACAGGCACTCAGCACAGCTCCCACGGCGAGGGACAAGGAAGTGATGAGCGAGCACCATGTGCCAGGACAGGGACCTGCCTCCCCTGTCTGCAAAGTGGGGGAATATCTGCCACCCAACCAGGCTTCCCCTTCCACCAGCCCACCCTCGCACCCCGAACCCCAGCATGGCTCAGCAGCACCGAGGCCATGCTCCAGACCCACAGGGAACTCCAGGTGCTCTGCAGAAGCTTCCAGGGACTTGCTGCCACCGTGGGAACTGCCAGCACTGACTGAGCTGCTGACTCCGTGTCCAGTCCCCACCTGGCAGGAAAACCCTGGCCCCAGCCTAGCGCCCCTCCCCTCGGGGCAGGCGGGACTGTGGTGCAGGAGCCAGGCCAGACCCGTGGAGGGGTGGGCAGCTCTGGTGCCCCACCGTGACCTGGTGTTCCGTCCCCTCCCCGGTGGCACCGAGGGCCCCATTACCTGAGGTCGGCCCTGCAGATGTGGGTCACTCGGGAGCGGCCCATGGCGCTGGGCTCGATGAGGTACTGGGACGTCAGCACGACGGCCTTGACGCCTCCCTCCACCGGCACCTTGTCGTGCTCCACCGACAGCGACATGAGCAGGCAGGCTCCCCGCGGCAGGTCCGTGCGCCAGCGCCTGCGGGACAGGCGGGGGTCACCCTGTGCCCTCCCAGCGGGTCCACAGCGGGATCAGAGGACGGGGGACAGGGGAGGAGGAGATGGGGCTGGAGCAGGTGGGATCCACCAGACCAAGGCCAAACCCTCCGGGGGTCCCTGCCCGTCCTCACCGGAGCACCATGCAGTCCCTGCGCGGGTGGGGGGCCATGCTGTCCGTCACGTAGTGATACACCTCCATGTCCTGGTCCAGGGCCTCCACCACCTTGCTCTGCAGCAGGTCCTCGTCCCACAGGTGACGCTCCCGCAGCACCCGGTGCAGCACTGTGGCAGGAGGGGCCTCGACGTCCGTGGAGACCTTCCACAGGCGCAGAGGGTTCCCGTCCCCAACCTGAGGGGACAACGTAGGATCAGGCAGGCTGACTGGGGATGGGATGGGATCTGCTTTGGCTGCTGGAGGAGCACTGGATGGCAGCAGCCAGCTTCTCTGCTAATGTGGTGGGCTCTCTGCCAGGACTGCTGGGCACAGAGCAGCCTCCATCCCTCAGTCCCCTCTCTGGCCAGGGAAAGGGTTGCTGATCCCACCTTGCACAAGAGAACAAGCACCAAGGGGTTGCCAGCAGGTCGGTAGGTGCCTGGAGATCCCCATGGGCACCCCGTACACATTTTCCCCATGTCCCCAAGTCCCTCCACACAGTGGCATTTACCTTTTTGCAGGACAGCTCTGTGTTCAGGGGCCCTGGGGTGCTCAGCCACCCCTTGAATTTCTCTGATGACTCTTTGAGTAGGTTCTGGATGCTCTGCTCGAAGTAGGACTGTAGATCCTTGCTCTCCCCCTGGCATACCAAGTCAGTCAGGGGGTGTGGATAAGCATCTGCAGCCATATAGGAGCTGCTCAGCTGCAGCAAGATGTCGTGGGAGACCTGTGAACCAAGAGCACACATCTTCAGCGAGCCAAATGAATCCTGCAGGGACTTTGTTAGTGTCCTGGGCAGCTAAAGAACCACAGCTCATCCCAGCAAGGAGGGGGAAGGATGGACATAGCCCCCCTGGACATATAGCCTACACCACCAGGAGATGAAACGGGGCTCTGCCCTGGGGTCACCCGTCAGGGGCAGCTGCCCCACTTAGGGCTGGGTGCCCTCATCTCGCCCCAGGACTGGCACCCACCAGTGAGGTCACACCTCCCACGGGCAGTGCTGGGCTGGATACCACTGCCACCTACCTGGAAGAGCTTCTTGCAGTCGGTGATCATGTGGGAGAGCCCCTGCGTTGCAGCCATGTTCTCGTTGAGGTCCTTCTGGTCCGGCTTCCCCATGGTGCCCCTCTTGTGTATGGCCCTGTGGGGGGGCAGGTGGTGCTGGGACCAGTGGGCACCGCACGCCTCTAGCCCCCCATGGCTCTGATTTATGTCACAGAGCGGGGACCCCCAGTCTGCAGGGCGGAGCATCGGGCTGTGCCAAGAGCATCTGTGTCCCACCATCAGCTCATCCCGCTGGCGTCCTCCCGCAGCAGGCAGGGAGGGGTGATGGGGAGGAGCCCTTACCTGGGTGAGGTGCTTTCCTTCTTGGACACGTTGAGGTGGAAGATGGAGGGGGCCAGGCACACGGCCAGGTTCCCGGCAGTCATCTGATTCTCCTCGGCCGAGGCGATGTCGCTCAGGAAGTAGAGCAGGGTCTGCAGCACCTCGCGGTTCTCGTCGGGCATGAGGATGATGGCGGCCTGCACCGCCTGCAGCCGCTGCTCCTTGGACACGACTGCGGGCACGGGGCAATGCCAGCGTCAGCGGAGCCGTGCCCGTGGCCACCACCTGCTCCCACCGCCTCCGCCCACGGGAACAAAGGGACCCCTCCTCCCTGGCAGAGCCCGAGCTCCCCAGCCCTTACACTGGTAGATCTGCAGGAAGGTGTCCGTCAGTTTGCTGGTGAAGATGGGCTCGGGCAGGTCGCGGAAGTATTGCTTCAGCAGGTCAGCCACGTCGTACGCCGACTGCCCCGCGTAGCTGACGTTGTCAGGGCTGCTCTCGTTCATGTGCCGGAGTGCCTGGATCCGGGACTTTACCCCTGACTTACGGAAAATGCCAACCTGAGGGGGCAGAGGGGGGTGAGCAGGCACCGGCCTGGGTGGGCACCCACGGGACAGGCAAAGACAACATCCCCCAGAGAGCTCCTCCCCCAGACCCAGAGCAGAAACTGAGGGATGGCCAAGGGGACACCGGTGGGTGTGGGGTTCCCACAAACAATCCCACCATCCCACTTCACCACGCACCACAGGAGGTGAACAAAGGGACCCCCAGAGCTATTTTTTTTGTCCCCAAATCCCAGCACTGCTGCCCAGCAGTCACAGCATCACCTGGTCCAGGCACTGGCTGCGCAGGTAGCGCATGGCCTGCTGGATGCTCTGGGGCAGGGGCTGCCCCGTGCGCTGCACGTTGACAATGGGTGGCACCCCAAAAACCATCTTGTCCCTGTAGTCAGGGACTTTACTCCTCTTCATGAACTTGGGGACGGTCCTGCAGAGTAGAACAGAGAGAAATCAGTGCAATAATCAGTGCCCTCAACAACCCTCGCAGGGGGAGCGGGACCCTGGGAACACACAAGCAAACACACAAACACACACACACACAGACACAAACACACACAAAACACACACACATATGCAAACACACACAAACAAACACAAACACACACACAAACACACACATACGCAAACAACACATACACAAACACACACATACACACTTCTGCCCTGTTTGGAATACAAGCACAGTAGCTTTCCAGCAGGAATGGCAGCATATTTTATTAAGCCAAAATGCTTTGATACTTGGCTATTGTACTGTCCCACTGTCTTATGAAGCATTTTTAATGCCCCACAAGCATCTGCAGCCTCCATGGCTGCAGATGATGCCAGGAGCCCCCTGGATGCAGACAATGCCAGAAACCCTGGGGATCAGCCCCAGCTCACACTTGACAGAGCAAAGCCATCCCTTGTTTGGCTTTTCCCCCTCCCTCTCCACCACCTCCACTCCCCAAAGCTGCCCTGGGCTGGGGGCAATGCGCTGCATAGCACAAGCTGCAGCTTGTGGGCACCATCCTGATGGCCTCCCTGCCAGCTCACCACGTCCAGGCTTGCTTGTGGGGCACCGAGTACTTCTCCATGATGGCAGTGAGCCGGAGCAGGGAGCACTTCTGGAGCAGGTTGAGCTGGGCCGAGGACTGGCGGTTGATCTCCAGCGAGGCTGAGTTCAGGCTGGGCCGGTGCGAGTTCTGGAAGCTGTGCCAGCGCAGTTTTCTGGATGGAAGAAGTGGATGTGAGAGCTGGTGAGCAAGGAAGAGCCTATCCCTGCCCAGGGCACCCCTGGCTGTGGGGAAGGGTGAGAAAAGCCACAGAACTCAGCAACGGCCGGAGTCCTCCAGGGGAAGGCACCCAGGGGCTCTGGCACAGGGGAGGCACGTGCCTCCTGCATTTACGCTTGGTTTTAGCTAATGAGAAACCTTTTAATGACGGGCCTGTGCAGATGGACAGGGCTGGCAGCAGTGGCAGTGGTGTCCTGCCGCCGCCAGAGCGCACCAGCACCCTGCGCTGCGCTCCCCTGCCCGCAGGCTCCTCCAGCGGCATTTCCCTCCCTCCGCCAGCTCCCGCCTCCTGGCAAGGGGCAATCATCCACCCCCTCGAGGACGAGACTGGGGTGCTGCTCCTCCAAGCCATGGGCTGTGCACCCCTCCCTGCTGCCCCATCCCTGGAAGTGTTCAAGGCCAGGCCATACGGGGCTTGGAGCAACCCCATCTAGAGGAAGGTGTCCCTGGCCGTAGCGGGGGGGTGGAAAGAGATGGTCTCTGTCCCTTCCCACCCACAACATCCCAGGATTCTGTGATACCTGCAGGGCCTCGTGAGCGACGCTCCCACCCCCGAATCCCGGCGCTCTCGCGTCTCAATCTCTTCAGCCTCGTTGAGGGAGTTCCCCGTGCTGTCAAAGTCACTGGCAGAGGTGCCTACGTCCGACATGGATCGCTCTTCGAAGTGCAGGTTGGAGGGTTCCCCTCCCGAGTCCGACTCCTCCTCATCCTCCTCTTCCTCGCCCCCTTCCTCCCCCTCCAGGCCAGGGGCGATGGCTTTACACCAGAGCTCCACCTTCTGCTGTAGCCCCCACATGTGCTGCAGAATGTCATCGAGGTTCTCATAGGTAACCTCCCCGTCCTTGCAGAAATCCTCGCTGCTGCCGAAGTCCGGCACATTGTCGTAGACGCTGACCCGGCTGCCCAGGGAGCTGCAGGAGCCGCGGCGCCGGCGGGCAAAGCCGCGGGGCGAGGACGAGCCCTCCGTGCTGCTGCTGCTGCCGCCCCTGCCACCCGCCCCCAGCCCGGCAGCCACGCTCCCTGGGTCCCAGTGGGTCAGGGAACTGCCACCCAGGGGACACAAGCTCTCGATGGAGAGGGATTTGGGGAAGGTGCCAGGCTTGTGGTCACAGGGGATGTAGACAAGGCAGTCCCCACGGCGAGCCCGCCGGCGCTGGCACGCAGAGGCGGCAGCCCAGCTGCTGCTGGCTGTGGCAGCCGTGTCAAAGTCCTCCAGGGAGACTCCGCTGCAGTTCGGGTCAGAGCCCTCCTTGGTGCCCGCAGCGCCGAGCGGGCGGTTAGTCCTGTACGACACTGAGAAGAAGTGTTTTTTGCCATGGGAAGAGGCAGGTATGTCTCTTTTAGAGGAGTTGGTCCTGGTGGCTGCGAGGTCCCCATTACTCTTCAGGGGGCCCCAGCCAGGTGGGAGGGTTTTGCTGCTGTGCAGGGCTACCCTCCTGTCTGGGCTGGCCTTCTCCTTGTCCTTTCTCCGCAGGGACTCGATCCGCTTCAGGAAACTGCGAGACCGTCGTTTCTTTGGCTTCTCCTTGGAGCCCTCTCTGAGGCTCGGGGACTGCTCCAGCGAGGAATGCTCGCTCCGGCTGCAGCTGGTGGCGCTGGCAGCGGCACGGAGTGGGGACGGGGGTTCGGATGGCGCGGCTGCAGTGCCCAGCGTGCCACGCGTGCCACCCACGCTGCCCACGCTGCCCGTGCTGTGCAGGGACGCGGCCTCTGGGTTGGTGCTGAGGTCCGTGAGGACACTCTCGCGGCTGGACACCGGCCGCATGCTGCAGCTCAGGGCCTCTGAGCCCTGCGAGAGGACGTCGGCTGACCCTACCCGGGACCACCTCTTGCTGTCCCTCTGGAAAGCCCATCGGTTGCTGATGGCACACAGGTCTTCCTCCTCAGAGTCTTCATTCTGTGAGTGGTTGAGAACAGGGGATGATCAATCCGTTGGAGTCACGGAGGGTCAGCGTGTTCCCCCTGCCAAGGGAACAAGCACCCCAGAAGGGGCACAGCCACTGGCATGGTCCCAGGTGTGTTCACCCCCTCAAACCAGCTCCAGTCCCATTTGGTGGCAGAGGGCTCCAGGAACCACTCTGTACCCAGGATCATCATGGAGCGCCCCAGGACACTGCCCCACCACTGAGCATGTGATACCCCACACCCTCCAGTCCACTCACTTGCCCTGAGCACCCAGGACCTACCTGTTTACGCTGAAAGTGAACATCCAGCTTCATGGAGGCACAAGTGTTCAGGGTCATCAGCCTCCTGCAAGAAACAGAGAGGCTTTACCCTGGTCCCAGCCCCAGTCCTGGCCCCGCTGCTGTCACAGGGCTGGCTTTGGCTTCTTTTCACTTTCCTGCCTTAGAGCCCTGACTGTGCCTGTCACTTGTCACATGTCAACTGCAGCTGTGGCTCCAGGGGCCAGAGGGACACCCAGCTACTGAGGGGATGATGCCAGCAGATGGTAGCCCAAGCCAGGCCACACACATGCCAGCAGCTGGGGCCACTAGTCCTGTGAGTGAGCAGGGATGGCCTGCTCCAAGTTATTAGAGCAAAACCAGCTCAAAAGCTCCTGTGGCTGGACCAGGGAATGACTAAAGGACCCAGAAAAGGCTCAAAAGCTCAGACAGGGCAGGACAGGCAGAGACCTCCCACCACCTCCCACCCTGCTGCACCCAGGAAGTGGTGTGGGGATCCCCTCCTGCCCAGCACAGCCACCTCTCTGTCGGGAAAACAAGTAACAGACTCTGTTCCCGCTCCTGGTCTGTTCTGGGTGGGAGGGAGGCGTGGAGTCAGTGCGGGGGCACGGCTGTGATGATGTGTCCCAAGAGCCAAGGCGAGGCTGAGTCACCCACAGAACCGGTGACACATGGCCCGTCCAGACACATGGACTATCCAGTCAGTTCCTCCCTTTGGGTGTCAGCTTTTGCGCTGGCAGAGTCCCCCCAGCACACACTGCTCCCGGCACAGCACAGCCGGCGGCAGCTCCCTCAGCTCTTCCCAGCCCCGCCGATCCAGCAGCACCGTGTCCTGGTGGAAAACACGTGGCCGGGCTGTGCTGCCTGGCACCGGGACAACCAGCGTCACACAGAGTATGGTCACACGGAGCCAGAGAACGCTTGGAAAGGCAGAAACCCCAGCTCAGACCAGCTGACAGTGCGGTGTGCCAGGGATGGAGGGTCCCACTGGCACTGACCCACCCGCGCTCGGCAAACCCCCCTGTGAGCCACCAGGTCCCGCCCCACCAGGAGCCCCTACAGTTCCTCACCAGAAGGCAAGACCCCCCACTCTGATGCACAGATCTGGCTTCCATACAGGCTTTAGTTCTGGGTTTAGCTCTCTGAAATGTTACACAGCATTCTCACAACGTAGCCCTGGCAGTGCTGGACAGTGGTTGGATTTGATGATCTTAGAGGTCTTTTACAACCTAAATGATTCTGTGAGTCTCTGGTGAAGGTGCCCTGGGCAGACATGGCTCCCTACCCTGGGGACAACTGCCAAAGGATGCCACTTGGGGTGGTGGGAGGGGGCGGGGGAGCAGGACAGAAGGGACAACACACCTCTGCTCGGTCTGACAGCTCAGCTCTGACCAACCCAGTTCTAGCTGAGCTCTACAGTCTAGTTACCCAAGCTTGAAATAAAAGCCCAGCCCAAAAGCCCCACAAAGAGAAGAATTATTCCTGGGAAATGTTTCTGTTCTCTAGCAGCTCTGGATGTTCATAAAAAAGCTATTGTTTCCCTGGAACCACCCAACCCCAGCAGTGCCGCCCAATCCAACTGACACATCCAGAGTCCTCACTGCAGAGGGAGCAACAGCAGCAGAGCACGATCTGAGCTCAGCTGAGGTATGAGGTGGGCACCTCACAGCACCACCACCCCATCAGCCCAGTACAGCTGCCCCAGCCCTTGCCTGGAGCACATCCCCCTGCTGGTTCCATGGCCTGCACTGTGCAGGGATGTCAGGGAGCATTACCTGCACAGGGATTTGAGGGAATCCTGATCCAGGAAGCTGTGGTCCTTCTTCACAGCACCGATGTCGAGAGGGAACAAGGAGTCTGGGGAAGAAAGCGAGAGGGACATCAGCGGCCGCTCCCGAGCCAGCTGCTCCATCAGGCAGCAGTAGGCATGGGAGGAGGGAAGGGCTGCGAGGAGCAAGCGAAGGAGAGCCCTGAGTGGCTGGAGACCACCCGGAGGTGGTGCATGCCCAGGGTCCCTGGGCACAGCTCCCAGGTGTGTTAGGTGAGGGTGACAAGGCGCCTGACGGCATCCATCCAGTTCCCTGCTCTGCTGGGATCATGCATGTGGGACCCTCAACCCCAAGTGTCAACCCAGCTGTTCATTAAGCCATGGAGTGCAATCACCAAGGGAAGGGAAAAAGAGGGAAATACTTAGAGGATGTGGGAAGTTCTGTGGAGAGAGGCTGGAAAGGCATTGGTTCATTCACAGACTGCAGCAGCAGCACCGCTCCTCAGTGCCCAGCTGTGAGCACTGGGGCCAGTACCTGGGGCTGGGGGTCTCCCAGCAGGAACCCAGCTCATCCTTGCACGTGGTGCCTGGTCCCCCAGAATAGACACCAGCAGCAAACAGGCAGCCCATAAAGCCATCCCCGGGGGCTGCTGCTGCGGGGCCGGTGGAAGTGCCCGGCCGAACAATAGCCACAACCGCCAGATCCCGCTTCCCGCTATTGTCCGGCCAGCCGGGGCCGGCTGCAGCCGCCGCTCCCCGCATCGACCCCCGGCCAGGACCAGGGTCCCACTCTGGGTTCCAAGTAAATACAGCTGAGCCTGAGGCGAGGCCCACTGGCACAGCCCCCCTGTGACCCACCTGGGCACCTGGCACAGGCGCTGGGAGCGGGGACACTGGGGGTGTGCCCCCGCCCCTCACCTGGGGAGCCGTGCGGACCGGACCTGCGCCGGGCTGGGCTCACTGAGCACTCACAAAGGGCAAGCTGGAGCAGGGCAGGGGCTGCAGGATGGTCAGCAGGGAGGGAGGGAAGGAGGAAAGGAGGGAGGACGGGTTTGCTCTCAGTGTTACCTACACTGGCTGCCCCTGCACTCCCACCCACGGCAAACACTCACTGAACCTCTCCCGAGCTGATGGCTCTCCAAAGCCTGGTTACCCTTGGCTGGAGCAGCCACGATGGGACTCCTTGTAGCCCTGCCTGAAGGGGAAAAGTTCAGGAATGCAGGAAAGTTGACTGTGGCTGGCTCTCCAGACCACAGCCAAGGGCACGGCCAAGTTTTACACATGATCATATAATCAGTGAACAATCCTCTCCATCCCCTCCTGTTCCTGGAGCTGTGGGCACTCTCCCTGCAGCATTCCTCAGAATCTGGATGAGATATGGGCTCTGAGCCCAGGTACAGAGCAGGGGTCAGCAGGAGGAGGCAGCTCTCACCTTCATACAGCTGGGCATACTGGGGGAATCCCGCCGCCCGCAGCCAGTCACAGGCTTTCTTGGCTTCAATTTCTGGAAGAAAGCAAAGAACCGGCTTGAGCATCCCAGTGGAAGCAGCAATGCTCCCTGGATCACAGCCCACTCCCCCAGACACCCGGCACCAATCCCCTGTTCCATGTGCACAGAGCAGAGGAGATGCCCAGCTGTGGAACCGGGAGCCAGGGGTCCCACGGGCAGCAATGCCGGGCACAGACAGGGGTCTCGGGCAGACACAGCTCAGCTGCACCTCTCCAACAGCACCAGGCAAAGATCAGGAAGTGACAGGAACGACAGGGCCACAAGACACAATTTTAACTTTCCAGCAAAATGTTTTCTTTCTGAACCCACCAACAGTTCTTGGCCAGGCAGGAGAGGAAGATCTTTATTTGTAATAATGAGTTCAGAGCTCATCAAAGCTCAGGGCTGGTCACTTCTGCAAACATCCTCCAGAAAATCCTGCCAAAGGAGGCCTTCCTCCCCACCTCCTTCCCACCCCCTGGCCCTCCCCGCCTCTTCTTTCAGGCTGGTGTTTGTCCCAATGGGCACCAAACCCCTGATGTGGTTCTACCCCCCTCACCCAGCCAGTTCCCACCTCTCCCACAGGCAGCAGCCATGGCCCGGATGAACTCATCCAGCAAGCAGCACTATTTCCTGGGAAATTCCTCAAATTTAGAGAACTTGAGGGAAAACAGCTCAAAATTCCTGCAGCCCCAGTAAGTCATTGCTAGGTGTTGGCACTGCTGGTCCAATGGCTTTTTTACTGCTGAGGGTGACAATGTTTGACCTCAAGAGTAGAAAATGCTTTGGCATCTTCAGGGTCTGTCCCATCTCTCCCAGAGGCACCACCAGGTACAGTGGGCTGAGACCGGACCCACCCAGCTCTGGAACACCCCAATTCCATCCCCATCAACCCACTGCCTTGACCCAGAGCTCTGGCTCCAGTTCACATTCCCCAGTCCAAACCTACAGCAGGGGGGGAAAAAAAGCTCTAAACAAGTAGCTCAATTCAGGACAGGACCAAGCCAAAACCCTGGACTCAAATACTTGGGAAGTTTTGGGAAGAAGTTTTGGAAGGAGCATCTGCATCTAGGTCCAAAGCTCACAGCTGTCCTTGGCCGTGCTGTGAGCCCGGCCAAAACCTGGGGCTGACCCCTCCTGCCCCGACAGGGCTCAGCCCCAGCAATCCCAGGGGAGAACTCAGCCCTGGCACTGTCCCAGGGCAGCTGGTCCATGTGGAGCACTGTATCCCTCCCAGAGACTCTGACACTCCCTGGGAATGGCACCCTATGGCTGTGGCCATCCAGCAGGAGGGCACCAAGACTGATGGTCACCGATGGCTGCAGCTCTGGGTGCCCCCAGCCACGAGCAGAAACACCAACCTCCCACCTGCCACTGCCCCATGGATCCTGCCCCAGGGATGGGTCCGGCATCTCCCATGGAGGGGCCGGCGGAGGGAAGGGCAGCAGGAGCAGGGTCAGCCGAGCTTACCCGTGCCCGCAGCGGGGCTGAGCTGGTAGAAGAGCATCCTGGACACCGACTGGGACACGCCGGAGCCCGGGGACACCCAGCGTGGCCAGGCCGTGGGGCCGGGAGCAGCAGGAGCAGCTCGGACAGGATGTTCCACGTGGGACTGGGCTCGGCCGCCCATCGCTCCGCTGGAAACGCGGAGTCAGAGCACGACATTTCCTTCCCCTCTGCCGCCTCCCCCGCGCAGGGGCTGGCGGGGGGCCAGGGGCCCGCACCTCCCCTTCTCCTCCCCTCTTTGAGAGCCGGGTTCCAGGCTCTGCCTGCTGCGGCGAGTCCTGCATCCCCCCGGAGCCCCTCGAACAGCGAGCAGGCCCCCATGGGCAGGGGTGCTCTGCTCAGCCCAGGCTAAACCCTCCCCACGCTGAAGCGCTGGCACAGAGAGAGTTTCTAAGTGTCCTGTCCCAGAGGGAGCCAGCAGCCAGCTTCCTCCTCCTCCCGCCCTTCCCACGGACATGCGTTCCCAGGGAGGCGCAGGAAAGGTCAGGCAGGCAAACGCTCCTGCCGTGGGGGCACAGCCCGACACTGGGCACAGGGTTATTTCAGCCGAGTTCCCAGCCCTCCCTGCCACCTCCTGGGAGCCTCACTGCCAGGGCAGGATGAAGGGGTCGGAGCCCAGAACTCATCCCTGGCTGCAGCCTCCCATGGGAATCCAGCCTGACCCCAGGGAATGGTGCCCAGAGACCCTCCACTGCCTTTGTCCGAGCCCCGGCAGCAGCGACAGAAATGGGTTTCCAGTGGGACATGGGGATTCTCTGGTGTCTAATACAGGCTCGTCAAACACTACACCCACCCTCAGCAGGGCACAAAGAGGGTTGTTGCCTCCTCTGGTCAGCAAACAATTTCCAGGAGCTTGTAGCAACTCAGTATCTTTGAGATCTGCAGTTTAACTGGGCCGGAAATTATCCCATTCAAGTCGCATCGCAGGAGGAGCAGGCACAGGCAGACAGGCGGGCAAACACGCCCAGCAGAGCCCACACAGCCCTGAGAAACCAGGAGATAAATCCCACCAGCTTCCTGACTGCAGGCAGGGAAGATAGACCAGTGATCCCAATATGCCTCATGCTTCCAAAGAAGCTCTCCATGGGAGATAAGCCCTTGGGAAACACCTGGACAGCCCCATAGGGTGAACTAGCACTAATGCCCTCACTGGAGAAGTCTCCCAATGGTGCATAATCCCCATGAGCCACCAGATAATCCCCCCAGGCAAAGGCTCTGCCCTTCTCTGGCACCTGCCGAGGCTGGATGGCATTTCCCAAGCAAAAGGCATCCACAGACGCTCTCCCCTCCCCTGCACCCAGCAAGGGGCACAGCCTGTGGCCCAGGGGCCACTGTAGGCCATCAGAAATGCCCCGAGTGGGTCCAGCTCCCCCAGCCTGGGGTCACTCACCTGGGCCCCCCAAGATGAGGAACCCAGACCCTCCAGCACCTCTTAGCACACCAGGGCAAGGGGCAGAAAGTGAAAATGAAGGAAGAGAAGAGGCTTCCATTGTGCCAGAAGAAAGGGATAAAAACCATTATGGAAGCAGAAAAAAAGGACAAAATTCCCCAATCCCCTTCCTGCAGTCACTGCACCACAGCATTTCCCTAGACATAATGCACTGACAGCTCCAACAGGAATGGTTCTGGCTGTGGGGTGTCTGGAGTGTGACATCTCTGCCCTGAGTACTTCTGGGGTTCCATCCACCCCACCCTCATCTAGAACAGGTGTGGACAGGGAAAAACCCAGGACCATAAAACACTAAAACCAGCAACCTAGAACACCAGAGCCAGTAGAATTACAGGCAGGAAAGCCACTTCCCAGAACCCTGGCTCTGCACTTTCCCTTTAACAATCAGAACTAAGAAGGGAGAAATTCCAGCCCAGGCTCCCAGCTTCCCACAGCAAGGCTCCAAATCCCCACAAAACATCCCACACAGCCAATTAGTGTCTGAGGAGAAAACCCTGCCACGAAATCGCCCGCACGTTACCTCATGGAAAGCTGGAAACAGCTGCCCGGCACTGCGGGGGAAGCTCCAACTCCAGCACCAGTGGGGGAAAATTGCTGGTTTTTCTTTCTTTTTGGTGAGATTTCTTTCCATCCCACCTGAAACTAAAACTCTGCCTACAACAAGGACTTCCCTTTCCCAGCTGGAAGCAGAAGTTCTTGTCTGATTTTTACAGGAATGACAGAAACTCCCAACACCTCTCCCACACCAGGGGGATGTGCCTTCACTGCTTGAAAATGTGAGGAGCTGAAGCAGGTTTCCCATGAGAAAGGTGTATGTATCCTACTCCTGCTGAAGGTACTGGGGCCAGCATGGCCAGGGAAAGAGGGACTGACTCTGCCTGCAGCACCCAGTGCTGTGCCTGCAGAAATTAGGGCTGCCTCCCTGAGGGGCATTACTCAAACACAGCCAAGAGCCAAACCCGGCCCCTCCGTGCCCACTGGAGACACCCATCCCCTCCCAGTGTGCTTGGGAGGAAACCCCACACTGCCCCCCTGGCACTGGGTGTGCCTGGGGCTCCATGTTCACCAAGCTGGCCTCTTGGAGCAGGAGGCAGACAGAGCTTCACACAGCCACGGGCATTCCCCATCCATGGGCATTCCCCGTCCACGGGTATCTCCTGTCCATGAGCAACCCCCATCCATGGGCAACCCCCATCCCCAGGCAGCTTGGCACGGGGCACCAATTATCTGCTTCCAGCTGCCAGCACCATCCAGCAAAGTGCAGAGCCACCAGCACGGACACGGACAGGGCACATGGGCAGGAATGAGGAATGCTCTTGGATGTTCTCCCAGACATGGCGTGTTTCCATAATTAACCTTCACACAGTAAATAGGTCTCATAAGTTTTGGGAACTGCTCCTTTCTATGTCACTAAACAGGAATCTATGTCACCAAACAGAAGCATCACCTCTAGCCCTGAAATATCTGATCCAAGGGCAGCACTCCCTGGGGCTGGCACCTGGCAGGGGGGGGACAGCACTGCGGGGGCACCAGAGCCCTGTGCCACCCAACTTCAGTCCCAGACAGCTCCTGTGTGGTGCAGATGAACACGAGGGACATCCAGGGGTAAAAACATTTCCAGAGGCAGCGCAGAAATTGCTGGATGGTGTCTGTGTGGGGGCCAGTACCCGAGCACCGGCTGGTACAACCTGGACAGGAATACCTCTGGCCACCACGGAGCAGGGAGACTGGAGCCATTGTGTTTCTGGATCAGATCTGACCAGAATCCATGCCAGATGGGTGTGGAGGCCCCCAGCAGCACCACTGCAGCCCCCAGAGCACTCCCCCCATCTTATCTCTGCCCCGCTCGCCCCTCGGCTCAGCTCCAGGGCTGCCTGTAACCACCCTTATCAGCTGGAGGGATGAGGCAGCTCTGGTTTCCTCTCCTCAAACGAGCCCAACAGCAGCCTCGGGTCTGCTCATTGTGTTCTGAAAGCTCAAACCAGCCTTTGCACCCAAAGCCCCAGAGCCTGGTGCTGCCAGGTGCAGGAAGGCAGCTGTGAGGAAACCCGGATGCTGCTGGAGCACCGTGCCGGCCAAAAAGCAGCTCCTGCCCTTGCAGGTTGGCACCTGGGACAGGAGCTGCATCCCATATGCACAGGGAACACCACTGCTTCCCCAAACATCACTTGGAGCAACTTGGTTTGCAACCTGTGCTGTTTCTGTTAAAGATGAGAAGAAAGCACTGAAGCAGCTACATCAGCCCCAAACACCTGAGGCTTAGGATGATGGAATAGTTTAGGCTGGGAAAGCCCTCTAAGATCATCAGGTTCAGCACTGCCAAGGCCACCACTAACCCATGTCCCTTCTTCACACCAACACATCTTCACAGACCCCGCAGGTCAGGGCTGAACAGCGGATGCCACGCTCAGGGACACAGGGAAGGATCCTTCCAGGAGGGAAGGATCCAGAGGGCTGTGGGACACAGCATCCAGTGGATTTGGTAGCAGGATGCAGTGGTGAGGCAGAGATGGACCTGTAACTGCCATGATGGCTATGGGAGTGTCCCACAGCATATTACAGATTCCTGCTCCCACAGGATGCCCCCTCCCAGCCATTGGCTCCAGAGAGCCCAGGAGCAGGAGCGCTGCGGCAGCTCAGGGGTTACACATCCCCCTCGAGCGCTGCAGCTGCAGAGCAGATGTCTGGGGGGAACAAGGGATGGAAAGAGAGAGGAACAGGAACAAAGGGCCAGGAAGGTGAGGACCCTGATCTGTCTTTGCCTTCTCCACCTGTGTTTCTGCAGCTGCTCTGACCCCAGAGGAACAACCAAGAGGGCAGGACCATCCTCCTGTGCTGGGGAGTGCAGCAGTGACAGCCCCCCATGTCCAAGGGAAAGCCCAGGAGTAACCTGGGCTTCTATCTCTGAAAAAGCAACAGCGAAGCAATTTCATGGCAGAGAGGGCCCCTGGCTCCAGCCCACCCCATGCACCACCCCAAAAAGGTCTCCATCAGCACTGGCACAGCCACTGGCTGCCTCTGTCAGATTTGTCCTTGGGGTGAATTCCTGCCTTGTCTTTGGCACTGGTTCACCATTCCCTTCCTGGCTGGTGTTCGCTGAGCCCAGAAAGAGAAATCCAGAAGAGAATCCCAGAATAGTTTGGTTTGGAAGGGACCTAGAAATCATATAGACCCCTGCCATGGGCAGGGGCAGTTTCCACTAGACCAGGTTGATTCAAGCCCTGTCCAAACTGGCCTTGAACACTTCCAGGGATGGAACATCCACAAGGAGCAAGATCAAAATAACTACTCAGATGCTGAAAAAAATAATCCATCTTGCCCATCCTGTATCCCACCCTTTCTAAAATTGCCCTGCTGTTTTCCTGTTGGCTATCCCATGGATCTCACACACACTTTGTTTGGACTAGTGGACGCCGTGCCTCCGGGGGCAGCCAGTGGTGCTGGAGCTTGGATCCCCCACTGCAGGTACTGGCCTAACCACACCTCCCCTGTGAGGAGGGAGTGCATCCTGCATTTCTTAACATGGACAACAACAAAAGTCAAGTTTTGACTGCTTGGAAGAGCGTTAGACCCAGCAAAGACAGCATAACCCCCCCAGCCTCTCCTGCCTCTGGCACGGCTGAGGTCAACACCCAGAGCACTGCACGCCAGTGCTGCTTTCAGCATAGCACTCACACCACAGGCAGCACGAGACCCAACACCAGCCTCCACCAAAGGCCAAGGAAGACCCAGGCAAAGGAAAACACCAACAGTTCTGCAAGAAAACAGAACCAGCAGCAGCTCTGGCTTTGCAGGGAGCTCTCAGTTCCAGTTGCAGCACCCACGGCAGATGGGCATTTGCATCTCCTGCTTCAGCTGCTCTCCTGCATGCCACCCCAAGGAGCAACCCTATGCTCCTACTGCTAAATCCAGACACCAAAAAACAGTTACTCCCTTAATACATGAGGGAATTCCGTCCAACTGTTATGCATTTATTTAGCACAAACACGTGTGTGTTACCAGAGGAACCCACAGAGCAGCATTCCCTCGTGGTCTTGCTGCAGTTTTTCCATGCTATACAGAATCACAAACCCAGCTGAGGAATGCTCAGGCTCTGGTGGCTTTGGTGGGAGCCCTGCAAGCCCCCAGGGACAGGGAGCCCAAAGCACAGCTGTCACACCTGGCCAGTGGACACTGCCACAGCCCTGGAGCAAAAATGTGCCCTTGTAGGAAGAAACAGCCACTGAATTCCCAGCAGAGGCACAAAGCGTTGCTTTAGGGCTCTCTTCTTCCCTTTTTCAAGGCTGCAATACAAAAATAACCCCAAATCAAGTGTTTCCCAGCTCTGTGGAATAACCTGCCTCCTTCCCCTGCCTTCCCCATTCCCCACTGACTCCAAAGCCACCTCCCTCTGCCTGTGGCCACTGGCCACCAGCCTTAGCATTGGTTTATCAGCTGGTCCCTGCCATCCGGGGAGAGTAACAAAACCTGAGTTTCACAAAGCAGCCACAGAACATTTCTCAGGTGGACACAGGTCTGTGTGTGCCAAGGCAGGGCTGTCACCTGCCCATGGGGCTCTCCCATCGGGACCCCCTCCTGCTGCACCCAGTGTCCACTGGCACCATTCGAGCATCACTCATCTGACTCCAGGGGGCATTTGCCTCCCCACACCACAGCTCCAAAGCCTGTTCCCTTCTCATTCCTTCCTGTCCTCTTTCTTAATACTGCTTTTAAGTCAGTGAACTGGTGTCAGCAGGTGATGCCACATCTCACGGCACAGCTGGTACTGGCACCATCATGCTCCCAGTCATGCCATCTGCCATCCCACCACCCTCACTGTCTGGCAGGAGTTGGGGGTCAGGCTCACAGAAAGGCATTTTGTCTCAGGCTCAGGAAAAAAAACAGAGATCAAGAGGAGCTGGCACACGGCACTCACTGTGCTCTCACCAGCTCAGCTGCCTCTGTCAGAAATAAACCCAAATATTACCAAGACTGCACCTTCCCTGGGGAGCAGAAGGGGGAGGAAAAGCCCCACACGGTGTGACTGAGGCCAGCCCATGCTCTGTCACTTCCATTGCCCCCTCATCTCTCTCCCACACAGCTGCAGCTCCGGTGCCAGGGCCGTGTCCCACTGCAGCGCGGAGCTCCCTGCACACCCCCTGCAGCCCCTCTCCGGGGACACGCAGGGCAGTAGCTACAGATCACTTCAAGGGGAAAAGAGAGTAAAGGAAAATCTGTTTGTCAAGAAAATATAAAAAAAACCCCAACTTAAAAACAACACAACCAACACCTCTGAACCCTTCCCTCACCCCGCTGTGTGAAAGCCAGAGCGAACCACCCTGCTGCAGAGGAAATGCTGCTTCCAAGAAATCTCTGACAAGAGAAAAGGTCATTTTACAGCCTTTCCCACCTCTCCTGAGAGCGTTTGCTGGCTGGAGCCTCCCAGTTCACAGAGCCTGGACACAAGTGGACTCACCATGGCAGGAGCTGTTAATTCCGGCTTTGTTCATTGGAAACCGTGGATTAAATGCAGAAAAAAGTATCAGCATGACCCCCGGCCTCCTTCATGCCCTCCTTGGCCACCCAGCACTGTCCACCGGTGGTTGGAGACCTTCCCACAGGCAGCGCACGGGAGATCTGCGACCTTTCCCCGCGGTGCCGATCCGCTGTGTCCCGCAGCTGCAGAGCCGATCCGCCGTGCCCCGCGGTGCCGATCCGATCCGCCCTGCCCCGCGGTGCCGATCCGATCCGCCGTGCCCCGCGGTGCCGATCCGATCCGCCGTGCCCCGCGGCTGCCGCGCTCCTCGTCACGAGCAAACAGGACATCCCGGCCGCGCAGGGCTGAGCCGCCAAGGCGGGGGTGGGAGCAGCGGGGAGGGCTCCATCCGGAGCGCCGGGGAGCGCTGAGCCGCTCCCAGCTCCGGGACACCCGCCCGAGCGCGGGACAGCCCCGCGTTCCCGCAGCACGGACACCCGGGGCTGGCCTGGCCTGCCCTGCACGGGGTGCCCGGGCCAGCCCGGAGAGCCGCAGCTTTCAATTCCAGCTGGAAAAAACGAGGGAACGAGTGAAGCTTCCCACAGGGCGGCATCGTGCCAGCTCCAGGTGCAGGGAGCGGCACTGGATGGGAGCGTGGCACTGCCCTGCAGTACTCCAGGAGGGAGGAGAGGGATGGGCACCCCAAAGCCCCCTTTTCCATCCCATCAGACATGGACTACTCAAGCCACTGACTGTGATCTCCAACTGAGGCTCCTCTCGGCTGCCAGCCTCTGCCCAGGAATGCAGCTTTCCCTGTGCCAGGGATGAGAAGGCTGAGGAAAGGGAAAGCCAAGGCTGATCCATCATAAATTTCCCAGTCCCTCAAGGTACCAAAGAGGACTAAATGCTCAATAAGATGGTTCAGGGACAAGCTCAGGGGTGCCTGCAACCCAAGATATCCAGAGCTAATTGCCCAATTCCCTACAAAGTCACAGTTTATGCCCAGCCCAGTTTGCTCCACCTGCCCTGGGAGTGCTCCTTCCCCACGCAGCAGGACTCCGCTCACCTCTCAGCAGCCCAAAGCAGAGGGGTCAGCACAGCCCACGTGAGAAGCTGTGGTTGACACGGGATTAGTCTCCTCAATGAAAAGCACATTTCCTGCAACTGCATTTCCCAAGCCGGTGCTTTGGCACAAATCATTCCCAAAACGAGCTGTGAGATCCCCTCAGCAGCTGAGCATCATCTCGCCTGTTTCTGACTCGCAGTGAGAAACATGATAGGTCTCTCATCCCTATCCAGGGCTACGGCATCAGAAAACATCCTGCCTGCCCCCCAGCTTCCTTACACTGGGCAGGTCAGACAGAAGAGAGCAGGAAGAGGCAGGACACGGACCCGAGGGCCACTGTGGTGCCTTCTGCCTTCTCCAAGCGCAGGCCCCTCCAGACCACGCTGTCCCAACAGGCAGTGGACGCTCAGACAACAGCCCCTGTGTCATAACAAAAACGTGGGGGGCAGTGAAACCTGAGGACAAAGGTGGAAGCAAACAGCACAGACCTCAGATTAGGGAGGTCACCAAGCCAAACAGGAGCCCACAACCTGCCTTGCTCTTTTTTCCCTTTCTCCCCACTGGAAGGAGATGCTGTTGAGGCTGGATTTGAAGCTCAAGGCTCCCCATTCTTTATGAGCCAAAAGGATATGCTGGGACAGCAGGACAACAGCCTTTTTGGAGAAGTCTTAAAGGATGTCATAGTTTTGCAAGGAGACAAAGGAACATTTCAAAAAAATACAGAAGCCTCCTTGCCAGGAATGTGGGGAATGTCAGGGAATATTACAAAACAGGATACAAAAGCTGGCCTCAAGCGATGTTAGAGATGCATACACTGGCCTGACAGTCAAGATGCTGAATCTCAGTGGGAGACCAACCATGAGAATGGCAGAGGCAGTTTACATGGTCCCATCTGTCTGTCTCCCGCCAGTGAATCCAGCCCAGCCAGCTCTGCCAGCCCTCCCTGTACCCCTTCCCACAGCCAAGCCCACCCTGTGCCAGGACACAGGTCAAAACAGAGGCCTTCACATAAAACACAGCATTTCTGAGGAGCTGAGGCAAGCAAAGCCTGCCAGGACACGGTGAAGAGCCACGAGTCAGGGAGGATCTGAGGATGCACAAAGAGAACCGGGCTGAACTGTGGCTGAAGGTCATGAATCCCAGACCTTTGCTGTAAACAACGAGGAAAAGAGACGGTTCAAACGATTTTTCTTCAGTTTGGTTAATTAAGCACTTCCTGGCCTTCCGAGGGATTTACAGGCACAGGAGTTCCCACCCCCTCACACAGCTACTCCGACTCTCGGGAAGTTATGACGCCGAAGGCATCGGAGCCAGAGCAGTGGCTGCCAACAGCAGGGTCAGGAGCAGAGGGACAGCTCCTGGGGTCAGGCCAAGGAGAAGCCCAGGGGTCAGGAGGCAGCAGGAAGACCCAATTCCACACACCAACTGCTTGCAGTAGAAAACAGAGGCCACTTACTGGCAGAGCAGTGCCTTTGGCAGGAATGGGCATGTTTGTTCCAGCTTCCCTTCCATGTGAAACCCCCTCTGTAAGGAAAAGATTTGTCACAGCAAGACCCACTTGGGGTTTTCTTGCCCTGACAGCACAACAGCTCTGCTGGAGCTCACAGCCAGACAAGGTGAGGATGGAGCAGCTGCTTGAGGGAGACAGATCCCCTCCTGATGGCGGGATGATGCCAGGGCTGGCAAAGGCTCCAGCCCACCTCCACTGCTTTCCAGGGGTGATACAAGGAACACTTTGCCCTAACGACAGTCATTCTGAAATACCCACCATGATCACACAGGGAGGAACCTCTCCACCCAAACCTCCACCGCAGTGGCTGTGCATGGCAGGGAAGTCCCTCTCTCCCCACAGCTTCACAGCAGGAGGGAGGAGTGCTGTCCCAGAGCTCTTTGGCTAATGGAAAACCAGCCAAGAGGAGCCTCCACAGGGCTTGAAGCCTGTCTGTCCACGTATCACAGAGTGAGGGACCCTGGCAGGTCCTGCACCTCAGAGGGGCTGCCCAAGCCAGAGACACCCTGGGCTGTCTCAGTATAAAACTTGGCACAGCAGTATTTTACATGTGTATGTCCCAAGCAGTCAGTGTTGTGTCCTTCAGAACAACACTCTAAAATGCTCATCTCTTCCCAAGTAAGAGCTCCTTCCCAGTCCCACCAGTGTGCAGCAGTTGCCCCACTGGTGTTTCTGAGGAAGCCTTTGCCTCAGCAAAGCTCTCCCTCAGCGCTGCAGACCGACATGTTTGTGGTCTGTCAATCGGCTCACACCCTTCTAGAACTCTGCCATATCTATTTTTAAGAGCCACTAATTTTTGACTCACATGCGTGTTTTTGGAAGGGACCCAAGGCCCAGCACAGCTCAGCAACCTCAGCATCTTCGGGGACGAGCGGCTCCTGCCCCCGCCGCCACGGCCACGCGCTGACCAGCCCCATCCGAGACAGCCCACGCTTCTGCCCAAAGCCCGAGCCCCAGTGCCCGCACACGTGGCTGCACAGCTGCTCACCCAGTGCCCACCTGAGCGAGCCACAGCCACAGGCACCGGGCTGGGAACACTCCACTGCCCTGCCCGGCGACACCGACCCGTGACGGCCGCACACAAGGACTCGCTGCTCTTCCCGCCGGCTGCTCTCTGAGCGTTTCATTCCCACCTGCCCACAGGACTGCAGAGCGTCACGAGGTGCCTCTGGGCCAAGAGCACTGAGTGGGGCCAGAGGAGCTGATCTCTGCTCTCCCTGGGTCTCCAGAGCATTCCCAGAGAAAGCCGTGGGACACAGCATCTCCTCCCACTTCCACTGCAAAGCGCCCCTGTGCCCACCCCAGATCCTAGCAGAGCTGCAGATGAAGGGGAGCAGTGAGGAAAAACAGGGAAAGCACTGACAAAGCCATTCAGTGCTCTGACAGGCTGAGGAAGCCGGCCAAGAAACACGAGCCCTCAATAATCCATGGAACACAGCCTTACAAAACACCGAGGCACATCCCTCTGTGCTGCCGGGAGCCCTTCACGGCACAGCTCCTGCTCAAGGAGCGGCACGAACCACCTGAGAGCAGGTAACTCCCCTGTGGAGCAGCCAGGCAGGTGACTGGTTCTGCCAGCACAGGTGAAGAGCAGCCCAAGGACAGTCAAGATCTCCACAGGCAGTGGCAGTAAGGAGAGACTGGGATCTCTGAGGATTCAGGTCCCATCTCAAGCCAGCACCAGACACTTGGGGGCCCTGGCTCTGCCAAGGCAGATGTTCTTCACACACCACATTTCCTCTTCTCCATGAAAACCACAGATAAAATATCAGTGAAGCTTATCAAACACTAATCATTGAAACTCCTGGTCTCGTTATCCCCTGCCTTCTCTAATGGCTGTGGCCACAGGAACAGAGACATGAGGAGGACCTCAAACCCAGAAGAGCCAACCCAAAGCAGAAGGGGAGCAGGGACCAAGGTGGGGCTGTCTCAGTGCTGCAAAGGGCTTGTGCAGATTTGTGTCTCTGAGAAGGGCAGGAAGGAAAAGCGTCAAACCACGGAGCTCAGCCAAGGGCCCGGCGCCGCTTCCGGCCGCAGTTCTGCAGAACTCCATTAATGAGCCAACAGCTGCAGCTCCCCAGCCTTCACAGAAACAAAAAATTAATTAGAAAACAACCCCTGCTGCTCAAGCAGGTGGGAAAGCCGTGGAGAGCAGGAGAGGCAGCAGCACAGTGTGGCTGAGCAGCAGCAGCAGGACAGTGGTGCCGAGGCTCCATGGACAGCGTGACCAGAGGGAGAGGTCTGGGCACACCCAGCTCCTCTCATGGGTGGACAAAGGTGATCCACCCGAATCTCAGTGGGTCCCAGCCTGCTCCTGCTGCACCTTTCTGTGCCCAGGATCCTCCAGCCACCCACAGCCGGCTGGAGCCGCAGCTGCCAGTGCTCAAGGTCAGACTGACAGCATCCATGTGCCCAGGGAGCAGTGTGAGGCACCAAGCTCTGGCTCACCAGCATGCTCTGACTGCCCTCTTTGTTACCAGTTCAGTCCCATACCACATTCCTGCCACCACCACAGGGATCATAGAATCATGGAATCACAGAATGGTTTGAGTTGGAAGGGACCCTAAAACTCATTTCATTCCACCCTGTGCCATGGGCAGGGACACTTTCCACTAGCCCCATCCAACCTGGCCTTGGACACTTCCAGGGATGGAGCAGCCACAGCTTCTCTGGGCAGCCTGTGCCAGGGCCTCCCACCCTCACAGGGAGAATTTCTTTCCAGTGCCTCAGCAGCAACTGAGGGTCATCTCCAAACCCTCTTTCTGTGTTTGAACATTAAAAAAAAAAACCAAACTAGTGCTAGCTTTTTTGTGCTGGAAACAGAGCTCACCACACCAACCAGCACCATCTACTCCCTCTTCCCTCCCTCCTGCCACCCAAACACCAGCCATCAGACCAGAGCTACCTGTGTCCTGGCCCAGCACACGACGATCCCAGTTTGCAGGTGATGTTTGCAGGTGATGTTTGCAGGAGCGGTGCGGGCAGCAGTGCTGTGGTGTCACTGCTCTGTGCTGTGTCCCACCTCCAGACAGGACAGCTCCAGCAGCAGGATTCTGGTCACAGACTTGTGCTCTGAATCCCTTTTTAAACTCCTGGGATCCCAGGGGTGAATGTCATCAAGGAGGGCATTTGGAGAACACACCTGGGTGACTACAAATAGAAATGGCATCAACTGGTTCCTCCCAGACAGAACCTTGTGGGAAGAGTGGACACAGGCTGGAAAACTTGAGCATCCGTGGCTGGAGCAGCAGGGAACAGAGCCCACACCCTGCCAGCAGACTCAGTGCCTCTAACCAAGGCAGCCCCAGAGAGCTTCCCCAGCTCTTTCACGGGCTGTGTACAGAACACCAGTGCTCCCAGTCCAGCCATTCCATGGCTGGGACCCCCCACTCCCCGGGCTGCTGGAGCGGAGCGACACCCCAGCACTGCCGGGGCCGGGAGCCAAGGTGAAACAATGGGAACCATTTACAGGGCAGGAAGCTGCATCTGCTGGATGAAACGCTATCTTCAAACAAGACGTGTTTGGATAACTCCAGTTTCATAACTCGCCTCTTCCGATGTTAGGAAATCACGGTAATAAAAATAAAACAAAATGGAGGAGAAGAAACCTGGCACGGGGAACAAGGGGGCAACAGCTCGAGCCCCAGCGCTGCCTGGGGGAGCCCAGCCTGTGGTGTCAGGGCCCAGCTGCAGTCCCTGCACCAGGATCAAGGTCTGATCAAATCTCCACGGGAGTTAAATGTGCACTACAGACAGCGGGGGCACAGTGAACTTTGATGGTCTGGTATATTAGCACGTTTGTTTGATTGTTTGTCTTTTCAAGGGAAATCAAAGCCATCCTGGGGGAGGGAAAAGAATCAGACTGAGCAGTAGGATGTGGGGTCCAGCAGCTCTTCTCTTCAGCACCTTAAAGGTGATGGAAGGGATGGTCTGAAAGCATCCTGCACACTCTGCGGATGCCAGCTCAACCCCACCGGTGGGCAGCAGTGCTGGGGGCACACAGGGGGCCCCCTGGGACCCCACTCCTCCTGCTGCAACAGCCAGCCATTCCCGCAGCTCCTGCAGCTGCCACCTCCACAATTCAGGACAAGGAGCCAAAAGCTGAGGTCACCCGGCTCGGCCACGGACCCTCCCCAGCACCCACCTCCTCTCCCCACCCTCCCCAGGCCAAATATAAACTTGCTTACAGGAAATGCCTTAAAGAAAAGGCACCTCCCTGTGTCCTGAAGAAAATAAACTGTCTCTGGATATGAAGGAAATGGCTTTTTTAAAAAAATTACACTGCAAAGCAACTTTAACCCCTTCAGTCCCTGCTGCAAACGCAGCCCCCACGTGCCTCAGGGAATTTCAAGGTGTCTGGGCTCCAGACCAGTGACATGAGAGGAGCCTCCTGCCAGAGGCAGGTCCTGCAGCATCGCCAGGTCCTAAGCAAAAATGGCACAAAATCCAGAATCCAAACACAACCCCTCTGTCTGGCAAGGAAAGCACAGGACTCTCAAAAAGGGCTCATAGGTGGGGACCCATGCTTGGTTCCACAAAAGCACTGGCTCCATTCCCAGAGCCATGGGGCAGAGTGGCTCACATGGCTGTTGGCACTGCTGGAGGTCCTGCACTGCAGCCAGGGGTGCTGGGGGGCTGCACTTGTTCTCCCCTCCCCATCCCCACCCCTTCTTTGAGGGCCCTGAGTGGGAGGTATCAGTGCCCCCTCCCCTCCGAGGGTCCCTCAGAAGGTGTGCTGGGATTTCCAGCAGCTGGAAATGTGGCTCCCCAGCTTCCCAAAGAGGGCAGGGAGGGGGTACCCCAGTGATGCAGCCTCCCACAGTCCCCACAGCCCCTGCGGTTCCTGTCCCGTGCTGGCCCAGCTCTGCAGCTGCTCCAGCCCAGCAGGGCAACATATGGAGGCTTAAGAAGCACAAACATTGCCCTGACACCAGTGTCCCAACACAAGGCACAAGGAAGAAAAAAGACAAGAAGTCCAGGAAATCCAGGATGTGGAGAGGCAGCTGCCTCGGAACGGTCAAGGACAGCCCAAAGCGGAGAGGGGAGAGCTCGCCCTCCCCGGTCCCTCCACAGGCACCACGCACTGCCAGGCCTGCTGGAGAGGAACTTCCATGGGCCAGGACAATAAACTCAGTGCCAGGATCCGGCAGCATCCCTGTGCACTCCCAGGTCACAGCTGCAGAGGTGATTCCATTCTCCCCGCAGAGGAGGATGCTGAGGCAGAGCCTCTCCTGAAGCCAAGGCAGGAACAAGGCCACGGGCACAACCAAAGCTCTTCCCATGGCACTAGCCCCCAGTGCCTCTCTAAAAGTCCCCTTAAAAACTGGGCACTCGGGGCTCTCAGCCTTGAGCAGAATGTGGTTTGATCCAATTCAGCTGCTGAAAAACACCCCCAGTGCCTGCTGTGGTTTGGGATTTCTCGGAGCAGCAGCGCGGGCAGGGAGGTGTGGAGGTGTGAGGCCAGGCGTGGGAAAGGGAAGCGTGGGGTCAGCTGCCACTTGGCTGGGAAGTGAGTGTCCATCTGGAGCAGCAGCCAGGACTCAGAGTTCAGCAGGAGATCACGCCTGCCCTGAGAAGGGAGGCAATTTCAGCCCTGTCCCTGATTTTCCACGCTGTGTACGGAGGTTCCCAACACAACCAGCCCTGGTCCCGGTGGACCAGAGCCTGCCCAAGCTGCAGCTATCCCAGGGAGGGGAAACAAGTGCCTGGGGCAGCTCCAGAGCAGAGGGATGCTCCTGCCATGGCCAAACAGTGTCCAGAGAGCAGGGCTGTTCCTCTGGCCTTTTGGAGATGAGCTGTACAGGGAAAGCCAGAGATCAAGGAGGCATTTTGGTACCTACAGCCTCTGGAGATGCCCACAGGGAAGGGGCTAAGGAAGAGGCGACCATGCACAGGGTCAACAGATGCTGGCAGTTCCATCTTCAGCAGCTGAAGTCCTCAGCAATGTCTGCTGGACAAACCAGTGCACTCCCCGGCACTCCCAGTGCCACCCTGTCCTGGGGAACAGCAGTTAACTTCTCCAAACATTTGGGTTTGTTTTTTAGAAGCCCATTATTTTTAGCTAGGGAAGGACCACTGCTTCCAACATCCTTGCTGCTTTCAAGACAGCAGCACCACAGCTGCCAGGACTTCATCTCAAGAGAAATCACACAGCCACCAGCATGATGCTCCTGGTGCATATCCATGCCCGGGGATCTTGTGCCAGTGGCTCTTGCCACGGAACAGCCATCCTGGGATTTGCTCAGGAAGGTGTCCAGGGGCCTCGGGGCCATTCTCTGCCTGGGAAAACAGAGCTGGAACACCAGCTCTGGCTGCCCAGCTGTCCTGCTCTTGCCCAATGACACTGATGAAACGAGGTCAAGTGCTCTCTGTGTCACTGCTGTGGGCACTGTCCCACAGCCTCGTGACACCTCTGCCTGCCACTGCCTATGGCCAGTTCCAGTTTCACCCGGAGCAGCAGAGGGAACCACCCCCAGCTGACCCTCGTGAGCCCCCCAGAACAAACCTGGCACTGCTCCCCCCTCCCTCCTAGCCCAGTCTTCAGCCCTGCAATCCCAGCAAAGCCTCCTGTTCACTCCTTTTACTTTCTATTTCTTTTTTCCTTTAAATGCCAGCTTTCTTGTCCTCTCTGCCTGCAGGGCAGGAAATCCCCCAGCTCACCCAGGCTGGGGTGCACTGGGCCCCTCAGGTTCAGTGCTGGGACACCCTGGGAGGAGCTGCCAGCTCCTGCTCCCAGTTAAGCACTGGCATGGCCAAGCCTTGGCTGCAGCACCCATGGAAATCCAGAAGTTCCCCACGCCAGAAGCCAGCTGTCCCAGGACATATTCAGACAGGCTCAGCAGCCTCGTCCCCCCTGCACCCCCAGGCAGGGACCCCCAGCCTGCACTGCTCGGGGTTCTGTCCCTCACACACAGGGTGTGCTGCCAAGCCTGGCCAGCGGGTTTTGGTAACCCCTTGTCCAATTCCTGACAGACCAGGATGGCTCAGTGGGACCTGTGACACGGGCACAGAAGGGACAGCTGAGCCCGTTCATGGGACAACAAAGGGACTCAAGTTGGACATAGCAGGGGGGTGGAACTGGATGGTCTTTAAGGTCCCTTCCGACCCGAACCAGTCTAGTATTCCATGAGCCTCCGGTGCAATGGGAAACACACAGGCTGAGCCCCAGGGAAGGTCCTCGGAACTGTTAAAGCTGCTCCCAGCACCCGGCCGTTATTACTCTGCCTGTAACTGGCAGGGGGTGACAAGTGCCCTGTGCTGATAAGGGCTCAGCAAACAGCCCCACGAAGGGCCAGTGTGCCCAGGCAATGATTAACCAAGTGGAGGGAAGAGTAATGGACTGGGTAGACGGCCACCCACAGATGTCACAGCACCCAGAGACAGGGACACGTGGGGACCCAGCAGCAGTCCCATCCCAAGGGCTCAGGGCTGGCATGCCAGGGGGAGCACCGGGCACAGAGGGAGAGGCACAGAGCAGGGCAGAGCAAGGCCAGTGCAGCTCCACGCCAGTAACAATTCCTTGCTCGGAACAGGCAGGTAATGTGCCCAATTAATCAGAAAGCAAACAGACAACAAAACCCCACAAGCCATCGCCGCCAGCACCAGAAAAATAATCTCTTGCTGGAAATGCAGGGACAGACCCTGCCTCTTTAAATCCCCATGTCCACCCCTGCAGCCTGGAAAGGTTCACATCTTTCCAAGGTGCCTCTCTGAACAGCAGGAACCAAAGGGCCATTGCAGCTCAATCATTAACTGGGAGGGAGACCCCCGGCCTCGCTGGAATGTGCAGCCGCTGCCGGTCCCCTCGGGAGCTCGGAGCTCAGCACAAAGGTTCACGGACGCTCCTCAGCCCTGAGCACTGGCCCCTGGAGGCTCCGGCAGCTTTCCAGCCCAGCTTTCCTCCAGCGCTAAATCCCACCAAACACTTCCTTCACACATCCCGGGGGCTGGAAGAGCATGTGCATGAAGGCAAGTTGAGAAACAAGAAAACCTGACTGCCAGGCAGACATTACCATGCTCACTTCACCTGGGCAGTGCCACCAGCACCCATGGTTTGGGGGCTGCTACTCCCCATGGCTCCTCTTGCCTTGAAGGCAGGACTGGCATGGGCGCAGCATGAGATGGAAGGCCTGGCAGGAGAAATGGCATCCCAGTCCCCACACTTCTCTTAAAACCTTTTTTACATGCACAAAATCAGCTCAGCTTTCATCCCTGGGCTCTGGCAATCCATGTCACCAAATCCAGAGGGACTGAGCAACATCTCTGCTCTGGAGCTGGGAGAGGGAAGGAGACCCCCATGTTAAGTGATGCTCTGCTGGGCCGGGGAGATGGGCATTGGCACAGGGTAGGGGTCCTGCTGTACCATGGGACCCCCAGCTCCCCACACAGTCAGCGTCACAGTCATGACACCAGAGACATTCCCTGCCCTGCAGCCCTGCTGCCTGAATTTGGCAGGGCAATCAAGGGCAAGGCAAAAAAACTCCCACAGACACCAAATGCAAAAGCCCACACCAAGGGCAAAGGCAAGCCCCAAACCCCTGTGACAGGCAACTGTCTCCAGCTCTTCACGGACCGATCAGTGGCAGGAAAGACTCAGTTCTCTGTGCTGGGGATGATTTACCCTGTTCCCCAGGAGAGCAAAGCCAGGGAATTGCCTGGCTCCAGCTGCTCCCCCTGGCTCCCCATGGCTGAAGCACAGAGAGGCCAGGCACCCCTGGCATTCCCCACACCCCTTGGTGCCAGCCAACTTCCCAGATTGTTCCTTTGGCCCAAAGTCACGCAGCAACCTCTGCACGCCCTCAGGGAAAGGGCAACCTTTCGTTCCTGCACTCGACTTCAATTGACTTTGAGAACCTTCAAATCTTTTTGAAATTAGTACAAAACCGAGGGGAAGTACTGATGTGCCCTTGGGCACAACCACATTTTGTTCTCTTACGAAACTGAGCCGCTGGCAGCCTGTCCCCTGCACACGCTGGGGTTTGGGCATTGGAGGCGATGCAGACAAGGAATGCTCAAAGGAAGCATGACTGGATTTATGCAGCCAGTCTTTTATCAGACAAGGATTTCTCGGAGGAAGTGCGACCACATGGCGTGAACGTGAGCTGCTCTTCAGAAGCAGCTTTGATACCTGCGCTGGGGCTTGGTGTTTTCCCACATATGGGAAATGCTGACAAGTTTTTGGGATAAGGCTGGGAGCTAATTTTTCCCCTGCAAGAATGGAGGGAGGCTGACAGGGTCTGAGCAGATCTGTGGCCCCCGCTCCCTCTGGCACACGTGTGCGGAGCGTGGTGACGGGCGGCTGCGCAGCCACCTCCCCAGCTGGGCTTCAGTTAGAGTGCAAACAGAAAAAGGCACAGCCACTGATAAGAGTTCACGTATGCACATGGAAAAGAACGTGGATTTCTGCCAATAATTCATGATATGTGCTCCAACACCCCGGGACTGTACAAAGGCCTTTAGTAGAAGAGGCTTCGCTGCCCTCAGCACACAGAGCTGTTCCAGAACAGAAACCACAAATCCAAACACACAAAGAGCTGGTGTTTGAGCTCACCACGATCAAACAGCCCCTGGGGAAGCAGCCTCCTCCAGAGCAGCATTGGGTCACAACGTGACAAACGACACACACATGGCAAAGCCATCTGTCCCTACCAATGACAAAGGGCTCCAAAGGAGTTGATCCGCTGGGAACACGTGCCCATGCCACTGAAAACCAGGACACAGAGCCCAGCCTTCCCCACCACAGTGCGACGGCCTGATCTGGAGTATACTGACGTCAGCACAGTTTTTCCAAGAACTCGCTGACTCTCTGGATCAGATGGCAAATCTGTGCTTTCCCAGCCACCTCTAATGCCAGGTAGAGGAGGGTGAGGAGGAGCTCTGAGAAAACAGGAGCCGAACACACTGAACGGCCGCTCCGACAGCAGCAGCGGATCCTCATCCTACACACTGCTGTGACTCAGCCTGGCAATGACAGAGGGGATCCAGTTACAGCTCGAGCATGTCAGGGGACAAGTACCAGCTCCAAGCTTCTCATCATCCCCAGCTGCAGCAACAAGCACCTCGTACAGGCACCATGTCCATCCATACACGGCCACCAGTGCCAGACCACCCACATCCCACCTGGCAGCATTCTGGTGCTGCTGGGGGCAGCAGGGGCTGAGCAGCACCCTCCAGAGCCACAGGTGAATCACAGAACTATTCAGGTTGGAAAAGCCCTCTGAGACCACCGAGCCCAACAGTTCCCCCAGCACTGCCAAGGCCACCACTGACCATGTCCTGCAGTACCACATCCACATGGCTGTTAAATCCCTTCAGGGACAGTGACTCCACCACCGCCTTGGGCAGTCTGTGCCAGAGCTGGACAATCCTTTCCAGGAAGAAATTGTTCTTAATATCCAACTAAACCTCCCTTGGCACAACTTGAAGTCACTGTATCTCTCTGTCACCTCCCGTCTACTTATTCTGTTACACACAGAGTTGCAAGTGATTTCAGGAATGGACTCTCTCATACGTGTGTGCCAGCGTTCCAGGCGCAGCACAGCCCGAGACCAGGAACAAAGCCCGGAGGTTTAGCATGTTGCTGGATGCTCTCTACGCAAATCCGCCCCCTCCTCTCCCCTCAACCCCCCGCACACAACCGCAGGTTCCTGATTTACCTTCAGGCTGTGCCTCGCGTAGCCGCGTTCGCCGGGGGACCCGCGGGAGAGGGAGGGTGGGTGCTGCAGGAGGACGGGGGTGCAGGCGGAGCGCCCCGGTTGCCCGGGCCGCCGCGGGCTCGGGCGGTGCCAGCCGAGCTCCGGCTGTTGTCGGTGTGAGCGCGTCCGCGGCAGGTGCGGGATCCACCGCCGGGATCCGCCCCACCCGCTCCCGGGATCCGCCTCCCGATCCCTGGGATCGCCCGCCCCGGGACCGCCCCGCTCCGCTCCCGGAGCTCCGACCGGCACAGCCGCTTCGGCCGCAGCCGGGACAGAGGGACGTGAGATGGTCCGAGGGCTGGAACCCCTTTGCCATGGAGCCAGGCTGGGAGAGCTTGGGGGTGTTCAGTCTCGAGAAGAGAAGGCTCCAAGGACACCTGAGAGCCCCTTCCAGAGTCTAAAGGGGCTCCAGTAGAGCCGGAGAGGAACCTGGGACAAGGAGTGCTAGGAGAAGGGGGAATGGCAGGATTAGCTGGAAGATTGGGAAGAAATCCTTCCCTGTGAGGGTGATGAGGCCCTGGCATAGATGGTCCAGAGAAGCTGTGACTGCCCCATCCCTGGAAGTGTCCAAGGCCAGGTTGGACGGGGCTTGGAGCAACCTGGGATAGTGGAAGATGTCCCTGCCCATGGCAGGGGATGGATTGAGATGAGCTTTAAGGTCCCTTCCCACCAAAACCAGGCTGTGTTTCTGTGACACGTGAAGTCCAGTCTGACCCCAGACCCATCTGTGTCCCACATCGCCCCAGCTCCCCATCCCCTCCACTCAGCCACCCCTCTCCCTCTGCTCCCAGACTGGCAACAGCAACTGCAGGGCCTGGCCTGGCCCATGGGCTGGAGCCGGCTGCTGTGACACCAACAGCTGCCACCTCCCCGCCAGGCTGAGCCCCCACAGGGGTCCCTCAGCCCCCACGGGTCCCCGAAGAACAGGAGTCCCAGCACAGTTTCTGGACGTCCCCAGCTCTTCTATCCATCAGACCCAGCAGATGGAACATCCGGGGTGGGAGCAGCAGCGAGGCACTGCAAGGAGCAGGGCTGCTCTTAAGGTTTTGTGTCCCCAGAAATCCCCCTCACTCTGCAGGGGATTTACCTGCTCCATAGCTACTCCTCCAGCACAGGGTGAGGAGGACCCTCTTCATGGTGCACACGCACCTCACAACCTGGCTCTGGACCCCAGACCTGTATCACACCAGAGAGGACCAGCCACAGGTGATTTGCAAGAGGGTGAGGGAGAAAAGGGTAGGCAGAGTTTGGAATAGGAGGCTAAAAGAGGGGGAAAAAAGCATTCAAAGTGGACTTGAAGGAGGAATTTTGTTGTGAGAAATGGGAGGCAAAAGGGTTGGAGGTCAGCAAGCACCAGCCTGAGCATGGAGAGAGACTGAGAGGAGGCAGAGCATGAGATGGAGCCAACAGGACCCTGAGCAGGAGGCCTGAGACAAACACTGGGCCCAGACACAGGGCAAGGAAAGGCAGGTGGCAATCTGGGGAGGGGATCATCAGAAAAGCAGGAGAGAGACCAGGTACACTGCAGGGATGCCACCAAACAGCTTTTCTCTTGAAATCACTGCTTGGAGGGATGCCCAAGCTCCCAAAGTGGGAGGATCAAGTTAAAACCCAAGATTTTTCCCCCATTGTTTTCATAGTCTGAGAGGCTTTTGATGCACATCTCCTTCCTTCCTTCCCAAGCTCCTGACCCTCCTCCCACCAAGCTCCTGCCTGCCTCTACCCCCACCCCGCAGCCCCTCGCCGTGGAGGGAAGGGGCTCCAGCACAGGCTGCTCAATGCAGCCCTTGCTGGCTACAAAGTCCTCCCGCAGCTTTGTGTGCCGGAGCCCCTTGCCAGCCGGCGCCCGGAGGAGGGCAGAGGGATGGCAGGGGGGTGACTGCAGGCAGCCAGTTCCCCCCCAGGGTCAGCCCCAACGAAGGGAGCAGCTGTTGATCCAGGGGGATCGGTGAAAAGTCTCTCAGAGGCAAGGAGCAATGGACTGTCAGCGCCCACGGGCAGACGAGGGCTCAGGGGGGCTTGGGGTGTCAGGACCCAGCCAAGCCTTGACCCCCACAAATACCAACCCCCGCAAAGCACAGGTCCCTGGCTCCTGGGGAGGGGACAGAAAGGGACAAAGGGTGAGCAAAGCCCCTGGAAACGTGATGGGTGCAGAGCCTCAGGGTACTGACCGACTCCCAGGCCAGCACCCAGAGGTCGGCCAGGATGGACATTTCACTGGGGAAGTCCCAGCACGGTGACAGCCAGTGGAAAAGTGCTGGGTTCAGAGGATTTCAATCATTTTTCCGCTCATTCCTTGTGTGAAGCAGGAACAGGGAGGGTGTGGGGGCAGAGAGCAGGAAATCTCCCGGGGACGCTGAGCTAGAAAGAGGTGAGGGCAGAACAGAGCGGCCGGTCCCACACTGAGCCCGTGGGCACTCACACGCACCAGGTTCCCCCACACGTGACCCCTTCACGGTCCTTTTGGGTCCCCCCAACACATCACCCCTCCAGGGTCCTTGCACACCCCCCTGACGTGTAACTCTCCCACACGGTTCTTGTGGGCCCCCCTCACCCAAGACCCCTCACGGTCCATCCGGGTCCTCCCCAGGTTTGACCCCACCCAGGGCCCTTTTGGGTTACCCCCCCATGATCCCGTGTCCTTGTGCCCCCCCGGCAGTGGAGCAGAACAGGGCGTCCTCTGGTGGCCCTGACACGCAACACCCCTGGCCAAATGAAGAACCCCTGGAAAAGCCAGACCAAGGAAATGGCGTAAAAAAGGGACAAAAAACTACTCTGAATCCATGGCAAAAACACCTTCTCTCCAACTGAGTACCCCCAGCAGAAGGCAAACCCACACACCCCCGGTGGACACATCCTGCACTCTGTGCCATGGCCATTCACTGCTGCTCTTTTCCAACCACCAAAATAGAGAAAAAAGGTTACAGTTTTCTTTCAGGTGTACAAATACAAAGACACAGTACTGGGGTATGTGTGTCACACAGAGATGCTCAGGGACTCCTGCTCTGCTAATACATTATCCACAGCTCCTATTTTTCCACTCCTGTGGACGGAGAACAGGAGAAGCCTGTGGTATTTTCACACGAAGCAGCTTCACCTGGGTGTCACCCCCTGGCAGAGCTGGCCAGCCTGCAGTGGCTGTCCTCGCCTGCCCTGGGGTGCCCCATTTATTTCTCTGTCTGGCTTCCCAGATGCAGAACACTTGTTGGCTTTTCCCAAGTCACAGCCATAAAAGCAGCACCCAGGTGCTGCCACCACAGCCCTTCCAACCTCTGGGTAACCAGCAAACACCACAAGGAGCCCCAGGCCCACAGGGCACCTCTGACACCCCTGCAAGTGGTGAATCTGCAGCACAGAGAACCCAGAAACTGCCTCTACCGCATCGGCCTGGAGTTCCAGGACCGTGGGGATGCTCCAGCACCAGCCTCAGCACTGAGCCTCACACCAGTGGGAAGTGGGAAGGCCAGCTTCAGCCAAGAGGAGGAGGATGGCTTCAACATCCTTGTTTAGGAGAGGAAAATGGCACCCGAAATGGCAGCTGGAGCCGTGTCACCAGCTGCACAAGTACAGCAGGAGGGATCTCACCAGCACCGAATTCCCTGGCTTCCAAGGGAGGAGGGTGAGAGGGAGGAAAAGAGAAGCTCAGAGACACACACAACAGCATCATTCATGGGAACTGAGTTTGTGCAACAAGGGTCCTGTGTCTGGCCCGGAGCTCCGGGTAATTAAAACAGCAGCCACAGATCTCTGAGAAACAGCAGGAATTTATCCAAGGAATCCGGATTATGTGGCCACTGCTGAAGCAGGGCAGAAAGTCCCCAGCTGCTGGAAGGCAAAATGCTGGCAAGAGATGAGCAACTAGCTTCGTGACCCAACTGTTCCTGCCTTACCCACACGTGCCTCATCGTGGGGGGTGGGGAGAGTGGCCCTCCCTCCACACAGTCCCACCGAGGGGACAGGGAGGACGCTGGCCCCAGCTCACATGTGGACTTTGCTGCAGCAGGCAGAGGTGATGACATCGTGCCTGCACTTGGGGGCACACAGGGGGAAAATGAGGGGCTCACAGCTGATCCAGGGGCACGTGGCAAACCGAGCAGTGTGTGGTGCCAAAGGTAACGGTGCTGGTTTGCAGCTCTAAGAACAGGGTTTTCCATTCTGGTCCTGCCTTGGAAGCATGCACAGGGTTTCCAACACAAGTGAAAAGAGACAGGATGCTGAGCAATCTCTTGAAATTCTTACCAGCACAGTTGTCTTCTGGGAGCAGCCGTGAACCCTCTGGGACACCCCCGGACAGGATCCGTGTGCTCCCTGTTCTCACGTGGATCATCCCAAAACAACCTCCTTCCCCTCTGTCCCCTGTGCCTTGGGGCCAACAGCCCCTGGCTGCAACTCGCCCCACGTGCCAGCACCGAGGGGAGCAATGGCACTGCCACGGTCCGGCAGCAGGAGCTCTGTGGAAAACTCCACTTCCCCCTTGCCTACGGCAAACTAACCTGATCTCCTCATCCCTGAGGAATAAACTCTGTCCACCCAGCACGTTTTGGGCCATTCTTGAAGAGATCATTTATCAGTAGGAGGAAAGAGTCTCTGACATGAGTGTTGGGCCAGGTATGAGATGGAATTCTTCACTGAGCACCACAGGTGACAGAGCCCAGAGCCACAGCGTTTCCTCTTTCACACAACCCAAAAGAAATGGCTTTCAAAATATTACCCACACCCTGTTATCACAGGCATCTTTACAAGCCACATCAAGCCAAGTTTAGCACTGGAGTTCCAAATGAACAAAAACTCCTTGAGCATGTTCACAGCCTTGAAAAAATGACTGATACAAGCATCACCAAGACATGATCAAATACAATATAATGTCCTTTCTTTGATGAAAAGTGGGCGTTCTTTTCACTTGATGGCCTCTTAGGTGGGTGATGTGCTTCACCAATCGGCCCAGGACAGTCACCCCTTGGCTTTGGGAGTGGGATCACCCACACTCAGACACAGTGGGCAGCCGGGCACGGCCCAGAACACCAGCAAAATCGCTCGGGTTTGGAAGGAAAGCAGAGCCTGAGCCGCTCAGCCGCTTCCCCTGCCCATGCCCTGCCCTTTGCATCCCACCGCGCTGATCCGCATAGAGCCCACCCTGCACCAGCCCCTCAGCTCCTCCCGTCGCTGAGCAGCAAACGCGACCTTCTCGCTCCCGCCGCAGCCCCGCACCGGGCTCACCCACCCCGCAGCCCCGCACTCACCTGCCCGCCCGCGCCGTCCCGCCCCGCACGGAGCCGCGGCCGCGGCGCGGCGGAGCCGCAGCCCCAGCGAGCGCCCGCAGCTCCAGCGCGGCGCCCCGGCCCGGCGACCCATCGCTCGCTCCGGCGGGACGGGCGAGAGAGGCGGCTCCTCCCCGCAGGGATTCCCGGACGGGCCCGGGGCCGCTGGCGGGGAACGCCCGCTCCCCTCCCGCCCGTTCCCCCCGCCCGCGGCGGAGCCGCCCCAGCCGCTCACGGAGCCGCTCTCCGCGGCGTTCCCGGGACGCGCTGCCCGGGACCCCGCTCAGCGCCCGGGCCGGGGTCAGGCGTCACCAGGGGCCAAGGTCAAGGTGATGCTGAGCCACGGGTTCCACCTGCATCCTCCCAAAACTGAGTCACCCCCGCTCCGGTCCCGCGCCGCGCCTGGGCGCGCTCGCTGCCGCCTCCGCTCCCGGGGGCGGGCGGGTGTTCAAAGCCCTGCGGACACTCCGGGCAGGGCTCAGAGGCTCTTCATTAAGGGGAGAAGGAATTAACGTGATCAGACTGGCCTGCGAACACCTCTCACCGCTTTTTCCCCGTTTGACCTCTCAGGCTTTGAAAACAAACCCCCGTGAGCATCACACAGCCCCAAGAGGCTCCCACAGCCCCCTGCCTGCTCCTTTACACCACGTTCTCCCCAGAAGGACAGAGGGGCAATTTCAGACGCAGGAAACATTACTGTCCTGTGCATGTTTAAGGAGCTTGCACGTCAAAGCTCCAATCAAAGCAAAACCATTGCCCAGCTGAACCTTTCTGCCAGTTTTCAGTGTATTCTCTCATTACCATTTCAGGGAAGTGACCACACTTGGAACTTCTCTCTCAACCCCTTCCATCTCATGCAAACCACCCCAAGGATGCAGCTAGAACTTAACAATCGGTCTCAATGTCTCCTTGCTGACAAAGGAAAAACTTGGCAACACTGTGGGCACCAGGTTGCCAAAGGGGCCTTTTCCCAGCTCATTCCCTGCACTTCCCACATGCCACACAGCTCACCAACAGAGAAAAACCTCTCTAACACAGGCTCTTCCTTTCTGGCCTTCAAAGAAAATTCCCCAACCCATGAGTGGATCCTGCTGTCCAGAGCAGGGGATCTGTATTTTGTTAGCTACAGGAAACAGGAAAATTTCCATCCCTGGAATTAAAGCTGCAGGAGAGAGCTAAGCTGGGGGAGGGGGCTCTGTCACTGCAGCAGTTGCCAGGGGGTCAGAAGTACAGACATTTTATGGGCAGAGGGGCACAGGGATGAGAACTGGCCTCGTTCGGGGGCTGGGGGGGCTCCAGCTTCTGACAACGTTTCCTTACAATCATTTATCATGGGGAAAAAGCACAATGTGACCAAGTTAGTTTTGATTTTCTTTTAAAGTGTTTTTTGTTGTTTCCCATTTTCACTGGTCCCTCAGGAGCCAGGCACAGCAGCATGGGTGCTCCACAGGCTCCCTGACCCTCAAGGAGAGGGATGGGAGAGGGCTGGGAGGCAGGGCCAGCATCCTGCATGGTCTAAAGAACATAAAGGTGACACGAGAACAAACAAAATGTGTTTAAAATTGCTGTATTCAAGGCACTAACAGGCACCCTCTGCATGCCCATGTCACTGCCCTGATGGTTCCTGTTAATTACCCGAGGACTGAATTCTGTTCCATGGGCTCACGTGGGATCTGCCATCCCTGCAAACCTCCTGCACCCACCACAAATATCCCAGAGTGACCCATGGGGAAACATCAGAGCCTGGCTCTGCCAGGGTACTAGCACCAGCCCAGGTCCTAGGGCAATTTAACCAACGGGGATAAGTATGCATCAAAAAGCTCAGAAGCTCCAAAATAGCCTCAGGGATGCACTGATGAGCCGGAAAGGAAAGGCTGGAGATCATGTCTGAAGCCTCAGGAGAGGCTGTCACAGCTCCTAAGGAAACACCTGATGGAAGGGGCACAAACTGCTCTGGCAAGGTGAATTTTAGTGTATAAAGTCTTGCTTAGGAATCATCTCATTATTTTTTTGAAAAGCTTTTTTACTGATAAGAGTTAATCTCAAAGCACATGCACTGGCCATGCACGGATCCATTCCTGGTGAGGGGAGGGTGCAAGAGCAAGACCACAGAGACTGCAGTTAAGGGAAGATTAGAGTATTTGAGAAACATCTCCCTTCCTTCAGGAGGAATAAGCCAAGGAGTGGCACAGCTCGTCCCTGGGGCTGTGCAGAGCCAGGAGGGACCCTCTATTGGTTTGGGATGGAGGTCGGTGTTTCAGTGTGAGTCACCAGCTGAGCCTGAGCCCGAGCCTGGGCAGGCAGGAAAGAGGAAGAGGAAGGAGCAGCAGCACAGAATCCCCTCATCACATGTCCCACCAAAACCACTAATAATCACATTCGGTTCAGCTTTTCTACTTCCCACCTACCCGACCCACACCCAGCCCTGTGACTGCCTTTTCCACCATGGAACAGCAGTGATTTCTCAGAAAGTTCCAGAATTGCCCGTAACAGGCCCCTGCTGCCATGTCCAGCATCCCACCCACCCAAGAGTCCCCCCAGATCTCCCTGGCACCGATGCCACAGTGCGGCCCCAGTGCCCAGGGCTGTGGGGCAGCCCCTGCATGCCCACCAATCCTGGCACAGCCCCCTGCCAGCCCATGTCCCTTCCAACCCATCCAGGCAATGACAAAACCAGATCCCAGTCCCCGTTTTTCCCTCAAAACACAGGGAATCGAACACATGGGCACAGGTCAGGAGAGGAGCAGGGTCCTCGTGCTCAGGCCACAGACCCACCGAGCCAGCACAGGAGATTTGCGTGTGAGGAGAGAAGAACAGCTCAGCTGTGACAACACATCAACAACAGCTAAATTTAGAGGGTTATTTTCAGCAGTCCAGATGCTGGGTAAATACAACCTTATTATTTCATGCAGGGGGAAAAGTTCAGCTGAGTCCCTTGTGCTGCTTTTCCCCATTAGTTCACCACGTCCAGCCAGAGGAGCCCACCCTGAAATGCTGCAGTGTTACCACTGCCTGGCTGTGCTGCCAGGAGCCACCAGCTTCATCCCTGTCCCTCGGCCAGGAGAGGAGCCACTGCTCAGTGGCATCTGCAGAGCACCTCCCAGTCCCTTTTGGAGGGTCCTGGTGCTGCTGTTGGCAGGAATTTATTCTGAGGATGCAGTTTTCCTGTGCACAGCCAGCCTGTGAGCCTTTCCTTTCTGCTCTGTCCAGAACAATACATGGGAAGTGAATGCTGGAGAGGAAGCAGAGGGTTAGGAAATCCATGGAAACTTGACTCTGCTGAGACTGCTCCAGCAGGACAGTTTGGGGCTGTGTAGGGGCACTGTGTCCCACCCAGCCAGGGGTGCTGCTGGAGGGGACCACAGGGTTGGCCAGAGGGGGTCCTGCCACGGGCAGGGCAGTGGGAGGGAGAGCAGGGAGGGAGAGGGCAGTGAGAGGGAGAGTCCCCGTGTGCTCTGGATGAAAAGTCACCTCTGAGAAGGCAGATGAAATCCAAGTTGTTTTCCATCACGGCTGCTGCAGGAGCTGCCAGGGCACACCCGGATATTTTGCTGTGAGGGGGAAGCCACACAGACCTTGTCCAGCTGGTGTTCAGGGAAGGGGATGTGGCAGCACAGCCACAGCTCCAAGGATGGTGCTGGAGCTGGGAACAGGTCCTGGGAGCTGGGAACAGGTTCATCCATACCTGGAAAGCAGCTCAGCGAGTTTGCCAGGTGTGCTGGGAGAGCAGCAGTGCTGCAGGGGGATAATTACAGGCAGTCTCCAGGAAATGATGGAAGAGCCAGGAGGTGCACTTTGCCAGCAGCTACTGGGATAAACCACAACCAACTGTACCCTGCCTCCTGCTGCTGTGTTGGCAGCTGAGCTCCTCATGCTGCCCATCTAAAGTGACTAAAAATCATCGGGGAAGGGAATGGTGTTCCCTGAGCCCATGGCCTGAATATCTCCTTAAGTGCCTCCTTTGTACCAACACCTTTTGGGGACGATCAGCAAAGAGGACAGTGTGGACCTGCTCTGGCCCCTTCCCAGAGCTCTAAAACCCCGGTGGAGGACATGAACCCCCCATCCAGTGTAATCCACGGGAAAGCCAGAACAACCCTGCACCAGGCACCGGGCTGCTGCAGGCCACAGTGACAGGAGCCACCACAGCTTCATCAAGTCACAAATCACAAATCCCACAGTGAGAAACTGTGCATCTGCTCGGGGACACGAGGCTCCTGCTCCTCCTGCCCCCAGAGCTCATGGCAGCCCAGCGTCCCTCCAGCAGCCAGAGCTGGGACAGGGACATGTGACAGGCAGGTATCAGCCAGCATGGTGTGAGCGTCATTGAGCCTTCACCAGGAGAGACTTGAATTCTCCAGGCAGTTTTAACCAAGGGGAAAACACCTATAAACGTTCTTCCCCCCAAAATCACAGTCACAATGTGATCTGTAGGAGTCTTCCCTGCCCCTTCCTTTCCACGGAGCTCTTTAACCCTTTTTAAAAAGCTCTTAACATTTATGTTCTTAATGTCGCCCATGAAAGGGCCAGAGACCACCCAGGATACCTCTGGGGCTCCCCCACAAAGTACCTTTTGTTACCCAGAGCTCTCCTGTGTTCCTGGGCTCTCTCCAGCTGGGCTCAGAGCTCACCTAACCCTTACCTGGATGAAAACAAGAGGTCCCTGGGCGTTGCCCTCCAATCAGGGAACTGGCTGGAGACCCCCTAGCACATCCCATGGGCTCCCTGCATGGCAGGTTTCCCATTTCATGGCACCAAGGCTCTGGCCAACAGCGTGGGCAGCCACGCTCCCCCTGTCTCCGGTGCTAGAACCGCCGTCCACAGGGCCTGTGCTGAGCCCTCTGCCAAAAGCAGCAGAGCCACCCTGGGCTCCAGGTTCCCCCACTTCCAGGGCCGCCAGAGCCAGTGCCCACGGGCTGCCCATGGGATGGAACGGGTTTGATTCTGGGGGTGTCACTGTGCAAAGACCCCCGTGGCACCGACCAGGGGTGGGACGATGAAAGCCAGGACCTCGACCCTCCTGTCCACAGCCCCATCTCCATCTCTGGTTCCCAGCCCTGCAGGCACACACCCCCTTCTTCTCCTCCTCCTCCTTCTCCCACCAGCCTTCCCAGTACTCATGAACCCCCCAGGGCAGGGCAGCCCCAAGCCCCAGCCTGCGCCCCTGCCTTGGCAGAGGTTTGGTGGAGCTGCACACAATCCCCGTGGATCAGCCTGGAGCTGCACACAATCCCCGTGGATCAGCCTGGAGCTGCACACAATCCCCATGGATCAGCCTGGAGCTGCACCACGAGTCCCTGCCACCCCACGTCACAGGTGAGACACCTCAGCCACACAAAGCCAAGGGGCTCCGAGCCAGGAAAACCCTTCTGGGTCACAGCAGTGCCAAGGCTCCAAAGCTCCCAGTGAGTTTATCTGCAGAGCACAAAGCTGTTCACCACAAAGAGAAAAACTGAAAAGGAACCAAGACCCTTTTGCAAATATATCCCTCTGAAAATAACAGTTTGGGGGCAAAATCACACTGCTGACAGATGAACCCAGGAGCCCAGCAAGAGGACTGTTCTCTTCCCATGACCCCTGCCTATCCCACAGCAACAACATTCCTGCCCCAAAAAACATTGTCGTAGCTTACCTGCATCTTTCTTATCTTCTAGAAATGTGAAACTCTGTGAAAAGAAAGAAAAAAAGAACAGAAATGATTTTGTTACAGATTTGATTCTCATACTCACGCACACTCCCCTTGTGCCTGGATCAGGCACCCCTCCAGCCTGGAGAGAAGCTGGGACCAGAAGTGCTGCTCTGGCCCTGAGGACAAGCAGAGTTCTGGCAAAGGCTTCTCCCCAGGGCATCAGCCCCACTGGTTTTAAAACACCAGCACCACCCACAACCCTGACTGCTCGGCAAATACAGTGTGTCCAGCGCGTGCCCGCTATCCCGGCTCCCCAAAAAATCAAGAGAAATGGGATTCACGGCAGTGGAGCCTCAGCAGCACTTGGGAGACGGCAGCAATCTGCAGAAGTGGAGCTGAGGGTCCCCCACTCCCCGGTCCTGAGGCAGGCACAGAGCCTGGGACCCCCCGCCCGCTCCGGGTGCAGACCAGCCCTCCACGCTGCCGCAGCCCCGCGAACGGGCCGCAGGATCGCTGCAGGAATGCGGAGCGCTGCTGAGCCGGCCTTTCCCACGGACCCCCGGCAACCCTCTTCCTGCCGGGGCAGCAGGGCTGGGGATGACCCGGGAGAGATGGGTTTAACCATGTCCCCGCCGCCGGGCTTCCCTCAGCAGCACCTGCCCAAGAGGTGCCATCAGCAGGGCCGGAGACATCACTGCGACCTCACAGAGAGCCCATGTCCACGGGGAAGGTCACTGGGCTCCTCCAGCTTCTTTGGCACTGCCCGGTCTGTTCCCGCACCTTCCTTTTCCCACAAAATCTTCCGCCAGCCACAGCTCCACCTCATTTAACCTGGAAAGCTTTAATCCCACGGACAGAGCCCAGCACCTTTCTCCCTCTTCAAGAAATTCCTCGGCTGTTCGTGGTGAGCAGAGCAGCCGAGCAGCACCAGCACGGAGGGAGAGGGGCCAGACTGAAGCAGAAGCCTCAGCCCCACACAGGGCCATCAGCGCACACCAAGGGCACCAGGAAGGTGATGCCCTGGCCAGCTGGGCCACCAGACCCCACGTCAAGCTGAAGTGACCAGCAGTCTGCTGGCTGCTTCCAACATCACTGAAGCCCCCGGGGCACTGGAGCCAGCATGGGCTGGGCTGGAGGCCTTGGGATCTGCAGGAGCCGGTGTCCGTCTCTCTGAGTACGATGGCAATGCCAACACGCAGCACACAGGGACAAGCAGGGTTAAAGAGGACAGCTGAGCTCTCTGGAGACAGCAGGGACAAGACAGCCACTAATATTACCAATGAATTTCACAAATGTCATTTTTAGGCTCAACTATTTTAAGCATTGCACTGAAAGCCCGGGGGACAGTGTGCATTCCACATCCATTTCACCGCAGCAGACCCACTCGCCCGGCACAGCCTTGTGTACAGCTCTGCCCGTAAAGGGGTTTTATGCTTTTCCCAATCTGAAGCTCCCAAAATTCACACTAGCCGTATTTCTACAATCTTTTCAGCTCGCCTCCCACCACGCTGCGTGGGCTGAGACACAATACAGTGTTACAATACAATGATCAGAGGTAGGCAGGGAGATTTGCTAGTTATTAAGGCGACAGATGAAGAATTAAAGCCCAATGAAAAATCCCAGATGCCACGAGAGCCGCTGCTGCAGGAAATTAAAAACTGGGGGCCCCTGGCCTCGCTGCTCCTTTGTCATCTCACTCACAGCCACCCTCGCCGTGCAGGTCGGCCAAGGCAGCCGCGCTCCCGCAGCCGCACCGGAGCAATCCGAGCCTCTGAGTTCGGAGGGGTGTCCCAGCCCAGCCACATCACCCGAGTATGGCAGGACCACCTCGGGGGGTCAAGAGCACACCCAGACACACACAGCCCCGAGCCCACCGCCGCTCTCACCGGGCACAGCCCCCTGCCCAGCCGGGGCTGCCGGCGCACGGACGTGGTGAGCCGGTGACGGGCAGCGGGCGAGCACAGGGACAGGGACCGGTACACCCACACGCGGCCCAGCCAAAATTAACCTCTCCCGTGCACGTGGGGCACGGGCACAACATCCCCCAGAGCAGACGCTGACACTGTGAGCAAACCGAGCGACGCCGGGGACGCCTCCCCGTCGCCCCTTCCAGAGGCTTCTCCTGAAACTGGAGGGTGCCGGGGACGGACACCACCCCGCAGCGGTCCCTTACCTTGGCTCTTCTGAAGCAAGACCAGAGAAAATCCAGCAATGGCATGATGGGCAGGCGAAGGGCCGGCAGAGCCCCCCTAGACCGCGGCGCTGCCCCCGGCGGCGGGGAGGGCACCCCCCGGCACCCCCATGGCAGCGGCAGCGGAGCCGGGCAGAGCCCGGTGCGGGCAGGAGCGGCCGGCGGGCGGAGCGAGGAGGCGGCAGCGGCGGAGGCGGGCCAGCATTCAAACCCTGCACCGTTATTCAGTTGGTTGTGAACAGGCTTGGACGCGATTGAAATTCCCTGAAGACTGCGAGTTTTAAACAGCTCCAGGCTTTCCTTCCTGCCTAGAAGGCACCGCCTGCTCCCATTCCCAGGCAGCGGGAAGGGGCGAGGGGAGACAGACACTCTGGTATGGGAGAAAGGCGCTTGGAGCTGTCAAAGGCACATGTAGGACGCTGGAAAACGGACGGTTCAGATTGTCACGCCAGTGCTGCCCAAACTGACTGACAGGTCCCGGTGCTCTCCCCTCCGAGGGACACGGGATACCCAGCCATGGTGTCATCCCTGGATGCCCCCGCCACGGCGTCCCACATACTCAAGTGCTCCTGACCCCACTGCGGGCACAGCGGGCAGCCAGGCTCACCATGGGCACCTGGGCTCACCGTGCCGAGCACAGCGAGCACCTTCAGCTCAGAGCAGGGGCCAGCCTGCAGGAGAGACCCCAGTAGGGCGAACGACACAGGGAAAACCACCCCCGGCCATCAAATATGACTGAGCCATTCACTCCAGCTATTCACAGCTCCTTATCTGCCTTCCACAAACATCATCTGTTCACAAAGGCCGCAATGAAACAAGCATTTGTGCCAGCTCTCCACTCACAGCCCCAGGATGCCTCTTTTGCAGACACAGCTCGGAATAAGCAAGGGCAAGCGGGTCTCCAGCGATGCCCGGGCTCAGCCCTGCTCCCACAGGACCCTCGGTGGGTGCCACCCACCCTGGACTGGCATTGGGCTCGCCCGTGGCATCACTCCTGCCCACTGCCCATCCCAGGCTGGTGTCAGCTCCACATTCCACAGGGACAGTGCTGCCCATGCCCAGCCGGGTGCCCACGCAACTTCCTGCAGGCCAGAACACGTGCCAGAGCACAAGGGCTCTGCCCAGGACATGAACCGTCTGTACCCGACCCCCAGCAGTTGGTGTGTGTGGCAGCTGTGCCCGGTGCCACGTGTCAGCCAGGGCAAGCCAGGATAGGGTGCTGGGGACCCAAAACATAAGGGGCATAAAGGCAAGAACAAGGGCACAGAAGGCCATGGCACAGCAGAGCTGGAGGAGCTGCACCTGCCTGGAGAGGATGGCATGAGGCACTGCCACCACTGCAGAACCCTGGAGCCCTGACTTGCACCCCAGGCCCTAGATTGGCAGAACCTGGTGGCACTGTCAGGGCCCCAGCACAGCTCTGCCATGGTTCCAGCACAGCTCTACCATGGCCCCAGCACAGCTCTGCCATGGTTCCAGCACAGCTCTGCCATGATCCCAGCACAGCTCTGCCATGATCCCAGCACAGCTCTGCCATGATCCCAGCACAGCTCTGCCATGGTTCCCCAGCACAGCTCTGCCATGATCCCAGCACAGCTCTGCCATGATCCCAGCACAGCTCTGCCATGGTTCCCCAGCACA
>JAYRBT010000156.1:6345923-6358814 GCA_036023395.1 Myiotriccus ornatus
CCCCAGCACAGCTCTGACATGGTCCCAGCACAGCTCTACCATGATCCCCCAGCACAGCTCTGCCATGATCCCAGCACAGCTCTACCATGGTCCCAGCACAGCTCTACCATGATCCCCCAGCACAGCTCTACCATGATCCCCCAGCACAGCTCTGCCATGATCCCAGCACAGCTCTGCCATGGTTCCAGCACAGCTCTGCCATGATCCCAGCACAGCTCTGCCATGATCCCCCAGCACAGCTCTGCCATGGCCCCAGCACAGCTCTGCCATGATCCCCCAGCACAGCTCTGCCATGGCCCTGGCAGCAGGTCACAGGCAGCATGAGTCCCAGCGCTGGCTCCAGTTGCCTCCTTCCATCTCCCCTCACTCATTCCTCAGCAGGCTCTGGCACCGCTCCCAGCTTGGCATCAGCTGCAGCTCCTCACCCCTTCCCCTGTGTTACTGGTGTCACTGGGCCAGCTCAGCGGGGTCAGGGGCTCTGAGGCACAGTGCAAGCTTTGTATTATCAGTCCCTTTTCTCCTCCTTTCAACACCCAGGGCTGGGAAGGCAGCCTCACCTCTATGGCACGTGTCCCCCCAGGGTCACCTTTCCTAGCCCACTGCCAGACATCCCCATACTACCAGGCACTGCTGCCATAGGGCTGAGCTGGCAGGGGACCACCACTGTGGCCAGGACGTGGAATGGCACTGCCAGGATCCTGGCAAAGCCTGTACCGTTGTCACTCGGGGCAGCCCAGGGAGGCTGTTCAATGCTTCGACAGGCTTTGCCCTCAGAGCAGGGCATCTGTGCCTGTGCTGGGGCTGAAGGCACCTCTTACAGGAGGAACTGTCCCTGCAGGAAGGGTGGCACTGACAGGTTCTGTGGCACTGGGCTCCTCTTCCTATCAGGGGCTCACCTGTCAGCACTGCTCTGTTTGGCAGGCAGGATGGGCACCTGTGCACTCCAGAGAGCACAGGCAGCACATGGGGTAGTAAGAGAGACATCTGTCCGTCCATCCATCCATGCATCCATCCATCTACAGGGTCATCAGGACAGGCCAGGGGAGGTGGCTCTGTCCTGCCTAAACCAGATAAGCCCTTACAGACAGGGGGGCAGCCCCACTGCTTCAACCATGACCCTGCCAGGACCCAGAGAAGCACCCCTGCCAGTCCCCCCAGCCCCCCAGCAGCCCCCGTGTCATCACTCACCCTGGCGGCAGCAGGTCCTTCTCCCACTTCCTCCAAAAGCCAAAAATGCCAAGTTAGCACAAATAGAAGCAGTCTGTCTCCTTCCCAGGCCTGGGAGACAAACCACAGCAGCTTCTGCATACTTGTGTAGCTTCTTCCTACCCAGTCATCCCAAAAGCATTCCAGTAATGTTACATCTTGGATCCTTCCTCATAGTGCCAGGACACTATCCTTGGCAGGAATAGCTCCCAGGGACTGTGTCCATGGGGAAGTGGCAGGAACTGTGCACACCAATTGGGTATTTCTGCCAAGTGGTGCCGGGACACAGAGCCCACTGCCACGTTTGGCTCTTCCCAAAATTCCTAATGTACCCACTCCACAGAGAGCTGTAGGAAAAGCAAAAGCAATGTCCACTCATTCTGTGTGTGTATATATATGTGTGTGTGTACCACTATCACCCTCAGACTCGTGTGAGAACCCATTTTAAACTTGAATTAATTTTAAGAAGTTGATTCTAAGTAAAACTCCACCCTGTACACACTCACAAGAGCTTCCCATGTGGTGAATGCCATCAGCTGTCCCCAGTGCCCAGAGCTGGGACAGACACTGGGATGCCACCAAACAGCCTCAGCACTGCCACACGCATCTCTCATTCTCTGAAAGTCATGGGACACCGCCGGTATTGGGGAGGACAGGTACAGCCTCCCCCCACAGCAGATCATTCGCTGGAGGATCCCATGTCCCCGCGGTCTATTCCTGTCCATCGGTGGGCTGTTGCTGTCCCGGCTGCTGCACAGTATCAGTGACAGCGGCCGGCCGGGCAGTGTCCCAGGCGGCCACAGAGCCCACGGCTGGCACGGCTCCCGGGGGCCGCTCCCAGGCTGGACGCGAGGGGTGTCTGCAGGGGTGTGAGGGGGGCCACCCCGGCCAGCCGGCAGCCCCCCAGCCGTCGGCACACACACACACGGGGATTTTCCACTTGCTGCTGTGCGCAGGCATTTCCCGAAGTCGGGAAGGGCACAGCTCCCGCCGCGCCCGCGTTTCCCCATTAGCATAGCGGGAACAGGGACCCTTTTCTTCTCCCGACGACGGACGCGGGGCGAGGGCTGGCAGTGCTGGGGCTGTGACACCGCGAGGGCGGTGGGAGAACACGTGAAACCTGCTGCACCGGGGAGGAGGAGAGACCAAGGGCAGGGCTGAGCCCCGCGATGTGCCCCGGGCAAGGGGCTGTGGGGCTCTGCCCGAGAAGGTCCAGCCCACGGAAGCCCACGGAGCCTCACTGCAGCCCAGGGCTGGGGCTCGGCCGCGGGGCCGTCCCTGCTCACGGATGTCTCTGCGGGGCTCCCTGCGCTGGAGAGGCACCACCCCGGCCAGACCACAAGAAGCCAACCGAGAGACAGGAATGCCAAAGGGCAGCAGAAGACATTCCCCAGCTCCCACTGTCCCACAGCTGCCCCGCACCACCACTGCCTGCCTGCCACCACTGCTTCTCCCTTAAAACATTCCTCATTTAAAATAATCCAAAGTAATGCTCCAATCTCCAACAGCAAATGGGTGGGATGCGCTGGGATGGACGCTGCCTGGAGGGAGGGTGCAGGATGCTGCAGGGATGCTATTGGGATGCCACGTGGCCACAGGCTGCACTGGAGACCCAGCACTCTGGGAAAGCTCCCCTCTGGGATGGACAATTAGGCAATTACTTAATCCCCATGTGCTGGCTCCTGCGGCAGAAGGAAGTGTTCTGGTGAGCAGGGGAGCACTCCTGGGAGCTGAGCAGCACACAGAAGGGCCTTCTGGGGCCAAAGGGATCAATGCCCCCACCCCACAGCACTGAAGCAGCCAGCCAGTCCCATGGCATTCCCAGCACTGGTGGCACTTGTGTCCTGCTGATGCTTTGCCCTCCAATACCAGTGACACTTTTCCTTAGCCCAGATGTCCACTGGGCTCCCAGAGATGACCCGAGGGCTTCTGGCCTCATCCAGGGCTGCAAGAAGCCCCACACACTCCCTGTCCCGTGGGGGGTCCTGGCACAGGCTGAGTCTGTGCTTTTCCCTCACAGGATGCTCCAGTTTGCAAACACCAGTGAGAGAATTTACAAACACAGATTGATTTAGCACACACACAAAAGCCAAACAAACTTTTCAGCTGACTAGCCCTTATAGACTGGCTGAACACCCCAGTTTTACTGAACAAGAGACAACATCACTTAAAAAAATCAGTCAATGGTTTTGGGGAATTTCTGCTTGCCAGCTGCAGGGGACTCCTGCTCCCATTCCCTGAGACTTCCACAGGTCTTCAAGCCCAGACCTGTGAGCTAGAAAGCTTGGGGTGTTCAACTGAGGCTTGGAGATGTGCTTAGTATGGGGGAAGAGCTATTTAAATGCATTTAAAAGAGCATAACTGATAGGGTGACATTTTTGAGATACTGTAGACAAATTACACAGATTACAAATAGACCCAAATGACACAGAAAGAAACTGGGGGGTTTTGAGACCCATATATCCATCTCATTTTAACTCTGGTAATAATAAGCAAGCACTCAAGAGTAAATATCGGTGAGCATCTACAGAGACTCCCACACAGGACAGAATTCCAGCAAAAAACTGCTGCTGTGCTCCAGTTCTCACTCAGGCATGGTGAAGAGAAAAAGAAACATAAATCAGGCTGCATTTTTAAGTATAAAAGGGGGCATAAGCAGATCGCTCACCAGGCATCTTTTCCTTCCCCTGGGAATAGCACTGAGCTGCTGGAGCCCGGCTGGGACATTAATCCTGGGACATTAATCCTCTGTGCCCAAGGCAGGCGCCAGAACAGCCCAAGGAATTGCAGCAGTTCTTATAATTAGCAGGAGCAGGGAGGCTCCCATCGCGAAACGCCCGGGAGCGGCAGGGGGAGGGCTGGCAGCACACGTGTGTTCCAGCACACGCATGTACAGACACACAGACACACACACCTGGCGGGGTGCGAGGGGCCGGTAATGCCACTGACACCCAAAACCACTCAGCACCCAAAAAATAACCACAGGCAGCAGGGACACCTCCTCCCAGCACCCAAAAAATAACCACAGGCAGCAGGGACACCTCCTCCTCGGGCTGGCACAATGAAAAGCCGTGTAAGTAACTGCAGTTGAGCTACTTGTGTATTTTTGCACAAAGTTCTGGCGACAGCTGTTGTCTGGGGAGGATCCCAGCCCTAATTCTGGCCGAGGGTTGGAATTAATTCCCAGGGCAGAGGAATCTCGTCAGGTGCAGCACTGGCTCCCTGCAAGGGCAGGTCTCTGCAAGCCGAACCCCTATGATGAATCCACCCCAGCTTCCCCTCACTCATGGAAAGATGGGCCATTCATGTACCAAGTTTTCCACACCCAAATCCAGAGGCAAACCCTGTCTACTGCAGCTTGTTGTGCACAGCTGGAGACATGGCACAGGGACTCACTGGGACACAGGACAGGGACATGGTAGCTCTGTTCTGGGTGCCAGCAGTCAAATCCCATAATGGCTCCAAGCGTTCAGCCCTGGAGCAGGGGCCAAGGGTTTCTGTAAGCCCACCAGTGCCCAATTTGGCTTTCTGGGCTCTGCTGTCCCATTCCAGGACTCTGGAGTCTCCAGGGAATTGTCAGCATAACCCACTGGCACCTCTGTGCTCAGGCACAGACCACCACAGCGCAGACCTGGTGGCCAGGACACCCTCCTGGCTCATCCTCAAGAGCCCATGGTTGCTGTCAAACCCCACCAGGGCCAGGCTGATCTTGTGGGCACCCCGAGAGCAGAGCACCCCAAAGCTGAGGGGGCTCAGGGCATGGGCAGACAGGGCCAGTGGGCACAGAGCACGCATCAGCAGACACTGAAAACAAGCCAGCATCAGGCGCAGCTTCTCTTGTCACCTGTTGAGTGAAAAACCCTGCCTAAGAATGCCCTTTCCTTCAGCCACTGACTGCACGGACAAGGAGAGACACTCCACACTTGGGGACACCAAGTGCCCGTCCCATGCCCGTCCCGTGCCCCCGGGCACCGCACCTCAGGGTATTTCCAGGGCTGGACAGGAGCCGTGTGCCACTGCCAGCCTTCTCTGGGGATGCCAAGAAAGCTCCAAGAAAAAAAGCTTCAGAAAACCCTTTATGCCAACCCTCACACACACAAAGACTTATTATGTGACAGCAAATTCTCTTCGCCCCCCACAGCTGCAGGGACTGCCAGGCTTGTCCCAGGGAGGAATCGTGCTCCCAGCCCTGTGCCACGGGGCTGAGCTGGAGCCGCGTGCTTCCCTGCTCCAAAGGGAATCAAGAGATAGAAGAGGTTTTTCTGGGACAGATCCTGGCTGCAGGTGGGGTGCAGATTGGGCTGTCCACACACCTTGTGCTGGGCTGTGCTGTGTTGGGCTTCTGCCTCTGCTGATGGGAAGAATTCCAAAACCCTGAGAAAAAAGAGGCAGCAGCCCCATCCCAGCTCTCAGCCCTGTGGGTTTTGCTAAGGGAGGGGTGAGTTATGGGGAGAGGAAGGTTTTAAATCAGTGCCTGGGATATAATTGCACATTCTGTTTATGAGCCTGAGACAGTAACACAAAACACCAGGAAAAGACTTGAAAAGAACCAGAAAACACAATCGCAGTGAAATCCAGCAGTTCTTGCTGAGCTGCAAAATTTGCTCTCTGCCTTTTCCTTGTAGAAATCAATGAGCTCATCAGGCTCCTGCCTTTCAGCAGTGGCGATGTGGGAAGCAGGAGAACAGCCACAGGGATGGGGGAAGCACCAGGAGAACGGCTGCAGGGATGGGGCTCCGAAGGCTCCGTCAGCCCCCACATGCGGGCATGGCAGAGCCTGGAGCCCTCCACAACCAAACAACAAGGCCCAGAGGTCTCAAGGGTGATGCAGGAGTTTAGGGTAAAGAGAAGATAAAGCAGACAGTGTCTGCCAGAGCGTCCCAACCTCAGGACCAGCCAGGCGCCTCAGGGGAGCAGGGAGAGGGGTGCAGGTAACGGGCACCCACAGTCACTGTGAGAGGCACTTACCAGCTGGCCAGGACACGTCCTCACTTCCCCAGGAGACAGCGAGAAGGCATTAACCTCGTCCTCCTCCCAGTCCAGGGTGTTGTGGTCTCCCCCCAGGTCTGCCCTGAGCAGCCCCTCTGGATCTGTTTTGCCATTCCCGAGCACGTGCCCAGGCTTTGTCTGGGAATGTTCATCGAAGGCCAACAATTCACTGCTGACGAAAAGTTTATTCTTGCCTGTAGCATCCCTGCTGTACCCTGCAGGACTCTCTGTGAGGCTGAAAAATCTTGGCCAGTGCCTTCCGGTTCTCCTGGGAAAAGATCCCCACAGGAAGGGCACGGAGTTGTCATGGATCAGCACAAAGTCAGGTTCATCCTCAGGACTGCACTTGCTGCTCCTTGGACGGAAGAAGCCATAGACACCTGCCTCACCTTCCTCATCTTCATCTGCTGAGCACAAGTGCAGGGTTGAGAGCTCATCCCACTGGCCTGGAGACACCAGTGGCTTTTCTTGGTGCTCAGCATTCCTTGTGTCCATTGTCCATGGATGGAACCCCCACCGCTGGCAAAGCTGGCAATGCAAAACCGGAACTTTTTAACAAGACCCATCCAGAAGATGACATTTAGTTTGCTTTTCCTATTTTCCTTTCCATCCCATTTGATTAGAAAGGGATGTAATGGCCTTTATTCCAGGAATGTCCATGCTCTCCTCACTGGAACATGTGGACTTGCAGTGCAAGCTGTTCAGCTCAGCCAGCTGGGTTTGTATTCTTCATTTCTCTCTTAGAATACTAAACTCCTTTTACCCTTTCAGAGGATCTTGTGCTTCACATCATGCTCTTTCCACTGCCAGCAATGCAGCACTGGGGAAGAGGAGGGGTTTAGAGGGGGCTCATGTGCATGGATTTTACCCAGGTGCTGTCTGAGGTGTGTTTCAGGGCAGGAGATGCTGCCTCTGGACCCTCGGGAGGAGCTGGGACCAAGCCTTCTGCACAGGCAGGAGAGGTTCAGCCAAGACAGGGGATCACTCCATCTGCTCCCACTCTGGGCATGGCAGCACTGGGGGAGCTCATCCCCACAGGGACAATGGAGCACTGTGTGGCAGGAGCCCTCCCGCTGTGCCTCGCTGTGCTCAAGGCTCTGACTGATGCTCCCTCACCTCCATCCACAGCACAAACATAAGCCTCTGAGCCACAGAGGGCTCAGATGTGCTGAGGTACCAGGCACGGGGAGGCCCTGACGCCCCGAACAACGCCTTGTTCCCTTCCCTGAACCGTGGGCAGAGGGAACATAGGTCAGGGAGAGTAACCGGGGCGGAAACAGCGAACCTGTCCTTCCTGCATCAGGAAGTGCACTTATTATTGCTTTCTGTTCCAGCTAGGACTGGGAACAAATCTACAGCAAGCTTTCACTTCTCTCTCTCTCAGGGATCCATCCCCTGCAGCACAGGCATTGCCCCCTGACAGCAGAGCAACACAGTGACCCTCAGTTTGTGCCAGCAGCAGCCCCAGGTGCTGGGCTCCCTGTCCCAGCTGCCCCAGTGACGCTCCCCCGTGTCTCTGCTGAGGAACCCCCCGTGCTGGGCACAGTGTGCCCGTCCCACCCCCTCGCTGCCTGTGACACCTGTGCCAGGTACCTGCGACGAGGAGACTCAGCAGCCTCCGGCCTGACTTCCAGCTCCCACAGCCATGTCATCGATCCTGCCAGGAAAGCCAAAGGTCGGAGTCACGGGTTCACCACAGTGCCAGGGGTCAACAGCTTCACCGGATGAGTTACTCCCTTGTTTTACCGGGAAAGTCCTTCCTTCCACTGTCACCTGCCCCATTCATTTACCCTAAGTTACAATCCAGCACACAGTATATTTGCCTTAAAAAATTAGCTTGGGGGAAAAAATGCTAAATCCAAGCTTTATCCAAATAAAGTGTAACTACAAAGCATGGAGCTGTATCCGGGAACAGCTCTTTGGAGAGGAAGAGTTGCATTTTCAGCCCAGTAAATTGACTTTTTTTTTAAAAAATGCCCCCTGTTGTATGAAAGTATCTTCTTGCCCCGAACTGGTAACTCACCGAGCAGGCAGAGAGCCCGCAGCAGCGGCCGAGGCTGGCAGCTCACAGCTCACCTCCCGTGGCTGCCTGCAAGCCCCGTCCTGGCTGCGGGACCCGAAAACCCCGGCTGTGCATCCCGGAGCAACCCCAACTGAGCCGGAAACCAAGGCGGGGGAAAAACCAAGCCACAGAAGGCGGTCAGGGACGGCGCGGTCCTGCTGCCCTCTTGTGACCATCGGGCCGTGGTGGCCTTCCCCAGCCCAGAGCCCATGCCCGGCACAGGGGCAGTGTGTCCTCGCTGCCACCAGACCCGGGCCAAGGCTCACCAGCCACGGTTGTGGCACGACTGTCACCCAAGTCACTGTCACCCGCTCTGCATCCCCAGTGCAGAGCACAGACACACTCCTGGCCACTGCCTCAAATCCCAGTGCAGGACAGGGATGGGGTTAATTGCCATTGGTTCATTAGCCAGGTCAGGGATGAGGTTAATTGCCTATCGTCCATTAGTCACTCAGAGATGGGGTTTAATATCCATTCATTCATGAGAGACCATCTTAACAGGTTTCTGTTTCCCCTTCACCCCCAGCCCCCCGTTCAGCCCCCAGCACACTGAGCCCTGGCCAGTGCTGCTGGGGCACACTCGGGTCCCTGGGGTGGTTCCCAGGACCTCCTGGCCATGAAGCCACCTGAACCCCAATTCTGTGGCACACCAACACGGCTGCTCCTTGCCCGAGCTGTCTGTGACCAGCTGGGAGCACCGACAAGATCTGAGCCTGAGCAGGGCTATGTCCCGGCTCAGCCTGGGGGGCTCTGGCAACACGTGGTGTGTCCTGCTGTCCCTGTTGGGCCAGGGGGTCATGAGGGCAGGGACTGGGGAGCTTCCCCCTCCTGCCTCAGCCGGGCCTGGGGAGCTCCCATGGGACAGGCTGTCCCTCACTGAACGCAGGTGCCACAGGCACAGAGAGCACAGTGCTTCCATCCGCTCATCACACTGCCCACGGGACTTTAAGCCCATTTGAATTTTCAAAGTTAAAACCAAATTTTCTTTTTATTGGTATTAAATAGATCAAAATTAAACACATACAACAACTTCGGCTAATAAACAGTATTTAAAAAAACCCTAGTAGGAAAGCAAGCCTCGTTTGTGCATCAAAAAATCAGCTGCTTCTCTGCAAAACAGTTCAAACACTTCATTAAAGGCAACACAGCTGCTTCTCCCTCCTTTTCTTTCCCCCTGGAAAGCATAGCAGTTGTTACCACGGACATTTCCAGCACAAGCTAAACCTCTAGGCTTTGGCATCGCCCACCCACCAAGGGACAAGGTGGTTCTGTCAAAGTGGGGGCTCTGCAGGACATCCACGGGTGGCTGAGGAACAAATCCCAGTTTGGGCTTCTTGATTTCCTGAAGTCACCCGAGACAGTTCTCTCCAATCATTCCCACTGGTGCTCCTCACGCTGTCTCTGTGCCGTTATAGTCTACTCACAAAAGGGCTCCAGTAATCATGATCTCCGAGTGGAAAGGCCGAGCTACTCCACGGCTCTTCCACAACCAATTGGAACCAATTATAATATCAGCTGGAGCCATGAAAACCCAGAAAGTCTGGTTTCCTTCCCAACTGCTGCCAGCTCAAACCCAGAGAGGTCAAACCTTCAGTGACACGAACCCTCCTAGAGATGTCGCAGCTTTAGGAGGCGATGGCTGTCATGCTAAAGGGGGATTGCAACGAGCCAAAAACCAAACCAGAATCACTCCTTCCCCTATAATCAGGTTAATTCTGCCTGTTCTTGCAAATCAAAAACAGTTCTTGACTGAAAAACCCAGTGACCAGCTGAAAAGTAACACAAGTTAATGCAAGAACAATTTTATTCTCTTGTATAAGTGAAGAGTGTTGATATAGAACAAATCACTGTGAGACTCAGATCCAAGCCAAAACCAAGGAAAAAGCTGGTATTTTGACTTCCCTTCAAAATCATTTCCCTTCCTTTCAAAATATTAGTGGATTAGTTAAATGTTACTCCAATTATCCTTCATCTAGAACAGCAGCTCAGGTCACAAGACACTGCAGAGACAGAACCCAAGGATTTCTCTGCAAGTCTGGTTAAATTCTTGTAGGAAAGAAAGATTTGGCCCAAGGAATTCCACTGTAACCATCAACAGCTTTACTATCCACTTCCCTTCAGTATTTCTTTTCAGCTTCATAAAGCTGAACTAATTTTTAAATGAACAAAAAATTGCACACTTAGAAGAAAAACCACATTCCATACCAGTAATAATTTAATGGAAGCTTAAAAATTCCCCATTTCCATAGTCCCCATGTCAATGAATCCCAACAGCTCCTCTCCAGCCCCTCGGCCCTGTCACACACAGCAGTTCATTATCCACAAATGCAAAAATGCACTTTTAATCTGCAATTTAGCAATTTCCATCCCAACTCCCAGACACTAGCAGTGTTTACAGCACAAACTGCTCTTGTACACAGAACTATAAATTCGGAACATTCACAGATCAGCAGGACCCACAGACCTCAGGTTCAGTTTATCTGCACAACTGTAGGTAAAAGAACATTTTACAGCAGCTTTTTCACCCCAGATATTTCAAAGCTCTCCCCCTGGATTGCTGACTGAGAACAATGGACAACAGGAACCATTTCTGCACAGTTTACAAAAGCAAATCCCAGCTCTCAATCCCTGTGCCAAAATCCACCCAACCCTTGCCCACCTGTGCTTCTCCAGATGAGGTACAAAAAGCACCTGCAGGGACTGGAGCAAGAAGCCCCCTCCCTCTTACAGAAGTGTTAAGCAAAACAAAAGCCCCACAAAACAGTGTCCAACATTCCAGGGCAAGGACGAGGGAACAAAATGCACATTTGCTCACATTTCTGTTGCTGTCCCTGTAACAACCAAAGGAACAGTCACACACAGGCAGGCGAGAACAGAGTCCATGTCCTGCTCCACAGCAGCCTCCACCTTCAGCACCATTTACTCTCCTTCCTTCAACCTGTTTTAAAACTTTGGGGCCCAAGACCTGGTGTGGTTTGTCAGCACCAAACAGCCTGTGCAGCAAACCTCAACTTACTGCACAGAACCCCTTGTTTCTATCATATATACACACTCCTGGTGCTCTCCAGAGAATTTTCCCTTCCCAGATGCAGAGTGAGAGCCCAGTCCTTGCTATAAACCAATTCCAAACCAGTTCTGAGTGTTTCTGCAGGACTCCAAGCTATCCCCTGTGGTCACAGGGTCGTACCTCTCTGAACCCACACCCTAGACATAGGGCCAGGGTCACACAGTGCTGAAGGCATCAGGCTGGAACCCTTTCCCCGGCCACATGAAGGGATGAACACACAGCACACAGATGTGGGCAAAGGCAACTCCCTGCCAATATCTCCAATTCACTGCAAAGGGACTCAGCTGGGTTTTGCTGAACTCCTGCTTCCCAGGAAAGCCCCCGGTCCCACAATGCCCCACGTGCACATCCCACCACTCCATAAGGGAATGAAAGGAGTCGGGCATATCCTTTCCCTCTCCACACATCACAGCAGTGAAGTTCTACAGTTTGATAAGGCATTTTCATCTTCAGTGAGAATCCAAGCACAGGCATGAACTCTGCCAAGTAGTGTGATCCTGTAACTTCATGTCCCAACAGCTTGGAATTCCCAGATCTCCTGCTCTGTCCTCAGTCCCAGTGGGCACTGTTTATTTAACACCAGTACAGAGCAGGGCTAAATAAACCCCTCAGTAGCTGGACCTCGGTATCTTTCACAAAGAGGGACACACAAACGAGCACTTTTTGCAGCTCTCTGGCTTTATCCCACAGCCTGCCTTTTTACAGTATCCCTATATATAAATTAGAAAGAGATAAAGCCAAGGATTCACTGCAGCGTCCATGAAAAACTCCAGTCCGTGTCCCAGTCCCTTGGGATGGGGCTCACTGAGGGGTGAAGGTGAGGATCATCCAGCTGATGACGAAGTAGAAGAGGAAGATGGGGTAGACGACGAGCGCCTTGCGGTTGGGGGGCTGGCTGTCCGCCAGGAACGCCGTGGAGGCTGCGGAGACACACACACGTCAGCACAGTCCGACCCGTCCCCAGGGCACCAAACCCAGGTGAGGGTCTGCACTGCCACTGTGTTGAAAGGGAAACCAGAGCAACCCACTGCTCAAACAATGGGGTGGAATCACCAAGTACAACTCCCTTTGTCACAGAGAAAGGTAAATCATGGAATCACAAAACGGTTTGGGTTGGAACGGACTTTAAAGCCCCTCCAGGTCCACCACTTTCCACTAGCCCAAGTCGCTCCAAGGACTGTCCAACCCGACCATAAATGCCAATTAACATTCTGTAATGAGAGTCAGACTTACAGATTAAGAACAGGGGAAATAATGCAAATGCATCTGTATAAAATCAGCATTTTCTAATAGTATTTGTAACATAAGCACAGAACAAAACACCCAGCAGTCTTACATAGAGTTTAATATTGAATTATCATCCTGCTGCCCAAGGCAATTTGCATATGACCATGGAAATCACCAGGAGCAGCGGCAGAGGCTGAACCTATGCCAGCATGAGGACTGGAAGAATTAGGGTCCAGAGGGCAAGTCCTGTGAGGAGCAGTGATGGAGCTGGGGGGGCTCAGCCTGGAGAAAAGGAGGCTCAGGGGGGACCTTCTGGCTCTGCAATCCCTGACAGGAGGGG
>JAYRBT010000156.1:6363366-6409994 GCA_036023395.1 Myiotriccus ornatus
ACCCCCGGGCAGCAGCCACCGCCCCCGCGGGCTGGCCCTGGGTCCGCCCGTAGCCCTGGCCCGGTCCCCACACCGCCCCCGCGGGCTGGCCCTGTGTCCGCCCTTATCCCTGTCCCTGTCCCCACACCGCCCCCGCCACCCCGGGGCCACCCGGAGCCCTCCCCACGCAGGGCCTGGTCGGACCCACCATCCATCCCCGCTGGGCTGGCACCAGTGGGGGAACCGGCCAAGCTCTCGCAGGCACGTCCTCGTTTGAGGACGGCGGTCCCTCTTGGCGGAAGGTGCTCCAATGTTATTGTGCTCCAAAGCGTGGTTGGAGCGTGGTCGGCCATCGCATGTCATCTCCTCACCCCTTGCTTCCTTGGGGGGCACTGGGAGGATGAGAGGGGCACTCCAGATCCCTCCTGTAGTCCTTGTTTTGTTGGTGGTGTTTTGTCATTGTTCAAATCATGATGAGAATTTTTCCCAATGAAATGTCGATTTCAGTGTTGACTTTGAGGGAGTTGCCTGTTCAGAAGTGCTGACAGATCACCACAGCACCGAGCCAGGTTGTGTCACCTGAAACCACCATGTCCCACGTGTTTGACACGTTTCTGACCTGTCCGACTGCTTTGAATTGTTTTCCTTTCCCAGAGCTGTGGCTACACCTTCATATACACCTTCCCTGTGTCGTCTCCCACATCTCTTCGGACTCGATGATCTTAAAGGTCTTTTCCAATCCAAGTGATTCCATGATTGTCTGCTGTTACAAATGCACTAGAACCAGCCCAAGCCAGCAGAGCAGCCACGGGGGCAGTGAAGGCAGACACAATCCCTGCTGGTCACACACGGTTTTCCTGCCAGCTGGTTGCTTTCAGTTGGTGTTAATAGGTTTAGCTGCTGCCCTTTTGTTCAGAATAATTCAGAGCTTCCTTGTTATCGAGGCCATGGCTGGAATAGCCCATGTTTGCCCATCTGGAAGCAGCAGAGACAAAAGCTGGTGTGACTGAAACTGCCAGCGTCACAGGGCTGTGAGACCTAATGTGATCTACAAAAACACAAATCTCTGCTCAGTCCAGGGCACCCCCCCCCCTCAAAAATGGAAACCAGAGGGATTTTAACAACCTGAGGGTTAATGGAAATGCTCTTCTTTTCCTTCATCACTTTGCTTAAAACCGTTTCCCTTTTTAGTCTTTGTAGTGTGCATGGATGTGCAGGAGTTTTGCTGGCTCAGCAGACCCGGTTGAGGGAGACTGGCCGAGGAGGAAGGGGAGAAGTAGAAGGAAGCTGAGCACACCCAGAGCATAGAGAATCCCCAGGGCTGAGGAAACCCCAGATTTCTTGCCTGAAATATTGTGGGGTGTGTTTGTGCTGTTTCTAAGCACAGCTGATCCAGCAGGCTGGGGAGGTGCTGGGGCCAATCCCGCCTGGACTCCTGTCAGCTCCTGGGATGCACCTCTCATGAGTAGTTGACAGATAACTTAAAAAAATGCATCCATGAATCCTGTCCTTGTGGAGCTGTGGGTGGGAATTTGGGGTATGCCCTGGCTGTGGCCTCACCACCCTGGGCTGGCTGCTGGTGAATCTGCTGCCTGCTCAGACAGCGAGGGTTGATGATCCGTCTGTGCCCCTTGGCAGTGGGGGGGATGGACATGCCCTCAGCAGCTGGAATGCGAAGGTGATGGTGGTCCCACCAGGGGAGAGAGAGATCCACTCAGGATAGAGGGTCTAGTACTTGAAGGGAACCTACAAAAGAGATGGAGAGGAACTTTGGACAAGAATCTGGAGTGCCAGGACAAGGGGGAATGGCTTCCCACTGACAGGGCAGGGTTAGAAGTGATCTTGGGAAGAAAATCTTCCCTGTGAGGGTGGAAAGGCCCTGGCACAGGTTGCCCAGAGAAGCTGTGGCTGCCCCATCCCTGGAAGTGTTCAAGGCCAGGTTGGATGGATTTGGAGCAACCTGGGATACTGAGAGGTGTCCATCCCTACGGCAGGGGGTGGGACAAGATGAACTTTAAGGTCCCTTCCCACCCAAACCATTCTGTGATTCCGTGATTATGACAGTTGTTCTGACTGGACCCATCTCTTGTCCATCCAGGGGTCCAGTCCTCCCCAGTACCCTGTTAATGGCTTAGGCACCCTCTTGGCCAAACCTCTGGCCAAACTATCCCAAGGAATTGACTTGCTCTGCTGAGCACAGTCCTCTGGTGAGTTCCCAGATGTGTAGATTATCTGCATGTTCGCTGATTAATTAAGGAATAAATGCCAACCTAAGATTTAGGGTGAATCAATGCCCTGTTCTGCTTGCACTTGTGGAGACATCAGACCCCTGAGTGAGCAGCTGTGGATGTGGGACTGTGAACAGTCTGTGCTATTGCCCGCGGGAGCTGTGTGAGTACAGAGTCACAAAAGGAACGGAACTGCAGTTCCCCATCCTGGGGAAATGGGCTCTTCTGAGCTGTTTGTGACCTGCCCCAAGCACAGCCACATCAACTGGCAGGCTGGGGCTGCTCAAACCTGGCTTTTGTTTTCCATCTGCCAAGTAATAGGGACAAAGTTATTGTAGCTTTTCCTCCCGGGTGAGCCGAGGGGTTTGGGCTGTCCATGGTGTGAGGAGCTCAGTGTTTGTCATTCCTTCCTGGGCTGCTGGCACGGCTCTTGCTGGCAGTGTCCAGGCAGGTCAGGCTGTCTCAGCCAACCTGTTGGGTACCAAAATACGGGGGATGTTCGGCACGGTCTCTAGAGGATGACAAGGACAAACCCACTGGGCATCACTGTCAGCAGCACAAGCTGGACATCCAGCATCTAGTCAGGGCCATTTCGGTGACTTCTGTTGGAGATTTTTGGGTGTGTTTTGACTTTTGTTTAGCCCTTTTACTGGTAGATTAATTTGCCATAATCCCATTTGTAGCTAATTAATATGTGAACTCGAATGGAAATGTTTTAAACAAGTCATTAATGGAATTATAAACACGGAGTATTAAAAGCATCCAGGGTGTGTGTCTGGCTGGTGGGTGCTGTGGTGTTTAAGGGATTGGTTGTTTCCCAAATGCACATGCTCCCGTTTCCCAGTTTGCCTGGCTGCAGTGCTGGGCAGTGAATCACTGCCAGTGGGACCCGGCTGGGACGCGCTGGGGCAGCAGCTTGGGACAGCCATGGCTGTGCTCAGACCTGTCTCCTGGTATTTATGCCCAGCAGTCTTGAGGCTTGCAGTGACCTAGGCCCTTCCTCACCTCAGGAGAGGTGAGTCCCCCTTTACCCCTTACATGGGATGTGCCATGACATGAAGATCTCCAGGGATTGCCCCTGCCAGGGAGTCCCATCCATTGGCACAGCTCCGGAGCATTTCTCCTGCTGATGTTGAGCTGAAACTGCCTCTTCTGAGCGTCCAAGTGGGGAGACAAGAGCAGCAGGACCCTCGGTGGTGGGACCTGGGCCTGGTGCAGAAATTCATCAGCTTCAGAGCCTGCTGCTCTGCAGGACTCTGCTGACTTCAACTTCCTGAACATTTCTAATGAAAAGCTGCACTTCCTTTCCTGTCTCCATCCCAGGCTGACCCATGGCTGGGTTGTGGGTAAGTGCTTTCCCAGGCAGCAGGGCTTCCCTGCCTCTTACTCCTGCAGTGCCTGGCGCAGCTGTCCAGGGGCCAGCACTGGGATCCATCCCTGGGAAGCTCTGCCTGTTGGGTCCATGTGGGGCAGAGGCTCTGTGTGCCTCCGTTCCCTGTGCAGGGCAGGTGGTGCTGGAGGGCTGTTACCGAATGAGGGAGGTGCTTCGGAGGCTTTAACTCCTTTGGCCTTTCATGGATTAAGAGAAGCTGGTTCCACCCCGCCATGCAACTGATGGGTGGAACAAATAAAATCCAGGGGTGAAGTCCTCCCAGGGATCTGCAGCCCCCACACCCTGGTGAGGGTCCTTCTGCAGTTACAGCCCTTTGAGTGGGGTGTTTTCTCTTGCTGAATGACATCCCCCCAACAGCTGAATACAGTCCCAACTATATGTGGGACGCCACAAGGAAACAAAGTACAAGGTTGTACCAAGTGAGAAATTAAACTCACTAAAGCAGAGAATAATATTGTTCATTTGTAACATTCATTTGGGTGTGACAGCCAGTGATAGAAATTAAGTTACTTTGAGTTAGAAATGTGAGTTATTTTTGTTGTAAAGGTGACTGTATCCCTTCTTTTTTGTGCCAGGAGTATAGAGAGTTGCTGGCAGTCTCATACATTGCACTGGCAGTGCTGAGGCCACTGTGGCCTGGCCCTGGTCAGGGAGGGAGAAGGACTGGGAGGTGTCCATCCCCTCAGGCTGGTGTCTGTCCCCTCAGGCTGGCCAGGGCCTGGTGTGGGCACAGGGGATTTAGCCCCGTCAGCAGCCCTGGGCCACCGTGGCCAGCACCGGCGTGACAGGGAAGCCTCGCTTGGGCCACACACTCGAGACCATAAGGGATGCCAGAAGCTGTGACTGTAAGAACAGCTGCTTTACAGCAGTTTCTTTCTGTGGTTTTTTTAATCTCTCCTTCTCACTAAACTCTGTAGTGTGTGTGGTAATGCAAACTCATTTATTTCCCCTGTTCTTTGATCTGCTCTCCCAATTAAATATCAAATGGAATTGCAGAAATGTCAGGTTGAGGCTTTTCTCATTAATATCTGAGTACTGTCATGGTGAAAATTGTCCTTTGAAGCTGGAGGAGCTCTGAGTTCTCATGCAAATGTTGTGTATGTGGTTTTGCACTTGATTTCTGTCCTGTGTGAAGCTCTGCAGAGTGTCTGGGATGTGCCTGTCAGTAGTCAGCCTCCCTAGGTGCTGCGAGCACTTTATCCTGAAGGATAACGCGATAAAGGAATGTGTAGGGACTGGGTGGGCTTTTCTCCAAGAATTGAATTGTGTGGGGGTTACCCAGGGAAGGTCCCACCATCGTCATCGTCCCTGCAGGTCCCTGCAGTGCTGTGTGTGGGAACTGGCTTGTGCCCTAGGGAGCTCCATGTCCTCCAGCATGGCAGACCCGTTCTGGACAGGTTTCTGTGCTGTTGGATGTGGTGCCTGAGGGTTTAATGCTGTGGAGCGTGGGAAGCAGCATGGCATTGGAACAGGTTATTTTAATGGGATTGAAGCCGCCCAGAGAAGCCTGTCTGCCTGGTTCTCCAGAAACCCAGGTCCTGGTTCATGGGAAGGCTGTAGGGACAACATCTGGAATCTGTTCTTGCAGTATATTACAGCCAGATCCTGATTTCTGTGTCTGAACAACCCTAAAGTTCCTCTGGAAAAGGGGGAAGAGGAAGGAGTCTGTCCCACCCAGGAGAGACTGCAGCTCTCCAGGCAAACATTAGCTCTGCTGGAAATGCACAGCTCAGCATTGAGGTACCTCAATAACAATATCCTGACCCATAAAGACAGCTTAGCCCTGAGGCAGCATCTGGCACATGGGTGAGGATGTGCACAGAGCTGGGCCATGGTGATGCATAGGGGCCTCTGTTTCGTGTGGGGATGTCCAGAGCTCTCTGCCTCACGTGGGGATGCCCAGGGCCCTCTACCTTGAGTGGATCAACTGTGTGATTCCTTCCTCTGGGAAAAACCACATCACCTTCATCCCTCAGTGAGCTGGTGTCCTTTGAGGGGAGTAGGAGTTCAAATCCCAGTCCCCTGCAGCAGCTCCTAAGTGATGCTTATCTTATAAAGAAAGGTCTCTGTGTCTGTACATCATCACAGTGGGGCTTCAGCTCTCCCAGAGAGCACCCGTGCCCTGCAGGTGCCCTCAGCACAGGGGAGTCTCTGCAGCCAATGAAGCCACTCACACTCCTGGGCTGCAGGCTCTGAGTGCTGGATCTGGGGCCCCAGTTAGTGCAAATCTAAACCAGACATGCTTTAACCATAGACTAGAACACAATAGCAGAAAAAAGAACAAAAACCCTCCCAAAGGCCAACCCTCTCCCAGCCGTCAGACCCAAAGCTTCAGTGCAGGCAAGAGAGATGAGGCGCAGGCACAGGATCTGCCAGACCCAGCTGCGAGGCAGATCCCATTCCTTGTTTTGGGGCTCAGGGACGTGTTTGTTGGGTTTTGCTCCCACTGGAGCAGCTCTCTTGCCGTGCGCGTTGTCGCTGTGGGGTTGGCGTTGCCGGTGGCTGATGGTGCAGGGCGGCCGGGCTGTGCGGTGATGGCCCTGTGTAAGCTGGGCTGGGCTGGGCTCTATGTCCCCTCCCTGCTCCAGTCCTGGGGCCCCCAGCCTCCTCCCTGGGAACCACTGGCTTCTGCTGGTTACAGCTGCTCTGCCCGTGTCCAGGGTGCCCAGGGCTTGGTTTGCTGTAGGAAGCCCAGGGCAGGATTATGGGCTGAAGTGACCCCTCAGCAGCCGTGGCTGTGGCAGCACCACACCAGCCCTGTGCCTGCCAGCTTGGGGATGCTGAGTGGGCTCAGGACCAGCCCTGGTCCAGCTCAAAGTAAACCAAAGAGCAGCATTTTGTGATGGCTTTTTCCAGCCCTGATACACTTCCCAAGAACTCACCTGTGTACGGCCAGGGCAAGAGGGAAAGTCATTTTCATGCGTTTAAGGGATATTTTTTCTTGTGCTGCACGTGAAGCATACAGGGAGCTTTTCATCCATCTTCTGCTGCCTTTCCTGGCTCCTTCTCTGGGAGGATGTGGGTGTTATCCATGTTCTGTGTGTGTCTGACAGCCCACTGCTCACAGCAATGCTGCTGCTGACCTAAGAGTTTCCTCTTGAGTCACCATGTGAAGACTCAGCTTTTCTGGCTTTTTTCTTGAGAAATTTTTGGAATATTTTATTTCCTAATGCTGTTGGTAGCACACTGGTAACTACAGATGTGGTGTCCTTCACTGGCCCCCAGGCTTTTCACAGGTGGCTTCTGTCCTGTGGTAGCCATCCCAGCTCCGTGGAGCGGCAGCGGTGGCCCTGCTCCGTTGTGCCACGGCGTGTGGCCGGACACCTCCTGCAGCACAGTCCTGGCAGGAGCACAAAGGTTTGGAGAACTGTGGGTTCCTAGAACAAAAGGTCAAACTCTGGCAAACAGCCAGTGCCATTTACAGGTGCTGAACACCAAAATGCAGCTGCTTTGGAACTGCTAGAGGAGTTTGGCAGTTATATTATCAGCATTAAATGAATCTTTCAAACACATAGACCTTCTGTTCTGATATGTGTGAATGTAAAAGCTTTTGGAAACTTGTCGGTTCTGTTCTGGTGATGGTTGAGTTTCCACATTGGCCTGTGTTGTGCCTCACAGCCTCCTCGCGGCTGCTGGCCAAGCTACTCTGTCGGGAGCAGCAATCCCAGGCCATGCTGGCTGTTCCCTGCTGGGGCACGTTTGAACACAGCTTCTGTGCCCAGTGTCCGTTCTTGTCACTGAATTCTCCGCACAGGTGAACGTGCGGTCACGAGTCGTTCAAGTGATGGTAAGAGCAGCGTAATAGCCTGAGATAAAGTTTATAAATATAAGTACAGCCCAGAATTCAGTTGCGCTCTCAGTCTGATCTCTCTCCTTTTTATCCTGTTCCCCCAGCCAAGCCTCATTCTGAAGAGCTGAGCCTGGAGAATTTTAAAACGAGTAAATTTATTAATCTTACTAAACCTTGTAGCTGTGAAAATGGAGAGCAGGGATCATGACCCGTCCTGTGCCATCACAGGATGAACTGGGGACTTGCAGGGCATCGGGAGATCCTCTGTGTTGGAGGCACAGAGCTGGACTTCCAAGTCCTTGTGGGACACAGAGGTGCCCAGAGGTAGGGTAGGTGGGTGGGTGGGCTGTCCCAGTGCCGATCAGGTTGACAGTGCCCAGGGGTCTCCTGGGAGGAGCCAGCTGGTGCAGAACAGACCGTGTCCATGCTGGCATTGTCTCCCAGCCTGGGACAGGAGGGATGCACATCCCTCCTTGTGCTGACCAGCTCCGGATCGCTCACAAGCCGCTGGTGATCCCTCCCTGGCGCAGAGTATGACTCAGCTGGGCCCCTGCCCGGCCCCACTGCGCCCTTATCGAGGGAGACTCTGAAATCATCTGTGCTGAGAGCGAGCCTGGCTCCCTCACCCGCCGGAGCGGGCCCCTGCCTGGGAAGTGGGGCTGCAGGGAGATGCATGTGAGGGCTCTTCAGATCATGAGATGTCTCTGTGGGGGTTGCTCGTGCTCTGCCCCGGATAAGAGTCTGTTGTTTTCGTGTTTGTTTTCCCTGTGTCCGTCCTGCCTGTGCAGCGGGGAGCCGCGGTGCTTGGAGCACACCCTCCCCTATCGCTCACGCCAGAGCACTGTGCCAAGAGCCCGCTCGGCTGCTCTCGGAGCTGGGAGCTCCGGGTGGCCTGGAGTACTGCAGGGATCTGTGCAGCTCTGCCCTGGCCTTCCTGACCTGCCGCTTGGCACGAGGCTCTCCCGATGCTCCCAGGAGGGGGCTGCCGCTCCTCCCTGACAGCTCACTCCATCCGAGGGAGGGAAAAGTCCATTTGCTTTCCATGGCTCAGCTTTGTGTATTTTTAGTTTTTGGAGAGTCTGTCCCCAGCTCTAGGCCCTGCTCCCAGTCTGGGAAAGGCAGTAAGTGGCCTCAGTGAGACTGTGATGTAAACAGGTATATAATTAGGTGCAGCAGCCAGAGCCACCTTGGCTTCCAGCCCCAGCCCCGCAGTGACACCCAGCTGCCGCAGTCATGGTTCAGCTGGCACTGCCATCCTGGCTCACCTGGCACTGCCATTCCCATGGCTCACCTGGCAGTACCATCCCTGTCCCTGCTGCAGGGGCAGGTGTCCAGCAGCCTCTGCCTTGGGAATTGGCAGGAAAGCAGCCAAGTGCTGCAGCCCTTGGAGCCTCCCGGGAAGGGGTTTGGGAGCTGCTGACTGCCCAGCACAGGAATACCAGTACCACCTCTGTCAGCAGTGCCAGTGCCCTGGGAGCTGGGCAGTGTCCCCGTGCTGAGGCTCTCCCTCCTTTGTCCAGGTTCAGCACACTACAGGGCGGTGCTAACAATTCCCTGGTATAGTGACAGTTGGATTTGGAAACCAGATGGTCTGAATTCTTGCAGGTGTAGCAGCACCAGCCCTGTGGTTGGGCTTTAGTCCATGGTGGACCAAAGGGCTGCAGTGCTGTTTCCTCCTTGGTGACTCTTCTCTGCCTCTGCGACCTGGGGAGCATTTGCTCAAAAAATAGTTGCATTATTTCTGACTGCACATTTCACCACTTTTGCCAGTTTCTAAGGCCGTCATCTTTTCTTAACCTCCATTTCAGTTGCCCACGTGTTCTGGGCTGGCTGCCCTGTGTCTCCTTCCAGTTTTGCTGAAGCAACTCCTCCAGCTTTGCAGAGCTGCAAGGTTGGTTTAAAAGGCCAGAAAAATGCCAAAGGTGAAAAATTGTCCTTTGAGGAGTTTGGGCTTCCAAAGTTCAGTTTTACCCCTGGCTCCTCCCAGGGAGCACTAAGGGAAGCGCTGGTGCCCACAGGAATTTCGCTGTGCGGCTGCACGTGGGGAGAGCGGGTGTTGTGGCTGTGCTGGGCCAGGCAGGGTCCTGTGCTGCCCTCAGGTTACAGAAGCAAAAGTCATAAAAGAAAAATGAATGTGGGACATGGTCCTTTATAAAAACATTAAAAATATGGCCCCGAGTGCCACTCTCCAGGAAACTGGTACAATCCAGTGAGTGTCACTGTTAGAATGGTGTGTTCCATGTCTTTGCTTTAAAATTTGGTTCTGCCATGTGAGTCTCTTCCTGATCAATGGATCTGTCACTGTGGAGGTCTCGGGAAAAAGACACGGGATAATTAGTGATCACTTAATCCAGTGGAGGGGAAGAGTGCAGCCTTGTCCCCAGAACCTGTATCCCACATCACTCACTCCCAGTTTTCTCTGAAACAGACCGATATACCCCAAAACTTTGTTGTCCTTCCGGTCTTGCGTGGTTGCTTTTTGTTTTGCTTGGGTTTTGGGGCTGATACGTTGCCAACCTTCCAAGTTGTTGGTGAGGAGACCCATGGTCTCCTGTTCCAGGCAGCCAGGAAAGCCCCTCTGTATGTTTAACTGCCTTGAGCTTCAGTGCAGCCTCGTAACCCTTGCCAGCTCTTCTGGAGCGTGGCAGGTTCGGTACAATCGGTTTCCATCAGACAGTGAGAGAGAGAAGACAGGCATGAGAAGTATATGATAAGTGTGAACCATTGCTGTGCTGGTCCTTGGGTTTTTAATTAAAGAGTAAATAAGAAAATAAGCCTGTCAAGCAAGTTCGGGAATTTCCCACAAGGCTGCCTGGGCCAGGAGAATTTATGAGAATAAAAGATGAAGTTTAGGACAGGAAAGAGAAGCTGGGTGGAGGGAGAGCGGGAGGAGGATATGTGAGTGGAGGTGGTGGTCCAGAGAACAGATAACCGGCTTGCATAGCAGAAGATCACTGTGTAGGGAGAGGTACTGAAAATTGTCTTTGTTCTGGGAGTACAGCCTTGCTCTTCTCCCTGGAGAAGACAAGGAAGCAGCAGCTTATGAATGACTTGGTCAATGAAGCCCTGATTAGGAGAGGTAAATGTGTGACAGAGCGCGAGACATTCAGTAAATTCCTTTGCGAGAGATTTGTAAAGCACAGCTAAATATAGCAAGCTATTTTTAGCAGTTCATGCTAGCCACTTACTCCTGGCAAGTGGAAAACCCATGTCAGTGTGGGAAAAATGGCCTTTGTCCAATGTGTCAGGATTTCTGAGTCCCCATAGAGCCTTCGGGGGCACTTGCGGACGACTTGCCCTGGGTCAGTGCCAGGCACTGCCTGTTCTGGGCCACTCTGTAACTCCCTAATGGTGAGCATCTCTCCTCTGTGCAGCAACAGGAGGGCTGGTTTCCTCATAGGATGCTGGTGTGGATTTGGGACTACCTAGAAGGACAACTGGAAAGATTTTTTTTTTCTCATCTGAGAAAATCAACATGTTTTCGTGTTTGAGCAGCTGTGGAGTATTTGGGAGTGTTCTGTGAGTCAGGGCTGGTTACTGCTGATCCTGATGTTACATCAGGGCTCAGCCAGGGGAGCTCCTGGCTTCCGGAGCGGAGGTATTTTGGTGGGACACAGATTGGGGTTTTCATGCAGTTAGTACACACAGTGCAAATCCAACAACTCAGAGCAGACTCCGGCCCTTTGACCAAACACTTTGTGTGTCGGCTCCTAAAACTCTGCTGAAAGGACAGAGAATCCCTGGGAAGCAGTGGGTCAGGTACCGAGTCCAGAACATCATCTGTGAGGCGGCAGTGTGGACGAACTCCATCTCCATCTCCATGATGCAACTCGCTGGGGAATTCTTTGGTGGGAGTTGGTAACAATGAACACATTGTTTTCCCCTCAGGGATCACAGCCCTCTCTCTGCGTGATGGGAAAAACTGGCATTTCTCATGTTGTGCGTGTGCTGTGCATGCACTCAGCAGGGGAGGAGAAAATGGTCCATAGGGACCTTTGGAAGGAAATGTAGGTGTGTCCTCAGCTGCTGTGTGTCAGGGTCTTGCAACATTTCCCTGATAAAAATGGATTTCCAGAGTTATAATCTAACCTGAAAATTTGTCCTTGTCTTAAAATGCTCTGTGTTTAAGGGTAGAATGAACTGTTATTGTCTTTTGTTTGCTTATTTGAAAGCTTGTGGCTGGGTTAGACAATTCTGTTTTCAAACTGGAGAAGAAGAAAGCAAAATGCAAAGATGGAGCTCCTGCTTACATTTGCTCTGATTATTTGCACTGGCACAGCTCAAACGTGGTTTGGATTTTCCTTCTTGATTCCTTATGGCAGCCCTCATGGATTGCTGGAGTTGTGGCTGAGTTGCTCCTTGAAGGGCACCTGGTGCTGCTATCTGTGGGTCGGATGGATGCAGAAGCTCAGGATTGGCTTATTCCCCCATGGAAGTCTCTGCTGGCTGCTCTTCCCCAAGCTAGGAGACCAGTTAAAAGTCACTTCCCACCTTCTGATGTGGACTGGGACATCCCATCCCTTCCCCAGAACACGGGATGCTGCAGCCCTACTGCTGTTCAGCTGTTCACACCCTCAGTTGGATCAGGTTAAGTTCAGGAATGCCTTTGCTCTGGGACTGTTGCTGGCCAATGATTGTGATGGTGCTGAGGTGTGTGGAGGCTCCTTTTATTTTGGTTTTTCCTCCTTAATTTGCAATGTGATACCCAGGGAGCAGTGTATGGTGAAGATTAGCCAAGGGGCTGCTGAACCCACTGTCTGCTCAGCCCCTGACCTTCTGGAGGAGCAGCAATTCCCGCCTGGCTGTGTCCTAGGAAGAAGTAGAGGTGGTGCTGGCTGTACCAGCTGCTGCACAGCCAAGCAGTGTCATATAAGCAGGGACTAGTTGGGTGTGGATAAGGAGGGTGAGGCTGCTGGCAGCCTGGCCTCTGGTGTTAAGTGAGGCAGCCCAAGCACATTCCTCCTGTGGTGCAGGATCCTGCTGATCCCCATAGCTGTCACCGCTGGATTGTCACTGCCACTTCTATTTCTATGTGCTCAAGGGGCATGGTTTCCTCTCTTGGGAACAGCGGACCGTTGCAGTCACACAGATTGTGACCTCTGGGTTGCAATTAGCTAAGCTAATTAAGGATGTGCACCTGTGACACCTCGAGCATCACAGACCCTGGCGTGGCACCTCCTGCCTCATTTTCCAGCCATGTCTGCTTGCCCTGGGAGTGTGAGGGGGAGTGCGAGGCTGTGTCCCCCACAGCTATGTCTTGTGGTGGTGGTTTTCTTCTGGTTTAAATTCTAAGCACAGGGGGAAAAAGCAGCAGCACAGCCTGGTTTGGGGCTCTGTTTGTGTTTCTGCTTTGTCAGACGCCTGTGGCTTTTGCAGCGGTAGCAGCACTTTTTTATTTGTGGTTTTCGGTTACCTGTGGTTGCTGTGAAAGGTTGAAGTGAGGATCCTGCTAGGTCCTTGCTGAGCAGGCTGTGTGTGAGGCACATCCTTCCTGAGCTGTTGGCTCTGGAGGTGTGTTTACACATAAATACAGCCCCAAGTTCTCCATGTGGCTTCTGAGGCTGTCTACTGGTGCTGGTGCTCCCCTCTCCTACCCCAGAGCCCAGCTGTGTGACTCTGTGCAGGGATGGAACTTCATTTTTTACTAGAAGAGTGAATTATTGTGACCACAAATGGTAAGAGTTGGCATGACATTCTGAGGCTGGAAGGAGGAGTCCTTTAGGACTCCTGATTGAATCCATTTTGGTGTGTTTCCATGGAGACGGGCTGAGCTGCACCACGAGCAGGAAGGGTCCGTGGGGTTGGTGGTGGTGCTGAGTCTTGGCATGCTGCTTGCAGGGATATTCCAGCTTGGAGCATGGCATTATTCCTTCAGCCTCGGGTCCTGGTGCTGGGGGAGCAGGACAGGCCCTCCATCCGCCTCTCCCTCCTGCCTTTGGGGGTGCAGAGCGGGTGTGTTTGGCAGCCGAATATATCGGGAGGGAAAACATTTCCGCGTGTCTGTTAAAATGAGGGAGAATATGGGCTTACCTCTCCCAGCATAGGATGGAGCCCCAGTTTTCCACACAGCAAGTCTGCGGCCCCTTCCCGTGGTTGAGCCTCTTTCCTGCGGCCATGGCTCATCCCTTTCTGCATGGCCCCCCTGCCCTGCCCCATCCCTGGTGTCACCACGCCACTGCTCAGGTGCCACCGAGGGAAGGCGTGATGTCCCACCCAGTGCTCTGCCTCAGGCTCTGGTACTGTCCCTGTGCCGGGCCCTGCAGAGGCCCAGGCAGGAGCATCCTCTGTTCCTGTGGTGGCCGGTGCCAGCAGGCAGTGCTGCAGCAGGACCAGCTGTCAGCCAGCCCCGTTCATGTCCCAGGGAACACCCCAAAGCTGTGGTGACACCGTGGCAGCACATGGTGCTGTCAGTGTGCGAGCACACAGGGGCTCTGTCAGGAGCCAGTGTTGAGCAAAGGCTCCCTACATGTAGGAGCCGAGTCGCGTTGGTCTGGAGGAGCCTGGTTTCCATACGAGCTCCTCAGGCATGTGCAGTGCTGGCTCTCCTCTCCTTCTCCCTCTCCCTCTCCCTCTCTCATCTTCCACAGTTGTTTCCCTAAGGGAAAGTCTGTGCCACCCCAGGGATGTCCTTGGCAGCCACCTGCCTTCAGCTGTCGTTAGCTCTGGGGTGCCACAGTCACCACTCGCAGCCGGGGGCTTCCTACACCTCACTACTGAGGGTAAGGATAAAGATGGCTCCCCAAAATGAAAAAGATTCCTTGTCCCAAGTGCAACCGAACAGCACGGACTATCTATGGGGTACTCATTGTGTTTTTCATCATTAAGCTGATGTGACTATGTGCACCTGGGTTTCCTTCAGCTGGACATTTGGCAAATAAACTTTCAGGCCAGACATATTTTGAAAGAAAAATGTAACTTGAATTGGCTATGCTATTTCTTCTTTTCTGGTTAAAATATGCTGTGTTTGTCTTTTCAAACCCTTCTGTACCATGACCCTTCCCCCTGTTTCTGTAAAACCCAGAAGGCAGGAGCTTGCCAGGCCATTCTCTGCTGCAGGGGCTGACATGGAAACATGGCATGTGGAGACCCTCTGTCCCCATGATGTGCCATGCGTGGGACCTGCATGTGCTGCCATGCTCCTGGCTCATGGGGACATGAAGCCAGAGCCTCCCAATGCCTCGTCACCTTCCCCTGGCCAGCAGACATGGAGAGGACAGACAGACAAACAGATGGATGCTGGCCGGGGGTGCTGCGATGAGCCCCCTCGGGTGACGCTGCTTTCGGGGGGGCTCAGGGACCCACACTGGGCTGGGAGGGGTGTTCGGAGGGAGAGATTGAAGGCCACCCGCTAATAACAGCAGTGGAGGGGCTGGATGGGGCTGTGGCAGCATCAGGGTTTGCAGGGGAACGAACAAAGCTCCCCCTGAGCAACGGCTGAATGAGCCTCCGGCCCAGCCTGAGTGAGCGCTGGCGGACTGAGGGGAATTATTTGCTGAGGTTTTCCATCAAGTCAATGACATCGTTCTGTGTGAGAGTTCACCCATTTACGTGCCGCAGCCCCTGGCAGCTGGGGCTAAATAGCAACATTCAGGCCTGAATCTGCTCATTCAGGAGCAAAGGTTTGACCCATCAGAGGGAGCTGCTGAACGAGGCTTTGGAGGGGGAAGTGAGGACTGTGCTCTGAGCCCGTGCTCCTCCCCATGCTGGGTACCTGGCTGTCCCCCTGCCCTTCCTGTCTGGGGACCCTGGGGAGGGCCAAGGGGCCTGGGCACTCCTGACCTAGGGACAGGGGAACAGAGCAGTCTGGGGACCTGCCGAGATCCCATGCGGGCCACTTGATTCTTTTCCTCAACATTCATTTTGGTGGTGTCCAGTTTTTCTCTCCACTCTACACCAGTGTTTCAGAACCCCCCATGATTGCCACTGTGATACTAAGTTCTATGTTCAAATTAAAAAAAAACCCAGCTGTGTACACCAAAGTTTTTTATACAGCAATTGCTGTGCTGATTCAGCAAAGCAGGGGTGGGAGCTGGTTGCACATTACTGTTTGTGCTGCCACAACTTCACTACTTGCAAAAAGTGCCGTCTCCAGTGCACCCCCACAAAGGAGTCCAGCCTGGGGCTGTGCCTATGGCTGGAGTCCCAAATTAGGGAAAACAGCGATATAAATCAGAATATAAAATTATTCCTTTGGTTCTGTTCTGTTGCCTACGTGCTATTCCCTGAGGTCGGGCAAGTGCAGCCTCCTTCTGTTGTATCTCGGGAATTTGCTGTTGGAGATGGACTTATCCTCCAAAGAGCACATAGCTTTGTGCAGGAAGACATGGTTGATCGGATGAAGTGTCACCAGTGCTGCCCCTACTGTCCCAGGGTGGGTGACTGGATTGGGCTCTGCTGCAGTGTTGCTGCCCCGTCCCAGGGCTCCTCTGTCCAACAACAGAGCCACTGCCCCAGGGCTCTGAGGCAGCTGTGCAGGATGCAAAGGCACAAAGAATCTTTCTTTTGGCCAGAAACTTCTCTGGAAGGTCCAGAAATAATTTGGACTGAGCCACAGGCACCATCAGGCCACAGTGTCTTTGCTTCCAGCCCAGACGGTTCCTCAGCAGCAGGAGCAGCAGTGCCTGGGTGAGCCCAGCCAAGCCCCAAGCTCCCTGTGGCACTGTCCCTACTTCCTCAGGGCCTGTCTGTGTCCGTGACCTCCAGGAGGGAAAGTTATTTTGAGGTCTGCCTTTTTTCTGATGTTAATTTTCTGACTCTACGGATTTTTCTCCCTTAAAATGAAACAATTCCTGTGAACACTGGCCAGGCTGTTTGACAGTCCCTGTGCTCCAGGGAGCTTTGCTGATGCATGTGGAGCCCCAGGGTATCTCCTGCATGTTTTCCTGCAGGGAAGTGTGTCAGTGTCCCTTCCTGTACATGGCAGGACAGTTGTTGTACCATGCAGTGCATCCATTAATGCTGCAGAAGCTTTTTCAGAGAGAAAAAACCCTCAAACTCAGTGCTCTGTCTGCAGTCTCTGAGGATCGTTAATGCAGCAGCAGTTACTGCAGCGCTGAAATTCCTGATGCCTATGGATTTTCCTAACCACCTCACCATGGTTACAGAGACTTGCACCCTCTGTAGAACTGCTGCAGAAACCCACAGCTGATTGCTCTGTCCTTTTCCAGGGTACTCCTCAGCGGTGCAGAAGTTCTCCCAGACCCTGCAATCCTTCCAGTTCGATTTCATTGGTGACACGCTAACAGATGATGAGATTAATATTGGTGAGTTCTCCGCTTTTTTGATGCTGATTTTCGGTAACTGGAACAGTCTCCCTCTCTAAAAATTAGCCTGCCTGATGGTTTTTAAGCAGCCTCAGGAGCTGGGTTTCAGGCAGCTCTTCATAGCCTGTTTCACGAAGCTGAACAGCCATGAATCGAATTTCACATTCCCAATTCAGCGGATAATATGTGGAGGTTTTCCATGGCTCCAGGCCTTCTCTGTGCTGCCATGTGCTGGGTAGGAGGCAGTGTGGTGCTGATCTCCCAGCCAGCTCCACTTCCCAGTGCCACCGGTGGAGCCCAGTGGGTGCTGCTTCCAAAGCTCCCTTCATTCCTCTGGACAAACTGCCCCACGTTGCCCTGCAAAGGGACTGGGCTGCAGACTGCTGGGAAAAAGGATGGCTGGATGTGTCTCATAGGGAAAACAATGGCCAGTCTGTGCCTTGGGCAGGGCAGCCTGTGGCAGGAGTGCGGGGCTGCTGCTCCCCGCACATCTGTTTGGGAATTAGTGATCCTGAAGCCCTGTTACATCCCTGCCCTCCCCGGCACAGCTCTGCGGGTCACACAGTGACCTGAACTGAACTGAAGGGCCTGAATGCCCCAACCCCCCCGTGTTTCACATCAATCTGCTCTTGGCTTAGGGGGTGGGTGGGTGCTGTGGCGGTGGCAGGCTGCAGGGAGGACGACAGGGGATCTTCCAGCCCTTGAGGGTCTGACCCTGCCCCGTCGGACAAAACCCTTGGGACACCTGCCTGGGCTGAGGGGCTGGGGCTGCCCATGGGGGGCACAGGGCAGTCAGTAGGCAGAGGCACAGGGCGTTCACCCTGTTGGGGCACAGGGTCTTTGCCAGGCTGCTCCTGGGGGCTGCACACAGGGGAAAAGAAAACAGAAAACCAGCTTTTGTCAGGCGGTGATTGAAGAGCTGCTGCAGTGGGACATTGCTGATGTCAGGTCTCAGAGCTCTTGGACGCCATCAGAAGGGGAAGGAAGTGGAGCCTGTTCCTTGGGCTGTTGTATTTAAAGCCATGTCAAGCAGATTGCAGCCTGCCCCTCCAAGGCTGGTTTCCTTTATGGAAAGTCTCTAGGTGAAACACAGTGGAAATGAGTCAGCCTTCAAATCTATTGGCAGCAGAGGTGCTGAGTTTCCAAACAAATCTGAGTCAGGGAGGGGAGAACACTGCTGTGTAAATGCCCCTCCTGGGAGCAGAGGGATCTGAGGCAAACAGCCTCCCAAGGAAAGGACTGTCCCTCCTCTTAACTGGAAGGGACGAAGCTCCAATAGCCGAGCAAGACTGCTGGGAATTACAGCGGTTGAATGGAGGTATCATGGGTGGGGTAGAGAAGGAGAGATCACAGCACATATAAAACCCTCCATGTGAAAAGAGGCACATTTCTCTCCAGTTTTGCTGGGGAGTATTTTTGCCTTTTCAAGAAGAGATCCCTGGTTTCCCCGGGAAGAAGCCTGGGCTGTGTTCCTCCTCCCACCCAGGCCCTGCTGTGCCTGCTGGGCTGAGGCTCCCTTATTCCTGACACAGCAGCAGGGCGTTGACGTCTCCGTAGCAGCTTCCATCTCCTGCAAGGGTGCCAGGGATCTGCGTGGGAGCACAGAGCTCATTTGATGTGCAGGATATGGGAATGAAGCAAAACACTCACAGGCACTTCTTACAAGCTGCAGGGAACGTGTTTGGGTTGCAAATAAATAGAGCTAAAGGCGTGCTGCTCTCGTTGTGCGGGCAGAGAGCAGCCGGACTCCCGGCTGGGTGGCAGTCAGGACTCTGGGTTGATGTTGTCTGTCTTTGGTGTTGCCTGTCATGAGCAGCACTTTCCCCTGGTGACGTTAATGTTACAGACACACCCCTATTACCCCAGGCCTGCAACCCCCCTGTGGTTCTCTCTGCAGTCCCCTCTGTTGTCTCTCTACTGTCACTCCCAGGGTCCCTCCTGTCACCACATGGGACCAAAACTAACAGCTCCTTCAGAGATGAAGGGAGCAGTGAAATGGGATGGCATGTTCCTCCCTCCCAGGCATGGGAACCTGGAATCCCCTGGCTGTAAGGACGTTCCTGCCATACTTCTGGCCGCCCAACTGAGTCACTCTGGCATTCCCAGGTGTTGGTTCCCCGATGTGGCTGGGCAGGTGCTGCAGGGGCTGGCAAGTGCTGACCCAGGCCAGTAGCACAGATCTGTCCCAGTGCTTCCAAGCACTGCTGGACTGGCAGCAGTGTCTGAGCCTTGTGTGTTAGGGACAAACTGAGTGGGCTGCTGCGTGACTGCAGCCAGGAAACATGTTCCTGAGTTCTTCCTGTGGAGCAAAGGGGAAAATAACATCTAGGGAATGTTTTAGGTACTGACATATTCCCTGTAAGTTTAGGAGTGTATTCTCTTTTTCCCTGTGATAATTCCTTTCCTGGCTCAGGCCACTGGTGTCCGTGCACTCCAGGTTTCCCATGGCCCTGGGGAGCCACAGTGACAGCCATGTGTGGCCCTGGGGGTGAGCCCCATGAGCCATCAGCCTTGCACTGCTGGAGCCCTTGCTGGAGGAGAGCTCAGAAGTTCCTGACTCATCAAGAAGGTCTGTTGTGCTGCTGTCGGCTGAGGGCCCGTGTCACGAGGCTGCAGTTGTTCCCTTTTGTGTCTGTCTCAGCAGCTGCAGAGTGAATCCTCTTATGCTGGATGTTAGCAGGACAGGTACCTCTTTGAAGGTGCCACTCGTGGGTGAGGGGAAAGGGCCCTCAGCTTCCACAGAGAGCCCAGGAGCACCCTCTCCCCTGAGCTGTGGGATGAGCTGTTCCTGTCCCCCCCTCCCCATACACCTGATGTGCTCTCTCGTGTGCTGCCTGCCCAGCCCAGCCACGGGGAGGGAGGGTGTGAACTGCAGGCACAGAGCTCTGGAGGTTTGACAGAGCCATTCTGTGCTGTACACACCAGGCCAAGGGTGAGCGTGGGACCTGTCAGACCCATCCCATGCTGCGCTGAGCAGGCTTGAACTGTAGGAAGCTTTCCCAGCTAACTCCAGGTAGTTCCCAGGTGCATTGGGGCAATCAGGTTGTTCCCTCAGGCATCCAGCACACAGGCACAATGTTTGCATGGGCAGATGTTGGCCTAGCCTTGCCTTGCAGCTCAGAGAGCTGGGACTTTGCAGAGCCCCTCAACTCAGCACTGTCAGTGCTCTACTGCTGAGATGTTTCCTCCACTGTGACAAATTCAACCCCTTCCTGAATTCTTCGCTGGGCAGGGACAGGGGCTGTGTGTTCCCTCTTGGTGTGGGGAAAGTCAGTTGCTCCAGCCTAGTCTTCTTTAACCCAGGCTAAATTAGTCTTGTTTCAGATTGTTAAAGGAAAACTTTCTTGCTATTTTTATTGTAGTTGGACTCCAACAGCTGATCAGTGAGATCTTTTTGTTTCACTTTTAACCATTTTGGGGAGTGGTGTCAGTGTCTATGACCATTTCTACAGGTGCTGCCATTCTTCCTGGACACGGACTTTGTGCTTCCTGTCACTGAATGTGTCTATTGTCATTCCAGGCTGTTTTCATTTTACGCACTTGTCCTGGTGAGCACCTACAACTCTTCCTGGGTCAAAGGTGCCAGGCCCATCCTGGTGCTGCCAGTAGCTGTCCAGGTGGGAGAGACAGCCCCATCCTGTCCACAACCCCTTATATGGCAGAGCTTGTCCTGCTGCTGGTCCTGGGGACAGTGTCTGCCCCTTCCCTGTGTTTGCACCTTCCCTGCCACCTTTCCTAATGAAAGCTAATTAACATCCTCTTCCCTTTCCAGGGCCTTCTCTCCTTCATTGCTCTGGGCAGGAGACCCTCCTCTCCAGTGCATAAATAAATATTCCTCGTGGCCAGCCAGCAGGTGGCTTTGCCTCACCCAGTTTCTGCCAAAAGGAGCCACCTCTTCCCTGTTTTTTGGCAAGGCTTTAGCCGGCTATGCTGGTGGCACAGCCCCATTGGGGTGTCCCAGCATGTGTCCCACGCTCTGGTGCCACATCCCAGCTCCCCTGACCAGCCTCTTCTTTTCTTACAGCTGAGTCCTTTAAGGAGTTTGCAGAGCTGCTGCACGAGGTAGAGCTGGAGAGGTCCATGATGGTAAGGTGATCAAAACTGGGCTCTGTCATTCCCACCAGGGTTAAATGCCAAATTGCAGCCATAGCAACATGTGCCTCGGTGTGAGGCTTCCCACTGGAGGGAAGCTGGGAGCACTGGGAATGTTGTGCTTTGTACCGTGCCTGGTCCACGGTGAGCTGAGCGCAGGGGAGGCAGTGGGTGGGGAGGGCTGAGGTGTTCCAGGCAGTGTCCCGTATCTCTCTGGCGTGCAGGCACTCCCAGAGCCCCCGTCCCGGCAGCTGGAGCAGGCTGGCTCTGCAGGGCCAGGTGTGTCCGAGCTCCTCACCAGCTGGTTCTGTGCTGAAACCAGGCATTAAAGAATAAGATGTGTTTTTGCTCTGGTTTTGCTTGGTGCAGGCAGGCAGTGCCCCTGTGCCACTGATCCCCTGCCCGTGCCAGCCCAGCTCCTGCAGGGCGATGCACTGCCATTGGCCTCCCGCTGCCGTGTGCCCTCTGCCTCTCCAGAGCTCCTCCAGAGCAAGTGCTGGCTTCCCGTCTCGCTCCTAATTCCAGGAAAAACATGAAGGTTAGGCTCGGTGAAGAGCTTACAGCGTGCCAGGAATGTGCTGCTTGGCTCTGTGTTCCTTTGCCTCATGCGGCTGCGGGAGCTCATGCCAGGCTGGGCCAGTGCCACAGGGGCGGCTGTGCCAGAGGGTCCATGGGCAGGCAGGGAATGGCAGGAAACCAGGAAAGCGTGAGATACTTCTTTATTATTAATTACAGTGGCTCTTTGGCAGTGGAGGAGCCGTGGAAGGGATTGTTTCAGGGATCGTGGGTGCTGTCCAGCTTCCCAAAGTTGGGAGTTTTTTGCCCTCCACTTGTAGGATCAGTTGTTTACAGCAGTCCCTCAGGAGGTTTCACACTCTCACCATGTTCATCATCTTTAAATTCCCTGAAGAACTGTGTCAGGGTGTTGCCCTGTCCCCTTCTCTTCCCCTCTCCCTTCTCTGGTCCTTCGGACATAGCGTGTCGCAGAAGTGGGGATGGGGAGAGACAGCAGACTGGTCCCAGTGCCGGGGGGAGCTGGAGCCAGTGAGCTTTCCTGTGGATTCATGGAAAGGGAGTGCAGAGTATGTCCCAGGAAAGCATGTCTCAGACATGACAGGAATGGAAGAGTCACAGGCAGGCTTTCCCTTTTCCCTAGCTGGATCTGGCTGGATCTTGGGAGAAGGGAAGTCTATAATTTTTTGAGAGCAGTGTTGTAAGATCAGGATGGGGGATGTCCCTGAAGCCTCCTGTGCTGTGGTTGGGGGTTGTTGGGTGTTACTGATGGGGAAGAGCGGACACAGATGATTTAAGTGACTTCACCTACAGACAGAGAAGTTTGCAGTCAAACACATTAAAATATGAGAGTTCTTGGCTTCTAGCCCTGTTGAGCCTCTGTTTAGGAGAAAACTGATCCATGTCCTGTAATTAAAGTGTTTTTTCTTTGCACTGTAGGTGCAGAATGCAAGTGATTTGCTGATCAAACCTTTGGAAAACTTCCGGAAGGAGCAGATAGGGTTCACTAAGGTAAGGGTTGTTTGTTTCTTTCTTTTCAATGTAAACAGATTTGTTTTCTGTTACTGTGTCTGAATTCAGATTTTTTTCCTGTTGTGAACAAGCAGACAGTTGCTGTACTACGTTCTGACTTCAGGCTCTCAGAAACTCCCTGTTCAATGCTGGCTTTCAGCTGCTGGCACAAGGGCTCGTGCTGTGACTTTTAGTCTGATTTTTCAATCATAAGAGGCTCCAAAACCTTTTCTGAATTCTTTGGGTTCTCTCCTGGCCTGATTCCCGAACTCTCTCCATTATGAGCAAGGAGTGCTTGTTTCGATCAGGAGGAGATCCATCTTGCTGCTTTCTTTCCTCTCCCCTTTGTTCACTCAGTGCTACTGAGAATAAAATACTTTCTGCAGAGAAGTGTGTGGTAGAGGGGGAGGGGGGGAAGAGGGGAGAGCAGCAGAGGCTGACAGGCAGAACCTGATTATAGTCATAGGGCATTTGTTATGAAATATTTACATAAAGAACCTAATGAGTCTTTCAGTTGGACCAAACTTTTAAAGAAACAAACTATAAAAAGTAAATTCTGCACATATGGAGCAGAAAAGATCATTTTTCCCTTGTCTGCTATCAAGAAATCCAGGTTCCACGTTACTCGGCAGCAGCTTGAAATGGGGTTGGCGCTGACCCAGCTCCAAAATGGAGATGTTTTGGAGAACACTTGAGGCTTGGATTGAGCCCAGCCCATCTGGAGGCTTTGACGTTTAATAAATGCAGGGTTTGAGAAGAGGTACTCGATCACCCTCCTACCCTTTGCCATCCCCTGCATGGCTGGGTGTCTTTAACCCTCTGATGAGCCGTAGCCACAGCCCTTGCTGTTGTGTCCCTCAGACTGTTTCCTTCCCAGGGAGCCCTTACGGTGTGTAAGGATCCCTTTGTCCACAGCCCAGAGTGTGCTGTGCCCCGAGAGCTGAGCTGCCTCCGCCCATGGGCCACATTCCCATCTCCCACTCCAGAGTGGCTGTGCCCGGCAGGGTTGGTGCTGTACCCTGGCAGTGGGGGGACCTGAGCACTGACACCAATTCCTCTGGCAGCCTGTAGCCCTTCCTCGGTCCCTGCGGACAGACAGGGCCCTCCAGGTGGAAGTGTCGGGTGGTGACAGTGGCAGGACTGCTCAGAGCATTTGGAGAGGTTGCGGAGGGCAGGGAGTCATTGCGGGTGGCTCACAGGTCAGTGTGGTTTGGCTCTGGGTTTTGTTTCTTGTGAGGAATACAAGGTGCAGAGAGGGTTGTGCCATGGCTCAACCCCAGTGCTCCATTTGGGACCTCGCAGGGCAGCACCTTGCACCCGCCGTGATCTGGGTGTGCCCCTGCTGACAGGGATGCACAGGGCGGTTCTGCTTTTCCCAGCGCTGCCCCGCAGCCTGGAGGCACTGTGAGTTTGGGAACAAGCCTCAGCCGCTCCAGCCCCTTGCCCTCACCTCCAGTGATTCCCTGACAGGAGCCTGTGCCACTCCACTGTCCCAGAGCCCGTGGGCTGCACCATCAGGGATCGCTCCAGGCACAGAGCCTTCCTTCACCTGCCAGCCTGCAGAGCTCCCGTGGGTCATCCCCATCCCACAGCAGAAGGTGTGAAATACAGACAAGGCTCCTCACAGTGCGACTCTGTCAGCACAGGTCCTTCACTGGCACCACCCCAGAGTCCTTCCTGATCCACACCAGGGCAGAGGCCAGGGGCGGGCTGTGCGACAGTCTGGAGACATGACAAAGGGAAGTTGTGCCCTCTGCTTCATTTCCGTATTTTGGTAGTGTCACCTTCTGTGAGATGTTTTCTGTTCCCTGTGTGAGCTGCTGGAGCCAGATAGGAAGAGCCCTTGAATTGGGGCTTTGTGATGCCTCTGGCTGGAGCGCAGCCAGTCAGTCTGACCAGCACATCTGAGTCTGCATTCACCCGCTTTCCCAGGACGAAAGGAATCTGTTTGGGCAGAGGGTGTGCTTCCACACAGGGCAGCCCCCGGGCTGTCACTGGGACCCCCTGCAGCCACCTTCCACTGCCACAGCCCTGTGGGATCACTGCTCTCCCCGTGACTTGCTGATCAATGTGTGTATGTGCAGACGTCACAGATAAAAGCAAGGATCCAGGACCCTCTGAGCTGACCCATTTCCCAGCCCTGGCACCTCCATCTGCTTGAAAGCCGAGGAGCTGGAGGGGGTTTATGGCGGGAGTGAGTGTGGAAAGGAGCCAACACACACGGAGGAGCCTGTCCCTCCCTCCCCACAGCCCTGGCACTCAGCTCCACACTGTGGGGCTGGAGTACTTTTGGAAGAGCCTGGCTGCGCTCACTGTGTTGAGGAGGATTTGAATAGGAAAAGTTTCATTCCAATTCCACTTGGAAGGAGACAGTTGTTTTTTTTTTAAAAAGAAGACCTGAACACAAAAGAAGAAACACAAAGCAAACCAAAAAGTCAGAGGGGAAAAACTGTTTTGGATGCACTGTAAGGGCAGGAGGAATGTTCACTGCACTCAGGGATGCTGAATAGCTGCAGCGTTTGTCAAAAGTTCTTCCATAGGAGATAATGTATTCATAAAAGGACTTAGTAATTCTATTATTAATTTCACTAATTATAATTTTAACAGAAAGGGGGGACAGTAACTTTTATTTGCTTTCATCTCTGCAGTAGCAAGGCCTAAGGAGCATTTGAGAGAAACCAGTGGGTGAGGGAAAAACACCAGGATAAACTGAGTGTGGTTTTGTAGAATTGCTCTTTCTACACTCCGCAACTTGACTTTTTAAAAATTACCTTTTTTTGTATTAACTGCTGATGCCTCGTAAAAACGAGTTGCGATGACCCTGCACCCACTGTCCCTCCACCTGAACCCCACAGGTGTGTGTGGAGGTGGGGCCTTCCAGCAGGCAAAGAAGACAAGTGGCCCTGTGAGATGGGCTCCTTGCTTGCCACTCCACCTCTCCTAGGACAGGAATTTCAGAGGATCCTAATTAGCACCTAATGATTAAGGGCAAGTTTTGGGAAGTCCTTTCGCCTCTTTTCCCCCCGGTCAGCTGGACCTCATGGCTGCCACAGGGTTCCGGCATCACTGGAGCTGGATCACCTGCCAGACCAGGCAGCCAGTGTTTTCCTGAGGGCTCCTGCTCATTCCTGGTTAAAGCAGCATCTGCCAAAGCTCCAAGCGTGGAGCTTTCACAGAGTACCCTCCTGCCTGCACTCATGTGGGATCCACTGGGTTACCCCCAGTGAGCAATAAATGGAAGTCGAGTGGCTCTTGGACCTGGCAAACCTTAATGAGAAGGTGGTGTGCCCTTTGCTGAATATTCATGAGGAACTAATTCATGCTTATGTTTCCAGATTGTGCTTCAGTCTGGGGGATTTTTTGTGTTGTTTTTTGTCTTGGCTCACTCTGTTCAGCAGCCAGTGAGCTGTTGAAGCCTCAGTTTGGCAATCAGAGGGATTTGTAGGTCATCCTTCTGCTGTTCACTTGTATGCTAATTAGCCAGAGTGGGAATGATTGGCAGGCTCCCTCTTAGTGGCCCAAAATGCTGTGCTGCGCTGTGCTCCTTTCTCACATGGTGTCCATCTTGGACATCCTTCTCAATGCCTTCAATCCCCAGAAAAAGCTCAGTGCTCCACATCCCCAGTGCAGCCATCCCCCCCTGCCCATTCCCTGCCTGTGGGCTCCACCGTCCCTGGCCACAGCAGCATCAGGCTCTGGTGGGCAGCTGCTCCCTCTTCCCATGCTTTCCCACAGCTCCTGGCACAGGTGAGCAGCTGGAGAGCAGGAGAGGTTGGGCTCAGCTCTGACCTGGAGTGTGGCTGCCATCCCTGGTGTCCTCTCTGCAGAGTGGGGACAGCTGAGTCACCCTTTGTGTTTGGCTTGCTGGCAGCAAGAGGCAGAACAGGACACCTGTCCTGGGCTTCAGCCCCTTTCCTGCTGCTCCTTCATCTGTTTCCCCACAGCTCCCCTGAGCAGCAGAGCTGGCACTGTCCCTGTGCTGCCACCACCACCTCTGCATGCTAACTCAGTGAGGATAGCTGAGCTCTTGGTTGGGTTTGAAGCCCACTTGCCATGGCCGAGGGAATTCAGGAGCGGGTGCTGGCACAACCATCTCCTCTGAGGCACGAGTGGTGTGACTGCAGCCCCGCAGTCTGCACCGGACCTTCCCTGCACTTCCATGGCCTTGGGGTTTGGAGACTCCTCTTTATGGACATGGAAACAAGCCAAGTTCCTGGCTGTGTTAGACAGGGCATTAATGGCCCACACAGCCCAGGAGTGTGCCCTTACAGACAGACACAGGAACTGCTGCTCCGCAAACACTTTCACTGCACTGGGTTTGGGTTTGCTGATCAGGGGTAGTCACTAGGGTGGTGGTTTGTTTTGACAGTCCTTCCTGGCCTCGCCCCCACAGCTGCAGCACTGCTTAAATTAGGTTTCACCTTTGGAGGACTCTCTACTCCTCTGGATTTGACATGGATCTCTCTGTTCTGAGGCATGAAGTTGCTAATGCAGTCACAGTACCCAGTATTGCAGGGTGTGATTCCAGAAGACTCACTTCCCTTCAGGGGTCTGGTAATTCCAGGAGCTGCAGGGCAGAAGTTGTAATTGCTGGGGTGAAAAGGTTTGTTTGGTTAAGCCTGCCCTGCTCTGGACAGTTGTGTATAAGCAGGAATAGTCAAATTGGTGTCTCTGCATTTCCCCAGGGTAATTGTGCTTTTCCAACAGCCAAGTCAGGACTCCTGTGAGGTGAGAATTCCTTTTCCCAGAAAGGCAGCTGGCAGGAACACTTATTACTGTTAATGGGAGCCAACTGTGTTCAGCCCAGGTATGGGTTTTGGGAGCCCCCAGGCATCCTGCCACGTAGGACATCCCGACAGACATATGGAGTAGTCCGTGCAAGTGGAATGGGGAAGCAAAGCTTCATGGCAGGGGAAGCTGCAAACTCTGCAGTCACTATTGAATGCATGAGGAAAATCCCTAGTACCTACCAGTCTGGCTGAGTCCATCTCTCTGATTTGTGGTGGCACTGGTGTGTGTTTGCATATCCATAGATTTCTGAGTGGAGGCAAGAGAATAGGATTTCAGGGCTTTCAGGAGGTAGGTGTTGAAAGATACTGTTAATTCTCAGGAAGGTGGGATTTCCTAATTCTGCTTTCTACCTTCTTGAGCTTTCCAAAGGCAGACAGAGGATCTGGACATCCTATATATACACTGGAGTATGTACATACCAGTGCTCAGCTGCTTGAGTCTGGCACTGAGGCTGCTACCAGGCTGGAATTTCCTGATTTTAGCAATTTAGTTGCTAAAAAGTCCCAGCAATCCCTGATGGCTCAGTTACCATCTGATGTGGCTATTTGTCAACCTGGGCTCTACTCATGGTTGTGTCTTGATTTCTGAGTTCTCTGTGGTTTCCCAGTCAGTGTGAGGCAGGAGCCAACATCCTGGTCCTCAGCCCTGCTGCTCCTTGCCTGCTCTCAGGGCCTCCTTCTCGAGTGTCTCTGGTTGCTCTTGTTCATCTGTGCTCTCTTTGCACCTCTGCTGGCAGGGAGATGAGGACTTCCCTCCCCCATGTCGTCCTTACAGGCTTCTGCTTTCCTTTTGCTACTCTTCAGAAACACATGGTAAAAGCTTCAGAACAGAAAATTGCCAAACTCTAACAAATCTTTCCTTGACCTTGATGTGTTTCTGACTGTTGTTGCCCTGTTGTTTTCTGAGCTGAGCACATCAGCAGATGGCGAACAGGGTTTTGATGTGTGAGCATGTCTCAAGTTTACTGGACACTGAAGACATTGAGAGGGGGAAAAACACCTCATCAGGGGGCTTTTGCCACGATGCTAACATGACAAAATACTTCTTGTGCCACAGAGTATTGCCAGAGCTGGGTCCTGAGGTGTAACTGCATCCAGGGTAGGCAACAGGCTGTGAAAGCAGAGTGAATGGAAGTGACCTTCTGTTGTGGCTGGCTTGACCAAAATTTGTCTGTGGGTATACAGAATAAAGGATCTTGGTGTTGATGCATGTTCTTATCTGGAAAATTCCAGTAACTGGTTCTGTTTCACCTCACAGGAAAGAAAGAAAAAGTTTGAGAAGGATGGTGAGAAGTTTTACTCTATGCTGGATCGCCACCTGCATTTGTCTTCCAAAAAGAAGGAATCCCAGTTACAGGAGGTGTGTATGGAGTTTCCTTCAGAGTTGGGTCCAGAAGCAACACCACCAGCTGCTCTAGATATTAGAAAAAAGTGTGGGGGGGAATTATTCCTTCCAGTAATCTGTTGAAGTTGATAATCAGTTAAATCTACTCAAGGCCTGGATTCTCTGGGTGAGACCAGGGAAATCGAGCTCATAGTTCTCCCGTGTGTGTTGGATGCTGGTCCTGGCTCTATGCATCGTCACCTGATTGTCACCCTCATGGTGTAGCACACCGACCAGGGGCACTGGCACAGCTGGGGACTGGCCACCCTTTCACCTGGGGAACCGCTCTGGCTGAAATAACCAGTTATTATTTCTTTTGCTGGCCTGGTGTTGCCTCACTGCTGGTGCTTTTGGGTGGCTGTGGGGGCAGACAGAGGAGATGTGTCCTGTGGTCCTGCCCTGCTGCAGCTCTGGAAGTGCTGGTTTTGGTTGCAGATGGAGTCTGGAAAGAGGATGGTGACAGTGGCCTTGTCCTCCCAGGGCTCCAGGTGGAGAAGGGGCTTGTGCTAAAGTAACAAATGAGCTTTGGGAAAGCCTTGTCCTTGCAGACTGGGGTGAGGTTCTGGATCCATGAATGAAAAGGAGGCAGAAATAGGCAGACAGAGAAGAATATGCAATGTCCCAGTTCAAACCTGGACTGGAGACCTGGCAGGCTGTTTTTAGTGAGGACAAAGCTATCTGTAGGCTGGCAGACAAAAGCGAGTCAAGTATTGTAAAACTACATGTGATGTATTTTCTTTTTCCACCTCTCCCTCCTTCTTCCAGGCTGACCTTCAGGTGGACAAAGAGAGACACAATTTCTTTGAGTCCTCCCTTGAGTACGTGTACCAGATCCAGGAAGTACAAGAAAGCAAGAAATTCAGTATTGTGGAGCCGGTAGGAGCTTCCTTTTCTCTCAGCCTTGTTGGGTGGTGCTCAGATGTGCTGATGTGTTACCTGCTCCGCTCACCTGCCATGGCCTGTCCTGTGGTGGTCCCAGACTGTGGCTGAGTACAGGGACGTGGGTGGTGGCTCTGCCCAGGTGCCAAGTGTGGTGGGATCGTGTGGATTTGGTGGATGAGCACTCTCCAGATCTGCTGTGGGTCTCCCTGCAGGGTCTTTCACTCTGGGAGTGTTTTATTCAGACAGATACGTGGGTGGTAGCCTGGTCTTTAGGGACACTGTGTTTGGGAAGTCATGCCAAGGCTGGCATCACTCCGAAGTTGCAAGGAAAAAATAATTGAAATTTTTGAAACCCAGTTGTCTGTCCATCCTTCCTCCAATTAGAAATACAGAAGTTCAGTCTGCCCTTTCCCTCGTTGCAGGTGCTGGCATTTCTCCACAGTCTTTTCACTTACAACAATCTGACAGTGGAGCTGACGCAGGATTTTCTCCCCTACAAGCAGCAGCTCCAGCTCAGCCTGCAGAATGTGAGTCCCTGCCCAATTGCAGGACTTTCCATGTGACTTCTGTTCTCATTTGGATTTACATGCCTCTGATGGCAAGGCCTTTCCGCCCGAGCAGCCTGGCCATGTCTCCATTGGAGGAGGTTGCAGATACGGTTATTTCCTTCTCAGCTCACGTGCGTTTTCCCCTCTCCTGCACAGGAGAGTCTGCAGGTCTATGAGAGTGTTTTCTCTGTCTGGGGGGGGGCTGTTGCAGTCACATCATTTAACCTGGTGCATAAACAAACCTGAGATTATCTTCCAGAGTAATGAGATTGAAATTGTACTCTGAAAAGGCCTCTAACCTTGATCCTAATCGTGCTGGCTTACTACAGGCTTGCTGCATGCTTTGGTAAGCTCCTCTGCTGGCCAGGTGGGCTCATGGGGTAAAATATCCAGGTCCTGTTTCATTTATCCTCAGTCTTTCCTTGCTGGCCCTCCTTCCGGTGGAACAACAGCCATAAAGCTGAGCCATGCCGGGTTTGCTGCTGGCTCATTGATTGATCCAAGTGGTGTTCCATCAAAATGCCTGGATTTTGTACCCTATGTTGACAGGACTCCCGTGCCAAGCAGTGTAGCATGAGCCTTTGAGGAATCAACACCCCTGGGAGGAGAACACACCTGTCACCTGAACAATGGTGCCAGGAGAATCTCAGGTGCTGCCTCTGCTCCACCCAGCCCTGAAATGTGCTGAGGTTCTTTTACTGAGGAAACAAGTGACCTCCCAGCTGTGCCTCCTCAGCACCATCTCCATGCACACCGTGTGTCAAACCTTGTGTCAGACCTTGCCTCTTCAGTCATCTCTGAGAGCCCAGTGCTTCTCATAGCCGCAGTTTCCATGAGGACTTGTGGAGTGGCTTCCAAATTTTGTATCTTGGGGACCAATTCATTTCTGCCAGAGCACCTCAGCTTTATCCAGGAATACTTGGAGCTCACTCTTTGCTCATGTTCAAATGTGCTTCTCTTTGTTTTCTCTTACCAGACAAGGAATCACTTTTCTAGCACGCGGGAGGAGCTGGAAGACCTGAAGAAGAGGATGAAGGAAGCACCCCTAACCTGCAAGCTCCCTGGGCAGCCGACCATCGAGGGCTACCTCTACACTCAGGAGAAATGTAATGGCTTGGGATGCACCTGGACGTGTTAGGGAATGTGGAGGCCTGGGCTGCCCTGACGTAGCCCTGCTGTGGGATGCGCTCGGCTCCCGAGCCCAGGCCAGTCCCGCTGCACCAGGTGTCACCACTGCCAAGACACGGGGTGTCCACGGTTACACCACTGCCAGAGCACGGGGCATCACGTCCTGCCAGTGCCTGCATTGCCCGGGGAGGCACTGGCAGCTTCAGCTGGCAGCTCTGTCAGCAGTGGCACAGAGCTTTCTCTGGGTCACACGAGCCGTGTCAGCACGGGGCTAATTGCCCTCCAGTCCGATGAGATGGGACTTATGACTCCAGAGCTCTGGCAGGCTGTGCCTGGGCTGTGTTTTATCTGAACGAATCTGGTGTCCTGCCCAGCCTCAGCCTCTGCAGGCAGCTGAGCACAACTGAGGTGGGAACTGGTGCTGAGTTAAGCTGCTGAGAGCAAAACTTGTGATTCTGAGCAGAGTCAAATTAAACCAAGTTCAGCCTCTTCCAAACCCTGGCTACAACTCTCCATGACCACGCAGCAGGAATGCTCAGGGGATAGAAATCTGTGCAGAGCTGTGGCCACTGAGACAAGTTTGTGAGCAGTTAATTTTTAATGATATATACAAATCTATTTATACATATATTTTTAGGCCTGTTCATCCTGCTTTTAGAAGAAAACACACACAGTAATTTAGACCCTGTGGCATGTTCCTGCAGGCCAGTGGCTATTTGCTACCTCTGTTTATGTTTCCATATAAATTGAGTATAAAGAGTTGTTCTTCCAGGCAACTGCAACTTAAAAGCAAATTACATAAAAAATACCAGTTGAAGTATTTCCTATAAAGGAGTTCAGGTAAGACAACAGAGAAAAGTGACAATAAATCCAGTGTGATAGAGACAGGAACTTCAGAGTATTTTAAAGCTGCTGTTTTCTTTATTACTGAGTTTTCACCAACATGAAAAAGTAGTGGTGTGCGTGGAACAAGCTTTCAGGACATGTAGGATCCTGCCAGTGGAGGTCTTGGCTAGGTTTGGCCAAACCAGCCTGGCTTGTGCCCAGAGTTCCACAAACGCCCTTTCACCAGCAGCGCGTTGGGAAGACGCTGGAGGCAGCAGCTGCCCTGCACTCCTCTCCTGCTCCTCCTCCCCTCCTCTCCTTCTCCTTTCCTCCTGCTCTTCCTCCCCTCCTCTCCTTCTCCTCTCCTCCTGCTCCTCCTGGCTCTTGCCCATGGAAACACTGGTGAGGGGGGGTGTTCCCACAGGGCTGTCAGTGTCCATCCCCAGAGATGGGAAGCACCAGCCATGCCTTGCCAGCTGTGTCCAGGTACAACCCTGTCCCTGACTCCAGCCTCTCGTGTGTTCCGCAGGGGCACTGGGCATCTCCTGGGTGAAGTATTACTGCCAGTACGAAAAAGAGGCAAAAACCTTACGGATGACACCCATAGACCAGAAGCCTGGAGCTAAGCAAGTGAGTTGGATGTCTGCTACATTGGCCCAGCCACTGGGTCTCACCTTCCACTCGCCTGTGGCATCCGTTCCTGTGACAGCCATGCAGGTGCCACATGCAGGGAGCCGCAGCCAGCCCGGCCGTGGCAGCAGTGTCCGGTGCCACTGCTCCAGCCACACCGGCTGCAGGCTGGGCCTGAGGCAGCGCCTCTGGACGGGCTCCTGGCCACAGAGCAGAGGGAAGGCTCTGTCCCCTCCCTGCTTTGTCCACACAGGGCGGTTTGGTGTCACCTGAAAGAGCCACCTCCGTGAGGAGAGGTCTCACCCCTCTCCGTCCCTGGGAGCTGAGGCCCGGCAGGGTTTGGCAGCGGGACACGGGTCCGCGTGACGTGAGCGGTACTGGACAGTGCTGACCCACGAGTTTGGTCTGGGATGAAGTTTGTGCTTCTCTAGACCAGCTGATGTTGATCCTTTCCTCATGCACACGGGCTGTGAGCTGCAACCTGGGCTTCACGAGCCCTCTGGCAGCCACTGAAGTGCTTGAATGACTCAAGTTCCTACAGGAGTTACTGCTTCCAAACACAGCATTTCCCTGCCTCCGCATGTGCTCACAGCACTGGTTTGTAGTTTGCTTTCTTCTCTCGGCACTGGTTCTGGGGGACTGGGACAGTGTTAGGAGAGGAGGGGATGGCAGCAGTGCAGCTCCAAACTGCAGTAAGGTAGTGATTTGGGGAACTGCTGCTTTTCACAAAGTGCTCGAAGTCTGGGAGTTCCCTCAGTCCCTCCTCGTGACAGGGAAGGGGTGGGAGGATGGAGCACAGCCTCTAGCTGAATCCCCCACCCTCCTCTGCCATGGATTGGGTCCCCAGGGCCTTCCCAGGCCATTGTGTGTGCTCCAGTGCATGAGCTCATGGCCTGTTCTTGGCAGCACTCTGCACACTGCAGCAGGAAAATAAAATAGATGTTTTGCAAGTCCTTGGCAGAGACCTGGGCAAAGAAATGTCCAAACTGTTGTCTGGAGAGATTTGTTGTCACCTATTCCATAACCGTGTCTAAGAAGGCTAAGTACTGCAGATAAGGGCTTGGAAACCTGTAAGTTAGTGCCTTTCCCAAACTGTCAGTCTGGGAATCTGCACCATCAGGTCACAGCTGGCCACACAACTTCACAATCACATTATGAATTGACTGTGCTGCAGAGCACAGGGACATGAACCCCCAGAGCCAGGACTGAGGCACCTCTCCAGAGCACACCTGCTCTAGGTGGGGTGAGGAAATGTCCCTTTGCCACATGGTGTTTGTGTAAAGCCATCAATGACCATCAGTGTTGTGGGTGATTGGTACTGATGGTCAGCCCTGATAAAATTTAGGACCCAGCTGTGTCAGATCACAGGGGAGTGTGGTTCTGGCCTCAGACACCAGGGACTGCCTCACCAGGATTGCTGGAGCAGCGTTCCAGCGCTGCGGAGGCGCAGCGCTGGTGTGTGGGGTAGTGCCATGAGGTCCAGAACGTTCTGTGGCTGAGGAGAGGAAGCCTGGAGCACAGAGCCTCTGATCCTGCCTGTGCTGGTGGAGGGAGGGCCTCCTGTGCTCCTGGTACTGCTGTTGGACTCTCGGGACATCTGTGGGCAGTGCTGGGCTGGGCTGGAGCTGCAGGGAGCTGAGGAACCCGAAATCTTCTCCTGTGTTTCTGTCCTTTCACCTTGGCTTTCGTGTTCTCTCCTAGGGCACCTTGGACCTGACCTTGAAATCCTGCGTTAGGAGAAAGACAGACTCCATAGACAAAAGGTTTTGTTTTGACATTGAAACTAATGAAAGGTGAGAGACTTTGCGTTCAGGTGGCCCCAGACCCCAAGGGCCTGGAGCAAATCCCTCTTTGCTGTCTATTATAAACAACTTTTCTTCCTTCCCCTGCCTGTCCCTGGGGGAATTCCACGCAGGTCTGGGACCATCACGCTGCAGGCTCTCTCGGAAGCCAACCGAAGGCTGTGGATGGAGGCGATGGACGGGAAGGAGCCGGTGAGTGTTCCCGGAGCTGTTCCCAGCTGGAATGTGCTGTCCAACAGTGTCCTCTGCCGGCGGCTGGGGGGACACACGGGGACACAGCCCCTGCTCTGTGCCCCTCCTGCTTCTCCGCTGGTACCTGCCGGTAGATCGTGGCCTTGGGCTCCGTGCTGTTCCTTCGGCACAGCTCCCTCTGGGGATTTTGGGTGTCCCCCCTAAATCTCGGGACATTCCCTGGCTGTGCCAGCCCGCCTGAGGACTAGCCTCTCCGAGGCTGGGATGCTCTTATTCCTGCTGCTCACTGCCTGCTGGAGGTGGTTTTGTCTGTCCCTGCTCTGAGCAGCCTTTGGAAAGGTGGGGCTGCCCACCCTGCACCCACGTTCTCCCACCTTTCTGTGCCTACTGGGGTTTCCTTCCTTCAGTCTGAGAAAAGCTCAGAGCCCTGCAGTTTGTCTACAGAACAGAGAATTTCCCTAGCAACAGGTGCCCCAAGGAAATGCAGGGAGGCATTAGAAACTCCTTTTTGTGCAGATAATGGGATCTTGCTTAATTGTAAAATGACATTTCTATGGGATATTGTCTTTTTGGCTGTGATTGGCTCTGGGTGATCTATGGATGATTTATGGGTGACCTATGGGTGATTTATGGATGATCTGTGGTGGTTTATGGGTGTGGGTAATCTATGGATAATCTTTGGGTAATCTGTGGGTGATTTATCAAGTGCTGCATTTTCTTTCAGGAATAAGTACCAAATTATGCTGATGATGTTTTTGTTTCTCCCTCCCCCATTCCCTCTCCCTTTTTCAGATCTACCACAGTCCCATCACGAAGCAGGAAGAAAGTGAGTCACTTCTGTTACTGTTATCTGGGCTCCTGGAGCTGTCCAGAGGCTGGGCAGGGTTTTCCTTGCACATATTCTCATTCTCAATTGCTGCCAAGTATTGTGTTCCCCCTCTGTGGTGGCAGTGTCACTTCTGTCCTTGCATCACAGTGTCTGGCACTGAGCCCAGATAAGATCAGGTTGCAGACAGTAGAATTTATTGATGCAATGAGCAGTTTTTATTTAGCCAGGAGTAGTGGGATGTGGGCTTCAATTTGCACCTCCAAACCCCAGCGTAACAGAGGGGAAAAAATCAATGAGAGATTCTGAGAATATGTCCCTTAGCAAAGATAGTAATAGGGCAATAGAGGTGGCATTTAGTTCCCTGGAGGTCCCACCCCCCACCATGTCCCCCCTCTCAGCAGTGGGGTGTACCTTGGGAGCCCTGGAACACTCCAGAGCCTCGTTAGGTGGGGGAAACCTCCATTCCATCTCAGCTTACTTTATCAGCACTGCAATTAGCTGGCTCTAATGAGCACGGGGGCATGAGCACAAACCTGCTGTGCGGCCGTGTTCACATCGCACACTGGGAGGAGTGTGACTCAGGGTTTCACTGAACAAACGCTCTCCATTTTTAATGGATGAGAGCTGGTGAGTGTTCCAGTGGTATCACAGTCCTCGGTGTCAAGCACCAAGGGGGTCTGTGCTGATTCCTGGGGTAAGACTAAGAAACAATCTGAGCTTGGTATTGCTGTTGCTCAGAGCAGAAAGAACCAGTACAAACAACGTGCTGAAAATGCAGGATCCCATAGGATTCCCCAGCACAGCCTGTGCTGGACTGGGGTTGATCCAGATATATCCTGTGGCTGTTTTTTCCAGCAAAATGTTATTTTAAGTTAAAAAGAAAGAGGCTCAGAGCTGGACTGTGGGTAGTTGGCTGGAACAAGCCACATGCTCTGCTTTCCTCAACACATCAAGCTGGCTTCATTTTGCTTTTTAATTCTAGTGATGTAGATAAGCAGAAAATACATGATTGCATGATGGAGAAGAGCTTCAACTGCAAATTTTGCTCTGGAAGTGATTAATCAAGTCCTTATTGGACACAATTCACATGTGGCAGGACCTGATTTACATTGCTATTATTAAAGACAGAGAGGGGATAGGGAGCAGTGCTGCAACTCAAAATAAATTCGAGGGGAAATGGGAGAACGTGTGAAACTAATAACTGCTTGTCAGGATGTACAGAATGCTGGTGTTTTCCTGGAGGAATGTATGGGATGTGGGTGCAGGTGTGAACGTATCTGTGAGCTGGGGCACTGCAGCTTGGGGTGCTGAGAGGGGCTGGGGCTGGGGCTGGAGCTGGGGGTGTCCCAGGGGTGCTCAGGCAGCTAACGTGACTTCCTTGTCCAAAACAGTGGAGCTGAACGAGGTCGGCTTCAAGTTTGTTCGGAAGTGCATCAACGCAGTGGAGACGAAAGGTGAGGAGCTCACCCTGCGGGAGGTGCTGCCGTCCTGGCCCTGCTTCCCGTGGCCTCAAGGCACCTTATAGTTCCTGTAGTACAGTGTTTGTTAGTCACTGACACAGGATCCTTGGCTTTTAGCTGAAGAATGCTTGTTCTTCAGGAGCAGAAATCCTATATAGTCTGGAACACTGACATACAAAATTTGGTTGGGATTGAACTTTCACCTTTATGCTGTTTTCATTCCTGGTTTTCTCAGTTCTGGCTCTGAGCACACCCACTGTTGGGTGGCAGGAGAACAGCTCTGACAGCCCATGCTGGGGGCCAGGCAGAGCTGAGGAGGGTACAGGTTGTTCAGCCCCAGTCTGTGAAGCAGCAGGACAGAAGCAGGCTGAGGGGTGGCAGCTCATCCTCTGGGCTGTCCCGTGTCACCCAACCTGCACCAATGAACATCCAGTGAACTTCGCCGGAATGGGCTGGAGAGTAGGGTGAATCCCTCAGAACTGCTGGATGCCCAGGCTGCTGCAGGGAATGGTGTCTGGGTTCATTTCCAGAACCTCTGGGGCTGTGGCAGCCAAGGCCTGCTGGAGTGGGAAGCAATGGGGTGACAAAGACCCTGCTCACAGAGCTGGGAATGACAGTGGCTCTGCCTGTCCCAGCACTGGCCAGTGTTTCCAGAATCTGCCTCAATGTGTTTGTCTTCTCTCTGGGTTTGAGCAAATTCATGTTAAAATTGCACCCCCCAGAAATGGCATGTTCGGGCTGGTCTATCCCACTGGCTGACCGTGATGTGGTCCTGCAGAGCCCGGGCTGTGGGACAGAGCCTGGCAGTGGGGAAGGCAGTGCCACTAGATGGGGCTTTGGTTCTTCCAACCAGCAGGAAGACCTTGGCTGATGCTCCTGGCTTTCTCCTCTTAAGGAATCACCACGGAGGGTGTGTACCGGACTGTTGGCAGCAATATCCAGGTGCAGAAGTTGCTGAATGCCTTTTTTGGTAAGAATTAATTATTCCATGCAGTTACCCTGTCCCAGTGTTGAATTGCTGGGGAGTGACAGAGAGGATCGGGTACCACAGTAAGAAATGTCCAGTGTGGGTTTTGGTCCGTGCAACCCCTCTGAGTCACATCTTCCCCTCCTTTCCTGGGCTTTTCCCCCTTCTTTCCTATATCTTGGTGAGCTGGACTGGGATAACACAGTGAGCTGGACTGGGGAGGCAGCCTCTGCAGAGAGGCCTCCATCCTGGTGTAAGGTTTTTCCCTGGAATGGTGGGGACACCTCACTGTGTGCGTTAAGGAGTCAGTGTACCTGTTAAGAAGTCAGTGAATGCATTCCTGCTGTAAGCCTGCCTGTGACTGGATCTGTCATACAAACGTGGCAGCTGGGGGCACTCTTTACAGGATACTCCCTCGGTTGTGGGGCTCAGCAGTGCAGCTCTGTGCTGGCACAGATGTGCTCCCAGGCTGGGACCTGGCTGAGGCCATCGTGCCCTGACCCCATGAGTGAGCCCTGGCCTCGGTCCCATGTGCCCAAGGCTGAGCCATTCTCTGCAGCCCTGCCTGGGGGCTGGAGCACAGGGCAGGGAGTGTGATCACCTCACTGCCTCGGTGCCTCGGGCTCGCCCCAGCTCAGACATCTGATATTAATGCAGCATTCAAAGCCTTTGGCTGTTGTTTCTTATTGCTTCTACTCTGGATGTTGTTTATTAAGACACTGGTTTGTGCTGGCATCTGGCTGTGCTCAGTTCTCATGGAGCCATGACTTGGGGCAGCTGCCTGGCTCCACTCACCTGTGACTCATTGCTGAGCCTCAAGTTTTATTGCTGCTTGATTCTCACCCTCCCTGTGAGCAGCTCTGGTTTTCGCTTCTAAACCGCACCAGTGAGTGGCTTTTTGTTTTGTTTATCTGCATGGCTTGGATAACCACTTGCCACCCCACTGGGTATGAATGCACGATGGAAAGCTCAACACCACAGAAATAACTGCTGCAGCAGGATTTCAACCTGAACTGCTCTAAGGAGTTAGATTTTTGTTTGTTTGTTTCTAGTCCTACTGCTTTTTAAAAATAAATCCAGCTGTTTATTTTTTTAGTCTAGCTGCCCCCCATCCTGCAACCACATCCTTCACTTCATGACACCAGAGACATGATGTGGTTGTTCAGTGAGGGTGGGTGGGAGCAAACTGTATTTCCACACTGCTGGGCCTCCCCTGAGCTCCTTCCTCTCTGTGCAGCGAGAGGGAATGCTTCCAGAACAGCATTCAGGGGAGCAAAGGAGGGACTGGAGCTGGCACTCAGATTACTGTGGATGTCAGAAAGCTTGTCTTGGGCCTGTTGAAATGTGTTGTTGCTGTCAGTCTTGGGGAAAAGCAAACTATAGAGAATACGTCCTCACTGACTTTTCAGCACTGCTTAAATTTTATCTTTTGCTTCCCCCCTTGTCCCTCATTAGCACTGCTGTCCAGCCTCTCCAAATTCCTGACACTGGTGCTGTTGTTCTGCTTTTCCCAGCCATGGGAATCAGAAGCTCTCTTTGTGTGCTGCTGTGGCTTCATATGTCTCGAGGGGAGACCCCACCAGAGCAGACTATTTATAAACAACCTCTAAATGAACCTTATTTTAAAGCCATTTTGGTTTTCCTCCAGATCCGAAATGCCCCGGGGACGTGGATCTCCAGAGTGGGGATTGGGACATCAAGACCATTACCAGCTCACTGAAGTTCTATCTCAGGTAGCATTGCGGGTCGGCCCTGCCCCAAGGGGGCAAAGGAGCCTGGGGTTGATCCAGGTGAAAAGTGGAGTAATTTGCCAGATGTTTACATCTGGCTATTGGAAAGGGCAAAGTCACAAAGGCTTGGGGAAGAGGAATGGATTTTGATAAATATGGGTGTTGCAGAACCCCCCCATGCCATGGGGAGAGCTGTTTCAGGGATACCGCCTGGGGAGGAGATGCCACTGTGGTGGCACTGAGGTTTCAGTGGTTTCCCGTCAGTCCAGGATCGGTGACAAGCAGGTCATGCTGCCCTGCAGAACTCAGTTTTCTTTCTGGTTGTTTCAGGAACCTGTCTGAACCCGTCATGACATACAAGCTCCACAAAGAGCTGGTCCTGGCTGCCAGTAAGTGCCACAACTGCCCCCCTGATGGTTCCTGGCCCTGCCCACCCCACACAGGGTCCATCAAAGTCACTTGGCAGAGCTCTGCCAGCCCAATTCCGTGGTGTCCGGCTGCTTCCCCTGCACAAATAGCAGTGACCCCTCTTTTTAAGTGCTTACCTGTGCAGGGGAGGTGGATCTTCCTTCTCTCCTTTGCTGCTGCAGTGCCCTTCCTTTGAACAGGGTTTCATGCTCTCAGGGGGTCTTGAGAGCCAGGGTATGTCACTCACCTGAGAGCAGCACAACAGTCCTACAAGAATTGTTGCCCTATAGTATTGATATATTTATTTTAAAACCCGTGAGGGAATGGGATGTGCTGTTGCCACACAGATAGCACACAGATGGGTGCTCCCTTTAGGTTGTGAAATTTGTCTTGGGATGTTGAATCCAAAGTGTCTACCAGTACATGAAAGACATTTCTCTGCTGCAGCTCTTGGGATTGAGCCACAGGCAGGAATAACAGAGGTCAGCCAGGAAGCACAGGTATATTGCCAGGCCCTCACGTGTGCTGAGCTGGCCCGTCCTCCAGCGTCCCCTCACTGTGGCCATTGCAGACAAGCCGTGACAGTTGTGGACTGGCTGCATCCTCAGAGCATGTTGGGAGCCAGTGTCCTGTGAGGGAGACGGAGGGATGCAGGAAGCTGGTCATTGCTCTCAACATGGGAGTGCTGCCGTTCAGAAATATGTGGCATTAGAGCATCCCTCACTCCCCTGTCCCTCCTAGAAGTCAGTGGAAGGGGAGGGGCCACTTCTCCTCCATGTGGCTCCCTGGGGAACAAATAACACCCATTCTTTCTTGGAAAGGGAAATGTTCCACCACCTGCTGATGGTGCTCAGTAAAGCCCAGGATTTATTAGTTTCAGAACTGGTTAAGTCCATGATGTCTGGGCAGGACCCAGATCCCTTCACTGCCCTCCCTCAGAAACTTGCAGCATTGAGCTTCCCAGCCACTAGATCCCAAACCATTCTTCTTATATTGAACATTTTATTGTTTCTGTATTATTTATGCTTCTAAGGGTGACCTCTCTGATTCAGGGACTTAGGTTTTTTCCCTGCAGGATATTTTAGGTGCTGTTCAGGGTTAGAGCTCTCTGGGCTGATAAGACACCAGAGAGGGGCCGTGTGCTCCCAGGTGTGCAGGGTGGGGGTGTGAAGGGGAGGACCTGCCTGTGCCCAGCCTCTTTTGGAGTGTGGCCCTGAGCTCCTTTTCAAGCTCCATTTCTTCCTTTTTCCACTTCACGTTGTTTCTCCCAGTGTTCTCCCTGTTGCTGTGAAGTCTCACTTCCCTCTGCTCCCTCTTGCTCTCACACTGCACAAAGAACAGCTCCCACAGGTTTCCTTTGGCTTTATCTTTCCCTGGTGTATTTACTTTGAAAGTGGTGGGCACAAACTCTTCTTCGTGTTACTGCTTTCCAGAGTCCGAGAACCTGGATTACAGGCTGGGAGCTATTCATGCACTGGTGTATAAACTGCCTGACAAGAACAGGGAGATGTTAGAGCTCCTCATCCAGCACCTCGTCAAGTAAGCAGATGTTTTCCTCTAAAACCAAAGAAAGGGAATAATGGAATCAGCAGAACAAACTATTTTTGTGGTTAGGCTTGCAAAATTGTATTCACCACAGCCCCCTTGGGAATTTCCATGTAGACTGCACAAATGAGGTGATTATCCTTGCTGCCCGATGCATGAAGAGGTGCTTCTCTTTCCGATAGCCCCTTCCACCCCTTTCTGACACACACAGAGCAGGAAATTATTTTAAAATTAAAATACCCTCTCAAGAGCAGGGCTGTAAATCTCACCTCTCGCTCCAGGTGACAGGAATGTTAGGTCTGGGGTTTGGGAGTGGCTGTGGGACCTGTGCCCATGGGCTGCATGTGGAGCTTTGGTTTTATCTTCAGCTCTGTGGATCAATGTCCTGAGCCCTCAGAGCAGCAGGAAGACATGAGCATGTTGGTCAGGTTCTGGCACAGGCATGTGGCGGTGGGTGCTTGGTGGCACTGAGCAGTGACCTGTGGCTCCACCTGTGAGTCACTGAAAGAGTCTGTTACTGATGACCATGGCACCAGCACTGCACTAGGAATGGAGGTTTTCCTGCCTCCTTGTCACTCCAAACTCGAAGACTTGGTGGGCAGGGACAATAGTCTGGGCTCCAGGAATTGCTTTGGAGAAGCTCTTTTCAAACTTGGACTGTTTCCGTCAGCGGAGCTGACCTGGCACTGTCACCCTGACACATGAAGGGGAGTGCCATGCCCCAATGCCATGGTCCCTCAGGGGGGCTGCTTCTGGGGCACCCTGCTGCGAGGTGGTTTCAACCTTTCAGGTATCTGTCTGTATGGTTTTAGGAGCCTTTCTGTGTGCTAGGCTGAGCCTAGTGCCTGGTGTGCACCGTGAATGCACCAAGTGCCCTGTGAGGCTGGTGTCATGCTTGTGGTCACTGAGTTTATTCCTTAAAGTGTTTACTATTAAATTCTCTTCACTCTCCCCCTGGAGACAGAACCCTTTAAGGCCAGAGCTACAGGGCAAACCCAGAGTTCATCACCAGTCTCTCCTCAGGCCCAGTTCTGGCTGAGGCAGTGCCCACCTGCATGGTTTGTATTGCAGCCAACGTCTAGGGCTGCCCTGCAGGCTCCATCCTCCTCCAGAGCTGGGGCACTGCTGGGCAGGCAGAGCTCTGCCATGTGGAACTGGGGTCTCTCAGAGAGCAGATGCTGTGCAGAGATTTATTGGAAACCACTGAAGTGTGCTCCCTACCTTCAGTCCTCTTCCTTCAGAGAGAAGGAAAATTAAAGCCAGAAATTAGTTCTGGATAAATAGGATATAGGATTTAAATGATTCCTTTGTTGAGTCCTTTTGTGTATGTGTTGTGCAGATGACTTTTGATTGCAGAGTTAAAGTGGAGCTGGGAGTGGGAAGGGATCAAATGAAAATGCTGTCAGCACACTGCTCTCGCCAGCAGCTGTCCAAGCCAAATGTGCATGTCAGAGCTAGAACCGTGTTTGCCTCTGCCGGGAAACAAGTTCTCCTGAAACACAGTGAAGAAAATTGAAGGACTGATTCTTACTGTATCCTGGTTTTTTTATGGCTTGTAATAAGATCTGTTTGGAAAAAAAACAAACCAAACCTTATTCGTCCTTCCCCTGATCTCTGCAGTGTCTGTGAGCACAGCCGGGAGAACCTGATGTCACCGTCCAACATGGGGGTGATCTTCGGGCCCACTCTCATGCGAGCGCAGGAGGACACTGTGGCAGCGATGATGAACATCAAGTTCCAAAACATCGTGGTCGAGATCCTGATCGAGCACTTCGGGAAGGTACGTGGCAGCACCCCCAGCCCAGAGCTGCTCCGGCTGCTCCTGCACACTGTTGCTGTGGCAACGCGGCAGCACTCTGGCTCCTTCTGGAGTCTCCTTAGGCTGGGTTTATATAACACGCTGCTCTGAAAGGCTTCGGGAGGAAACAAAGAATAGCAGGTGTGTTCCTCACCATTGCCTTTAGCTGATCCCGGAGCAAACACCGAGTCTGGGCATTTTTGCTTTTTCTTTTTAAATAAGCGAAAAACCCCTGTTGTATGGCTGGACATTACAGGGCCTGACACTTTCCTTTGCTAGACAGGAGCTAGGCCAGAGCAAAACTGGTTTTAATGTACACAGTCCAAGATGAGACTACATGACTGTTAAATCAGGGGAAAAAACCCAGAACAGACAAGTATTGAATGGTTGATGAAAGTAATTCAGCTGTGAATGCGATCCGTTCAGATCCAGATGTGAGGACAGCATGGGGATGGTGTGGGAAGTCTAGGGGAAGCTGCTCCCTGGAGTGTGGGGAGTCTGGGGAGCTGCTGCCTGGGGTGGAGTGGTCGGAGGAGGCTGCAGCTGGTGTCCCGTGCCCGTGGTGTTGGGCCATGCTCTGCACAGGGCAGTGAGCCCTGGAGAGCCTCCAGCCCCATCTGCCTTCCGTGGATCTGTGCTGGCTGTTTCAGCCTGAGCGGCACCCAGGGTCCGGCTGCTGGGGTGGTGCTGAAGATCCACATGCAGACAACAGCTTTGTTGTGTGGAGTTCTGTCTTTGGAGAGCAGAATATGCCACTGTCTCTGCTTGCTCCTGGCAACATCCGATATCGGCTCGGGGGTGTCAGGGTGGCTGGGGGGTGGCAAGAGCTGTGTGTTAATTTTTAAAGCTTGAGCAGCATTTGCATCCTGAGCAGCAGACCCCAAGCAGGGTGCAGACTGCTTCCCTGGTAACTGTCCCAGGTTCCAAGGAGCGGGTTGGTCCTTCAGCTTTTCATGACAGCATACACAGTGTCCAAACTTCTCTCATGCCTTAGAGGGAGGGAAGCTATGGAGCCATCCGTTCAGGGATGCTGTTTGCTGTGAGGGGGCTGAGGCAGCTCCCAGTGATAGGGCAGCACTGGGGCAGGGGCAAAGCTCCCTTTGGGAAAGGAAGAGGCGGCTGAAGCTGGATCAGCAAGGTTCTTGCAACAGGAGATGTGGAGCCAGAACAACCAGGTGGGGACCAGATGTGGGGGTGGGACCAGATGTGGGGGTGGAAGTTGGCTGTGCCAAGGATTGAAACCAGAGAAACAGGATAAAAGAGCTCAGAGACACTTCTGAGGATCCACACCAGAAGCTCTTGGAAACACAAGGCAGTTCCTTTGTAGGTCTCTGTGAAGTCTTTTAATAAGTTCCCACAGAGAAACAGGGACTGGTTTGTATCTGGGGTCTCACCTGGCTCACTCCAGAGCTAAGACTCTGTCCTCCCCCCATACAGCCCACGGCTCAGGCTGAGTCACCACACCGTTGCCCTGCCACCTCCAAGAGCTGGGATGGCACCTTTAATTAAGCCACATGTCCCTTTGCTTGCTTTAAATTTGTCTAGCAATAAGGTTAAGTTAGTCACATTTATTAGACTAAGCTTGTAAGTTCAGTGTTTTAGAGTTGAGAGTGTCTTCACCTCACACATGAGCAAACAGATGAGTCCAGAGGAAAAGGGGATGTGGGCTATGTGGTGCAATGTGAAGACTCTGAGGACAAAGTAACTATGAAGTCTTTGTGGATAATATTACTGTTTTCACAGCTCATGTTTCAGTACCATGGTTAAGTTAAATGGGTTGGTTGTTCTGGAAACATCTTCTTGCCTATACAGCGGTCCTTAAGGGGTCGATATCTTTGTACCTTCAGGTTGTTTAACTTGGATTTTCGTTTAGAAGCAAAGCAGAGGCTGCACTCACATCTTAGAGTTGTTTGTGGTGGGTTTAGCTTGGGTCTCAGGTGTTGAAAAGCACCTTGTGAAAACAGCATTCTGTGGTACCTCTATAAGCATCTGTGGGGAACTTAACACTCCTTTAAAAAACAGGGTTGGATTCTGGTCAGGATATAGGAATGAGGTTGATATTTTAAAAAAAATTGCCCTCCTGCAGGCAGTACTTTGCTGTTTTAATAATACATGAGCTGTTGCTTTTAACTCCCTCTAATTCCAGGTAGGGAGAGCACTCCAGACCTTGTGTTCCGGAGTGGGGAACATGTCCTGCCCCTGCCCCAGGCAGAGCCCTGTGGGCACTGAGCCAGCACACGCCCTGTGCCCCCAAACCCTGAGTGGTTTGGGTTTTTTTCCGAGAGAGGGTGTGGAGTCTCCCTCACTGGTCTCCTCACAGTCCTGTGCCAGTTGCTCCAGAAGACTCTGCCTGAGCAGGGGGATGGACTGTATGAGCCACTGTGGTCCTTTCTCACCTGAACCATTCTGTGATTGTTGCTCCTCCTCTCCTCGTGCAGAGGGGGGCAGGCTGTCAGGAGCAAAGCCCAGCACACAGATTATCCCAAGCCAGCCCAGCCATGGGGTGTGGGGAACCTGGCTGCCACTGCTGCTCCTTGGGACCAAGGAGGTTAAACTAGGGATATGCTTTCCCATCCCCCATCTTGATCTCCCAGTCCTGCTTTTTGGCTGGGAGAAGAAGGAATACACTTTTGGTTTGAATTACCAAAATGAGGCACTTAATCAAAGTAAAATGTTACATTTCTTCATGTTAAGATTTTTCTGGGTGATGCAATGACGTTGTTTTTCTATATCAGAGTGTGGCTCGAGGGTGTGGTGGCCCAGCACTCTCATCCTCTGGGCTGGAGCTGAGAGGGGACCAGCTCCACATCTCCCAGGCCACCCCTCCTGTAACTCAGGCTTTCAAGCCTAATATAACTTCAATTAACATCCCTGGAAAGAACCCCAGAGCAGCTCCTTTGGGCCTTAACATGATGTTTCAGCTATTCAAATGAAATTCTTTTTCAGCTCTTAAAAAAACCCTGAGATAAAGAAGCTCTCAATTAAACCCACCAAATAGGTGCCAGATGACCAGTGAGAAAAGGAGATAGAACTCAGCAGCATTGTTTTTATGTCTCTATTTCTTCCCAGGTAATTGCCTGGTACCACACACTTCATTGTAAGCTGAGAGCTGAAGGGTTGTAGCGGTAGATCTGAAACAATGACGGGTTGGTTTGGGTGTTTTGGAGATCATATCACCTCACCAGTGGGAATTTTTATGTTCTTCAGGAGCTGTCAGCTCCAAAGCTCCAAAGCCTCCCTTGTCTGCTCCAGGAGAATTTGGTTTTACAGATTGTCTGTGTTTGTGATCTCACTGCTGACCCGTGGGGACGGTGTTGGTGGTGGGGAGGGTGTTGGTGGTGGGGAGGGTGTTGGTGGTGGGGAGGGTGTTGGTGCTGGGGACGGTGTTGATGATGGGGATGGTGCTGGTGGTGTCCACCATCCCCCCCTGTGCTGGGAGGT
>JAYRBT010000156.1:6425748-6469905 GCA_036023395.1 Myiotriccus ornatus
GAGAGAGCAGGAGGGGTGTTGCTGCTCTGTGCCAGTCCTTGTCCATCACAAGCAGCCAGAGCTGGACAGAGGCCAAGGCCAAGGGTTCAGTTCAGAGGTACCTCAGGAAAATAGAAATCTCAGGAATCCCGGCAGGTCTGTCACTGCCTGTCCCCTCAGCCACCACCGTGGAGGGATTCCCCAAGGCACTGCAGGACAGTGGTGCAGAAATAACAGGCAGGAGATGGCTGGAACAGGGGAGGCAGCTCAGGGGTCCCTATGGAAGATCACTGTGCATGGAAGTAGATAGGCTTGACTTTTCCAGACAGGATCTTGGGAACCTGCACAGAGATGATCTCAGCCATCATTTCTGGGTAGTCCACGCTCACCATGTGTGCCTTGATTAACAGGTCAAATGTAAACTGATGCAGGTCCTTGGCAATCTGGGGAAGGAAGAGAGGTGGTTAAATGAGTCCCTGTGTAGCATTTTCACTGGGAAGATATGGAGCAGAGGTCCCACCTTCCCTGTGAAAGGGAGCCTGGATGACATTATCCAGAACCCTGTCCAACTGTATCTGAACTCTTCCCATGATAGGGCTGCCCTGACCCTAGGGAGGTTGTTCCAGGGAATGATCATTCTCACTGTAAAGTTTCTTTCTTATATTGTCTTACATGTACAGATGGGCATTTCCCTGTCCTCTCTCACCGGGTGCACAGAGTCCAGGACCTTGGTGAGCTGGTAAAACCGCCGGGAGCAGGAGGTGGGGTTCTTCCTCTTGCAGGCGATGATACGGTCAAGTTCCTTGATGTAATTCATGCGGAGCTCATCGAAGAGCTTCTGGTTCTTCAGGCCATCCACTGGAACTGGGTGGGATAGGAAGGAAGCCATGAGAGGAGCCCAGAGAGTGGGCAACAGGAGAGCAGAAGGAAGGCTGAAGCAGGGAACTTCCCAGCTCCCCCTGGGAGGTGAGAGTCCAGGCACAGGGAAAGCACGGGACCTCAAGGGCGACACAATGGCAGGTACTGGAGTTCTGTGGAGGAAAGGGTGTGGGTACTTACTAATACTGAAGAAAAGGAGAGCCTTCATACAGAGGAACTCCTGGGGCGTGATCTGAAGCCACCCAAACTCCTGGGAGAGGTGCCGCATCCTGACACATTGGCTGTACATCCTGGATTTGTGCATGCGGTACCTGGCAGAGCAAGAAGGGCATGGATGGCACTGAGACCAAAATGCACCTGTTTGAGGGGAGAGGACACCCTTGTCGACCCAGCAAACCCCTAGCCTGGCACATCCCCGCTGCCAAGGGCCCAAGCTCTGTCCCAGGAATGCTGCATGCAGGACAGGAACAGTTTCCAAAATGCCTGTGTGTAACCCTCTTTGGAAACAGATGGAACCAGGGACTTGCAAGGTTCATCTGAGGAGCAACTGCAACGATCCCCCAAACATGTCTATCCGTGAGGGATCCGAGACCAACCTGGACCTCCCAGGGAGGTGTGGGTTTGCCTAGCACTATGCTTAGTTATTGGGTTCAGGCTCTTCTACCTCAGTACCAGCAAACCCTCCCCAGCTATAAGCTGATGGTACATCAGGGAGAGCCCAGTAGGACCTTACAATACACATTATCTCTGTTTCTGTTCACTCCAGCTGCCCAACAGAGCTGGAAACTGGAACCCTTAGCAGAAAGACAGGTCCATGCAGAGCAGCTTTTCATCCCACGCAAGCTCCCGCTGTCCGGGCAGCAGTCAGCCCATGGCAAGGCAGGGGAAGCAGGTGAAGGACCAGGAGAGGCGTCACAGTGCCCTCCCCACTCCTGGAGGTCACCACGGATGGCTGGAGTGGGGAGCGGGACTGGTTACGCTGGGCTGTGCAAGTCAGAACACGAGAGCACAGTTTGCCACCTGGTCTGACCCAAAGCCTGGCTTAGGCTGGTGTTGTTTGGCACTTACTCATTGAAGACCAGGTCTGGAGCAAAGTAAAGCATTCTGGAATTGACGTTGGTGAAGGATCTCCACCCCATAGCAAACACCATAAGGCCCATCCAAGAGTACTGGATTATTGACATCTGGTCGTCCACATGCAGATTGCGAAATCCTAATAAACAATGAGGGAGGGATGTTATGAATTAATGTTGTGTTCCTGCAGTTCCCAGGACTGTTTCCATGCAGACTCCAGCTCTCCTGCAGTGCTCCTCTTGGGACAAGGTGGTCAGTTCACAGCCCAAGCTCAGCACGTCCCGGGACATGCACATGCCAGTGGTGACACAGCTGCAGGGCCGGCAGCCCAGGGCTCTGACCCTGAATGGGAATCAGGGACAGCCAAGCACAAACCTGCCCCTGGAAGAGGAGAAAGGGGACTTTGGACACAAGGAGATGACCGAGTCCCGTTAGGACTTGGCCAAATTTAAGTAGCTGCATTTTAATGGGATGTTTAGAGGCAGCAGGTAACCCCAAGGCCTCACCCCATGGCTACAGACACTCTGGTTTCTGTCCAATACACACTGCATGGATCTACTGACTGTGGAAATGAGCACGGAAACCTCAGCTGCATTGCAAAAGAAACAAAAATAGCAACTGAATTCAAATTTCGTATTCCCAGATGGCAGTTCAGAGTTAAATCCCAGGCGTGTTTACACCACCTCCAACAGTGCTTTTTTCCAGACACTTGTAAATAGGCAAATATAACTGAGTTTCAAGACAATCATACATTTTTTCAATCAAATATTAAAGCAATTTAACAGCTCCTGTGCATAATTACAGTCCATTGAGGTAAGGCTCTCTGTGGCTTGGGGAGCTCTCAAAGCCAAAGAGCAGGGGAATGAATCTTGCCCACATGCTGCCCTGGCACAGCGGGTGCTGGCCCTGGGGGTCAGTGGAGCAGCAGCTGGCACAGCTGCACACTGAGGGCTCGGGCATCAGGTGCAGTTCAGGAGAGTAAAACCCTTTCTCAATGGGGTGGTTAAGATGGAAAATGTTTTCCAAAGCACTCTTCCTTTCCATCGGCACTACTGCAGTGGCACAGCCCCAGCTCCAGACGCCTGGTGGCTTTGGTGGTGTCCCTGTGTCTGATCTTGATGTCTGGCATACATAAGCCAAAGAGAAAGCATGATCTGTCCTGATTTTACAAGCCAAGTGACTTAAGAATATCAGAAACAGAATAGGCTACTCTGCATTTAAGGGTATTCAGATCAACATCCCCCTGGCACCATCAGTCCAGGGGGGCTGCTAAACTCCTGGGAACGTCAGACACCTGACCACAGTTCATCACCAGGGTCTGACATAGAGCAGCAAACCTACTGTGCCTCTGTCTCCTCCTTCAGCCATATCACCCTGCACATGAGGAGTGGGGTCCCTCTTTTCTGCAGTGTTCCCTGGGGAGTGAGGCTGGGACGGGGAAGGTCTTAGGAACCAGCCCCACACCCCCGTCTCAGAGATGCTCGGAGGTGAACTGGATCCTGCTGTGCCCAGAGTGAGCTCAGTCCTCTGCATTCCCACTCACTTGGTTGCAGGATTACAACATGGAACAGGCAGTGTGTCACCAACTGGTGACCCTTCACAGACCTGCCTCAGTAAACACATCCATCACTGGGATATTCCATTTACTGCACCTGCTGACTGGCATCTAGAAACTTCCCAGCCTGTAGCACCACTCCAAAGGAATCAAAAATATATCCCACCAGGCTATCACACAGGCAACCCAAGTGATTGCCAGGAAAGAGCCCTTTGGGATCCTGCATTGTTCTTCTGCCATGTTCCAATTAATTAGCTGGTGGAATTTTCCCTTTTCAGCACTTCAGGTGGGTCATGGGACAGGGCTAATACTTGTTTAGAGAGGAATTCTGCAGGGCTGGCAGACAAAGGCTGGAACTTGGAGAGGGGGAGGAGAGCAGGACCCCGAGCAGCAGCAGCAGCCCCCCCAGGGGGGCAAGCAGGTGCCCACCTGGTAGCACAGGCCGGGGGCTATCACAAGGCAAAGCGCGAGTTCCCGTCACCCTCAGTCCCCCCTCCCACCACCATCCCCCCAGACAGTCCCCACACTGCTGCAGGCTGCTTCCCAGGGAGGGGACACTCACAGTGCCCAGGGAGACGCTCCCCCAGGAGCTGTGTGATGGCTGCAGGCCACTCCCTTTGCACCCACCCCTGACAATGCAGATGGGGGCTTTGGAACCTGGAAAGGAGGGGATTTGTTTCTTTTCCTCCTCACCTGGCAGGGCCTTTGCCCATTTGACCACGTAGACCAGCTGGCGCTCCCCAAGCTCATTCAGGCTGGTCAGCAGGTTGGAGAAGGAGTCTGGCTGGCTGTTGTCATGGCCAGCACACACCACGCCGGGCTCGATGGCCTCCAGGACATTGAGGAAGATGGGCTGGCACTCGTAGCCATCGATGCGAGTCATCACCAGCTTGGGAGCTTGCTCCTCCGTGGGGCTGGATGAGCTGCCTGCCTCCATGTCATCCTGTGTCTTCAGGTTACCCAGTTTCTTCAGCTTGCGGGCTGTAGGAAGCACATGGTTTAGAGCGAGACTTAAAAATTTAAAAAAAAAAAAAAAAAAGGTTGAGGCTTTTTGGCTCCACTTGCCACAAGGAAAGGAAAAGTGATGACCAGCAGCAGCTCCTCCCTCAGTGAACACTGCCCAAGGAGTGCCCTGGCATTGCAGCCCTCACCTAAGGAGAAGGGGAGCACATGCTGAGCCAGGAAATCCATTTCCTTGTTAATGTGACACAGAAAAGAACCAGCATAATTTACAGCATCATTTACATCCTCAGCCAGGATCTAACTCCCACTTAGAGATCATCCAGGGAAAAGTGAGAAGAGATGACTGACTCAAACACCTGCTCACAAGAAGATAAACCCAGCACATGATCACATTCTAGGGAAAAAAGTGATTGCACTTGGATACCCAACTGGGATTGTTCCATTCCAGGCCAAAGTAAAAGCAGAATGCAACTGAGATAAAAGCCTTCTTGCAACACCTGCTGCCCCATATCCAGGCTCTCCCAAACACGGCACATATATTATGGAAAACACATTTCAGAAGCCAGCAGGGAATTCCAGGATCTGGAACAATGGGGAGCAGACCTGAGCAGAGGTGGCCTCACTCTGCTTCGTGAGCCCCATCAGTGACTGTGCCCATGGCACCATGACAAAGTGTTTCTCCCACACAGCTAGCTCTCAACCACAGCTGCTGGTCTGCTTGCGAGGCACACCAGTGTTCCAAAGGGAATGCCAGAGCTCTTGGAGAGTCTGTGTTCCCCTCACTGATACCTGTATGACAGTGCTTGGCACAGGTGGGCTGCTACTGCCACCCTTCACTGACTCCAAACCCTCCCTAGAGAACAAAAGCCCATGGCTTCCTTCAAGCAGGGAATATGACATCTAACCAGTTGCCCTCGGGGGTCTGGCTCCTTCATTACATGATACTTATCTTGAATTTCCTTTCAGCTGTAATTAGAAAAATAAGCAGCGAGACATAAAAATGTCAAGTCAAAGTGCAGCGCTGTAAATCAACTGCAAACATTGATCGTTAAGCACTCCACTCTAGATGATCTGGTGTATGGGCAATGAAGACAGGCTGCTCTGTAAAAAGGGAGGAGAAATGACTAATAAAAATAAAGGAGTGTGAGAGGAAAATAGGGCTGCAGTGCAGTGTGATGCCTCCGGCCGTCGCCCACTTGGGCGATGTCTCCCACCCCTCTGAAGTCACAGCACTGCCCAGGCCACCAGTAACCCGTTCCCCCAAGTGCCACATCTGTGTGGCTGTTAAATCCCCCCAGGACTCCACTGCTGCCCTGGGCAACTCTGCCAGGGCCCGACAACCCTTTGGGTTTAGAAATAACCAGTGCCCGGGGTCCTGTGTGTGAATGGAGCCAAACCCACACGTATAAAACACACATATGGTTTGGTTAAATGTGGGGGTTTTCTTTAAGATTTAATTATCTACTATTAAAAAATCCTGAGTGAAGTAAGAAGAGAGCAAGGACCAACTGTGCTGGCTCTGAGACTGCAACCACAAACCAGACCCCTCTGTGCTAGGGTATGATAACTGCACTATTTGGGTTTGAGCATTCCAGGAGCAGCTGTCCCTATAACAGGGGGTGTTCCTGCTTGGCTGTCACCAGGGGCAGGGGACAGCAGCACCCAGGAGCCTCAAGGTGCAGCTGCAGCACAGCACTGCCCCGAGCCCCCTGCAGCACCAACGAGAGCTGGCTTGGAGCTCACTGGGGAAGTACCGAATGGATCTGGAAAAAATCTTAAAGGACACAATTACCTGGTGTCACAATAAAATATTCACCAGTGCAAGAACCCCTGGGGAGCACAGTCGGAACAACTGCCCTCCTGGCAGGCGCTTCTGAAGCCCCGAGGAAGGAGCACTCTGGGCTCCAGAACCAACCTTTTGTGAATGCCAGGACTCAAGCAAGTTCTGGGGACTTGGAAGAAGCTGCTTTTACACTGGCAGTAATGGAGACATCCTGCTGGCAGCACACGCTGAGCTCAGCTGCAGGCAGGACACAGAGGAGCTGAACAGGACTTGAATTATATCCTGCTCTTTGAAGTTTTTATGAACTTCAACATGTGGCTTGTCAAAACCTGAATCTGAATCAAGCTATCAATCTTATCTGACACAATAATTTTAGTCGATAATTACAACATTATTGGGGCAGCAGACACGTTTAAGAGATCTGAGTCAATCAGGTCCATGTGAATGAAAAGGACTCAAAGGATATAAAATCAGACAGTATTGCTGAATGATTGCAAACCCCCAATGATACATCTCAAAGGCAAGTATAAGTGTTCAACATCCGACAGGCTTGTTTCTTACAAGGGTGGCTTATGGCTCTCTGCTAGTAAATGTCTATATTCACCCCCAAATCAGAATTAACCATTTTTCTTCAACCAGTCTGTATAGCAATGCATGGACGGGAAAATAGGGCTGAACCCAAAGGACTGATCACTGAACAGGCAGATCGAGGTCTGCAGGTAAGTGCTGACAGATGTTGGCAAACTGCAGAAGCCATGAGAGCACTAAAGATTTGACAACACACCTTGGAGCAAGGAGGTAAGGGATGTCACCTGGGTGGCTCTGCAGAAGGCAAAAGGGTTATTGAGTCACAGCCAACAAATACCCACTGCAGGGAGAGAAATTCAATAAAAGTAGGTTTTTCAACTGAGCAAACAAAGCTTTAATAAAGATCCAATTGCTGGAAATTAAGGACAGACGATGAAAAAAAGGTACATCCAACACAACACTGATCACAACTAACTACTGCAATGGTTCTGCAAAACTCATGTCAGATTCCCCCTGGCTGGAATGGCTGACATCAATACCCACAGTGTGTGTGAGATATGAGCCCTGCTCTGCCCCCAGCAGCTGGACCTGAATTAGAACTAAAAACAACTATGCCTCAAGCCTGGGCTTTCACAGGCTTTCGGCTGTTACTACAGGAGATTTCCAGCCCTACCATCAACAGAATGAATGGAATTTCACATGTCTGGGAGGTTTTGTCCCAGGCCAGGACCCACAGGGCACAGTGGCTAGGTTGGAGATGCCCTGATGTCCTACAGCATGGGCGGCTGCCAGCTCTGGCTGCAGGCACAGGCGCTTGGGGCTCCCCATGGGAACAGCCCCTGGCACCTCACACGCTCCCTGGGCATGGGGACTGGCAGGATCCCTGCAGCCACATCCATACAGGGACATTTCCCCGGAGCAGGGGCTGGCAGGATGTGCCTGCCCTGGCAGCAGGCACAGGTGCAGTGGGTCGGTAGGCACAGCCAGCACACCAGCAGGACCAAGCACACAGAAATTGAATTATCACTCGGGTTTTTTCTCTTTTTTTTTTTTTCTTCTTTTCTTTTCTTTTCTTTTCGCTCTCTACAGTGTCATTTAGGAGAGAAGATCCTGCTTAATGGATTCCAGCTTGCAGGTCACAGTGATCTCAAGTAATAATGAAGTGCTTCAACATGTTGTCATCCTGTGCCAGAGCGGAGCCGGCAGAAGGCATTCAGTGTGTCACCTCCTCCTCCTCCCCCTCCGTGAGAGCCGCAGGGCTGCCAGGCTGTACCCCAAGAGCAACTCTAATTAACCAGCGGTTAAAAACAACTGGTTGGAGCTCGCGAGCAATTTCAAATGCTCTGCCTCCACCGTGGGAGAAGTTACTGTGGGCAATCACAAGCCTGCCTGTTTGTAACAATTGCCTTTACACCGACATCCAAACCAAATGTAAAACAGACCAGGCAGAACAGGTCAGGGTGACCCAAAGAGCTGAAGGAAAAAGAAGGGGGTTCTATTCATATTAGCATTAATTTTGTCAGTGTGTCCTGCAGAAGAAGGTTACACCAACGTATGTCTTCTCCTACTTAAGGAAACTTCACCAGGAAAAAGCACTTAAAAATAAGCTAAAAAATGAGGATTAGGACTACATTGCCTTTTGGGACTTTTGGGAAGAAACAAAACTAAACCCTCTGCTCACTGGTGAGCCACAAATCAGAACCACTTCAGTAACAAGCCCCTCAAGACAGCATTGTGGCAGCCCAGGAGACTCAGCCCATCCCAGCAATGGGGTCCGGATTTAACCCAAAACACTGGCCCATTTGAGCAGCCTGGGCTCCCCACTGCTCACCCAAGCTATGCCAGGGTTCCTCCCTGCACCCCATACCACCCCTCAATCCAGGGCTTCCCAGCGGGGGGCAGGTCCCTCAGGCCCCTTTTCCAGGGTATTTTCTTCCTCACTCTCACATCGAGGAATCACAGGATGGTTTTGGGTGGGAAGAGACCTTAAAACTCATCTCATTCCACAACCTGCCATGGGCAGGGACACTTTCCACCAGCCCAGGTTGCTCCAAGCCCCGTCCAACCTGGCCTTGGACACTTCCAGGGATGGGGCAGCCACAGCTTCTCTGGGTACCCTGTGCCAGGGCCTCCCCACCCTCATCCAGGGAAGGATTTCATCAGATCAGCTCAATGTGGAGCCACCCACTGTAGTTTCCAGATTTTGTACAGAAAACCTCAGATTTTGGATATGGCCGCTCTGCCGGATTTTGGTAGGGCTACAGGTTTGGGAACAGAGACAAACTGCAACAAGGACCTTCACCAGGGACACAGGCACAGCTTCCATCCAGCAAAGAAAAACACCAGAGCTATAATTTCACCAAGAAATGGCCCCTTTCTGCTGGGAAAAATCCCGTCAAAAGAGGGGAGTGCTCTGCTCTGGGGCTCCAGGAGTGAGAACCAGCTAACTTGGATGTTTACATTTTTTCAGATTAACAACATTAGAAATCAGAGAAAAGAATGTTTCCTGAAATGCAAACAGAAGTTAGTGAAATTCACAGTTCTGGTGTGAGAACCCTGCAAATGCTTCCTGAAGCTCATCATGCTTCATCAGCCTCATTTCCCAGCCATTTACTGACTGTTCATACAGTAGGTGATGTGCAGGGACCTGGGGGGGGACCCTGACCATACCTCCAAGCGTCATCCCGGCCTCATAGCACTTCCGCAGGCGGCACGATGGGCAGTTTTTCCTTCGGAACTTGTCGATGGTGCAGTCGTTCCGGCTGGCACACAGGTACTTCTGTTTACCTAAAACACCAGAGAAATGGAACATGGGATCTGGATACTGATGGGAGAAATGGGCTCGGGCTTTTTAGACATCCCCAGCATGAGGAGAAGAGAGGGAGAGGGATAGGAAGAGGAGGAGAAGGAGATCACATCAGTGCTGGTTTCTCAGTGCACTCTCCAGAAGAAAATTTGTATTGGAAGTTGGTACCTTTTGGGAAAACAGCACAGTTCTGCCTTTGGTGCTGCAGGAGTGGTTCATGGCCAGACGTTGCATGAGCACTGGCTCCCCAAAGTGCAGCTGGGTCACTGCTGTTCCACCACACTCCAGCACCCTCGCCCTGCACTGCTGCCCTTCGCCCACACACAGCAGAGGCTTTTAGACCAAGTTCTCCAAGGAGAAAAGTCCTCAAAGACTGCACAAGGAGGGCTGCACTCTGCATAGTGCAGCACAGCAGAGGCAAGCAATAATGACCAATTAAAAAGCACTGAAATATGGAGAGTTGGGTTCTCATTTTTTAAATGTCATCCATCTATTGCCTGGCTTTTGGTGGTTTTCTTCCAGAACACCAAAACCCACAGTTTGATCTCCTACCCTGACACTCACCTACAGTTGTCCGAACACAGTTCCCAAACTCACTGTACAACTACAACTCTGTACAAGCCCTTTTGTGGCTGAATTACTTTGTGTCACCCATTAATACCAGTTGGGTCTGTCAGCTGCAGGTTACAGACACGGGGGTTGGGGAGCTGCTGCTCTACAGGTGAGTCTGATGCCACCGTGCCCCCTGGGCTGCACCCACAGCCAGCCAGGAGGGAACTGGGACCAGTGACTCCCTGCAAGGGGAACCTTGCACATTCGCAGGTTTTGGGGGCTTGCAGAAAATTAGGAAGTTACTTATTGTCAGACTAATCCGCACCTCAGACTCACCCTCCTCTCACTCAGAGAGCAGCCCACGCAGATTCAGACCGCAGCTTTTTTGTTCACTGCCCCATTTGCTAGACAAGCCACAAATGACCTGTTCTTCCTGACTCACCATTTGTTTCCTTGTCAAGTATAAACACATTTACTGCATCAGGATTTGTCTGATGTTCTTCAGATCATTCCACACTAAACCAGGCTCAGCCTGTAATAGAGAGGTGCAGCTCACAGACCCATGGGCAGTCCACATGGGAAATCAGCCCGTGGCCTTTATTATCATCCTGAAAGGGTTTGCTTTTCGCATTCCTATAGGAATAGCCCTTTGGAGTCATCAGAAGTCCTGTTAACAGGACGAGGCTGAATTCAACCCCCTTAATGTATCAGTTTTGACAAGAGATGCAACAATTTTGGTGCATGGATTTAACAATCCCCACCTCCCTCACACACCTCCACCACTGCTGTCCTCAGTGGCACCGCCTGTGGCTCCCCTGGCGCCCTCACGGGTCCCTGCGCTCCTGCCCTGCCTCGGCACCGGCAGCACCAGCCACCTGCTGCCACCGCTGCAGACCCCCCTTGCGGGGGCACAGCTCAGCACCCGGCCTGTCCTCTCACAGCACCCAAGGGCTGCACACACACCCTACATTCAACCTTCTCAGAACCATCCCCTTCAGCACGGATCATCACCCGCCCCCACGCCCCGGCCATCGTGGCGTTACCTGCCACTATCTAACACTCCTAAATCCTTCTAATACTGTCCTCAGAACAGCTCTTCTCACTCACTCCCCAGCTCATTTCCCACGTGAAGGACACTCAGGCAAGCCTTAATGACACCTAAATCCCAAGGAGCACAAGCACCATCCTCCCTTTTAGTTCATTGAGGAGGATGAGTAATAAACAACTTCAGCTAAAACTGGGTTACCTGGAGTTATTTTTGTGCTGGGGGCACTGAACTCTAGGCCACAGTCCCTCCCCTCAACTTCTTCAGGTGCTCACATCAATCAGGAATGGGCACCCTACTTTCTGAGGGATGGAGAGCTGGAATGAGATTTGGCTCCTGCCCTATGAGAGTGCCTGGTGCTGGGATGCTCCAGAGCTCATCAAACCACCACCAGGACAACAGGCTGAGTTCCAGCCCAGCCCACGGGGCCACCCCAGTGCCTGGGTGAGGCTGTTGGGCTGCAGCGACCAGTGCTGCCCCAGGAGCACCCACACGCCCCTCCCAGCTCTCCCCTCAGCTCCCGTTCCAGCCCTGTCTCACCTCCCTGGTCTGAACGACAGCATTTTCTGCAATAGCTCAAAGTCTTCCAAAAGGTCAGGCTTCTCCTGTGAAGGGCCTGAGCAGGTGGCACCTGTGAAGGGTGGTACCACTGCTGCTTGAGCCCCCAGGGACACTCCAGGGTCAGGCACAGCTCTCTCCGAATTCCCCTGTGCCAGAAGCAGCACCCACCAGCCCCAGCCCGTTCCTCGGCCCCAGGATTCAAGCTGCATCCCAGCACATGGGCTTCTCCCCCAGGCCGCTCTGTCCCCCAGGGCCCACGGGAGGGGAGCAGGGGGACGGATGAGATTTGGGAGTGGGGTCCAAGCCTTGCTCAGTGAGGCAGCCATGCTGTTCCCCATCAGCTCCTCAGCAGCATTTGCCAGCTCTGGCACTGCTGGGAAGGGACATGCAGAGAGAGCCTCTCCCCCCAGTCGGGAGCAGGTGGGGTGCCCCAGTGCCCAGGGGACGAACCGAGGAGTCTCCAGGATGGCCGTGCCTCGCATGGGCTCGGAGCAGCACAGGCTGTGAGCTGCAGACAACTGCTCTCCCCACAGTCACAGTGACATTGCTGGGTGGCCAGGACAGCTTCCTGGTTCATGAAGGCTCTTTAGGGCAGGAGCCTGAGCCTGCATGGGTGAGCCCCGTTTGCTTCACGCTGTTCACCAACAACAAAAAGGGAAACAACCAACCATGGCAGGTCATGGGGCTGCTGCTGCTGCTCCGTGTGACAATGAGCTGCTCACCCCACCCACCTCGTCCTAATTCCTGGGGATGCAGAGACTCCCTTTATAACCACTAGGGAAGGAGCCACCATCTGTAAAAGCCCAGAGAATTGTGAAGGGTGGCTGGGACATAGATGAGTTCCTTCTGTAAGAACTAACTTTTTGCACACCTGTTTCTAATTTCAGGGTAATTCACTCTTCATTTCAGAATAACTAGAGACATTTGCAATCAGCTGTTCTTTATTTGAAGATAAATGCTCCAGTTTTCCTTCTCTGGAGTTTAACTCTGAAATTACATTTTCATCTCCTTTTCTTCCCTGCAAACAAAGATTGCATTGTGTCACTGCAATGCAGGGGGTCTTGTTTTGCAAACCTGTACATACAGGTCCAAACCTTACACCCACTCTCTCGTGTTCCCCAGGGGTCTCACTCTTTGCAAGGCCCATCTCCCAGCACTGGCAAGGTGTCTGCCCAGGGACCATCACCCAGCTCAGGACACTGCAGATGTCACCCTGAGAAGTCCCTGCTCCTCCCCTGCAGCCCAGGTCCTGTTTGACATGTTCAGGTGAGGAGCGAAGTCATAAGGGCACCCAACATCCTCTGCTCTCCCAGACCAGCACAGGCACCCCAGGACAGCATCTGTTCCTGCGATGCCCTTGCAGTCTGAGGCAGCCCCCACCGTGAACACGCTGCTGTGCCACTGCCCCCCTCCCAGGAACAGCCCGTGCCGCCACCTCAGGCCCGTCCTGTGCCACCTCACCCCAGGCAGGAAGATTCTTGCACCACCTCCCAGCCCCTCCCGCCCATCCCCTGGGACCGCAGTGCACACCCGGAGCCAAGGGCAAGAGACACTTTCCAGCCTTGACTAAAAATTGTGATTTATGGAGGAGAGTTGCTCAATCCAGAGGAATTACCTAACTAACAGCCTGCAGGAACTATCTAACTAACAGCCTGTTACCACATGACCTGTTTTGCCCAGAATAACTTTTTCTTCTAGACAGCAAAGTAATCTAAGCAAACATCTGGAGCAAGATTTATGACTGTAAATGTGAAAACCCAGTAAATGCCTTTTGGAAGACAGATATAAAACCCAGTAAATGCCTTTTGGAAGAGGGAGATCCCCCTATTTCAGGGCATAAACCAAATTCTAAGAGCTGGGGGTTAAGGCCAAGCTTTCTTTGAAAGCGAATCCCCTAGGGCCTCATGTTATCACAGAAGTTCCAGCGCTCTCCTGGGAAGCCTCTGGTCCTCAGGCTGTCACCAGCAGGGCCTTGGCCAGAGCTGAGCCCATGGGTTTGGTGTCTGGCACCACTTCCCACGTGATGCCCCCATTAATAACCCAAGAGGGCTTGGCCACGAGGCTCCTGGGGGGGCAGCACTAAGCCACTGCTGATGAACCACCTTTGCAAAGTCATTTTCTGAATAGTCCCTGTATTTACCAGAAGGCTACAGAGAGCATGGAGAAAGCATCCAGAGCTTCCCCAGCTCTGTTCATTCCACTTTCTGCTCTCCCCATGGATTTTTAAGGCAAATAACACCAGAACAGTCATGAGGAACACACCACTAAAGCAGAAGCGTTGTGGTGCTGCAGCACCACCCAATCTTCTGCAGAGCTGACTCGTTTGCATGTCAGATCAGCCCAGGAAGGAGGAGGAAGCATTTCAAAACATGGCAAGGGCCTTTGCAAACATTAACTTGGTGTCATCTTGAAATCTGGCAAGATACTGCTGAGTTGGCCCGGCGACATCTCTCTGGTGCAAGGCTAATCCTCAGCAGGTCGGGACATAGAACACTAATCCATATGGAGAGTGATGGAGGCAATCAAAGCAGCCTGCACAGCAGCCTGGCTGGATGCCCACTAGGAAAAGTGCCAAATACTGGGTTATTTTTTTCATTTAGCTCTTTGCTATTTAAAGGCATCAAGAGCACACCCCAAGGCATCCCAGTCCTGCACTGCCAGGAATGTTGTGCAGAGACAGCTCTGGGCTGGCCCAGGTGGCCACCAGGTCTCAGCAACCTCAGGGGGACATGGAAGGTCTGCCACTCTCCAGGGATGGATGGAGGGACATGGACAGGATGGGGACAGGAAGCCCTGGGCTGCTAATTGAAACAGAAGCTGCTGTGTTTGAAGCATTTTTCAGTTTCAGGGGTAAGGGCGGCATCATGAGGACTGAACTCAGATGTCTTCAACCCACCCCAGCCAGCATAACCATGCCGAGAGATGCCTTGCCTACTCCTGCCTGCTTGTGTCAAGAAAAACAACATCTGTGCTGAGGTGGATGAGCTTTTTGTTCACCAAATGAGAAGGAGGAGCCCTCCTTCGTAGGCAGCAGAGGAGCAGCAGCCCAGCTGGCCGGGCAGCCAGCCCCAGCCCTCTGGACCCTCTGGACCCTCTGTGTCAGGACCCCCGAGTGGGTGACAGCAAGGAAGAGCCCAGCACTGGGCTTGGTCACAAAACAAGGGCAGTCATCCTGCAGGCAAGGGGATCCACACCAGAGCGGGGCAATTTGCAGGGTGTGCTTCAGTGCTGTCCTAGACACAGCCTGGACATCTTGAGAGAGTCCACGAATCAAGAGAGCTGGCAGAATGAGATCAGAACACTCCTGCCTTTTCTGTTACCTCTTCCAGCATCTTTTTGAATGAATCAGTTGAACCTGAGCTTGTGAAAACCCTCAGATCTATCAAACATTTCATCAAATCAGGGGTAAGAAAGCATTGCTCCTGCCTGAAAACCCCTCAGCATGTCCAAAGGGAATAACCAGCATCACAACTTTGTTTTTAAAATCTTTTCCCTTTCTCTCCACCAGTGCATTTCTATAAAACCTCCTTAAATTTTGGGTCTTTTGACCATGAGATGATCTACTGAACACCTGGTCTCCTGAAACCTGACGGGATGCACCTTTCTCAGAGGGGAAAAAGAGTTCCAGCACAGGAGCCAGCGGGGCTCATTGACAGAGCTTTAAACTGGCTTGGAAGGGCAAAAGGGACAAAACCAGGCTCACCAGTGGTGAGCGATAGGATGGTGTGCCATGTTTTGAGAAAACCAGCACTCATGGATCCCTCAGTCTGCCTCAAGAGGTGTTGGATCCCAACATGGCCAAGCACTTCCAACCCTCTGCCATACTGCAAGGCTGAAGAACCAGGAAGAGGCATAAATACCATTTAAATTAATGATATAATGCAATCAGGAGAGGGAACAACCCCACAGCACATGACAGGGGAGCAGTGTGAGCAGCCCAGGCTGCCCCTCTGCCCCGTGGGCACCTCCAGCCCCTGTCACCTACAGGACAGAGCCCACCTCAGTGCCAGGGGACCGCAGCTCCAGCACCAACCCACAGACACAGGCGTTTGGCTGTAGTTTATCTGACTGAGAGCCGAGACTCCATTTACTATAAACCAACAATAACTTGCTGACTTAAACAAGCATCTGTTATTTACTCTGGCTGCATAAGCTAACCCACTTGGCCTGACACAGACTGGTGTGCAGCAGACACAGATCTGCAAATGATTTACTTGGGAGAAATATGCCAAATTTATTAACTATTATTTGACCACCCTTTCTGGCAACAGGACACTGATGTCCCCTGTGGCACAGAGCCATTCTTCCCTAAACCAGCACTGGCAAGTTGGTTCCTGGCACACAGGAACCAAAATGTGACTCCAAACCCAGGCAGGGTAATGATAATTGATCTAGAAGCATCACTCTGACAACAGCAGGTGAGCACCTTCAGTGTGGGACCTCTGCTGACAGAGGGCAGAGGGTGGGCACAGGGGGAGGTCCCATTGCTGCTGCCAGCCGAGGACCACGGGGCGTCCCTCTCGCATGGACACCACGGCTGGTGACACCGGCTGCCAACAGCATGCACCGCTTAAATTGCGTTAGCACCAAGGAAGTGGTGCTTGTGCTGCTTCATCACTCCTGAAAACAAGTCCAATGAGTGACTGCAGGCACGTTGCATTGCTGTTAATCTTCCACAACAGAGACTCTCACTGCTGCCAAGAAACCACAACTCTGAACTGCAGGTAGAAACCAGACACTGCTGAGCCACAGCCCAAGGAAACAGCTGGGCTAGGTCCTTCTGCATGCTCATTTGCGAGCAAAGATGGTGCAAAGACCTTGCCACTGAGAGGAAACATTTGGCCTCACAGGTAGTGCTGGAGAGCCCGGCACTAGGGAGCTGGACATGAAGGAGAAGTTGCTCTCTCAAGGGCTGGGGAGAAGGATCATGGACCCTGAGGTCAGAGCAAAGCTCCTCATGGACAGACAATTGTGCTGTTTTGCAGGCACTGACAAATGTGACCCTCTGAAAAGGACGCAGGAGAGGAGAAGCCTCCCCCAGATTTGGAGTTGTGGGTCTGAGATCGCAGGCGGGCTAATGGGAGCTTAAAACACTCCAGAGAGTCAAGAGGACTCAAGAGAACTGACTGTTCTGGGAACTCACCAGGTTATTTCAGATAATCACGGAATCAAAAAAGGGTTTGGGTTGGAAGGGACATTAAAGACCATCTCATTCCACAACCCTGCCATGAGAAGGGACACCTTCCACTAGACCAAGTCGCTCAATGCCACTGAAAAGAATAGTGTTTTGGCAAACTGGTTTGGCTACTTTTTGAGGGCAATATGTAATGTGGAATGACAAACACAGGACAAAGAAATCGATTTATCCTGGATTTTTCTCCTTTCCTGGTTTAAGAGGTCTTAGAACCTGCACCATGCTGTGGCAGTGACCTTCCCTCCTCTCTGTCCCCACTACCTTCAGCCGCCCGTTTGAAGAAGACTTTGCAGCTCCCACATGTGAGGGCTCCATAATGGCACCCAGATGCTTCATCTCCACAGATCAGGCAGGTCTTCTGAGGTGGAAAGTAATAGTCAATGGGCAGGACATGGTCACGGCCAGTCTCCAACCTGCAGCAGAAAACAGAGAGAACAAGGGAAGGGTCAGCAAATGTGGCCAGGACAAGCTACAGGGAGCATCGCAACAGTGCTTGGGAGAACCCTCATGGCAAACCCAAAACTGAGGTGATGAACAAGCCAAACACTGAGCAGCAGGCAGGTGAGCAAGGACTGAGCCAAACCCGGTCCTGACCACACAGAGACCATGCCGGGTACCCCTCCTGACACTGCAGTGTGTGACAGTGTCGACAAAGTACAGGCACAGTGACAGCACAGCCTAGAGAGAGAAGGTGACTGAGACCAGCTGTTCCAGTGCTCATGGAATTCTGGCTTCAGTAACAAAGCTTGTACACCAAACAAGGCAGAGCACAGTGCTGCCAACTGCCTAATGCCACGTTAAGCACCCAGCTGAGACGTCTCGAGAGCCCACCTCCCTCTCCAAACGCATACCCATCACGCTTTCCCCATCCTCCCCTCTCGGCCGGCACCCTCCTGTGCCCCCTTCCCCACCCTGATCTGATCTGTTTGATCAAATCCATGGAGAAGCTGCTTTTCCAGAGGACATGGCAGCAGGAGAGGGGCTTATCCAAATCAGGAACCAGCATGCCCAGGCAGTTTGGGGAGCAAAAGCATACTGAGTTATTTGCTAAAACTTTCTTTTTCTCCTACCACTGGATGAGGCAATTAGCTTCTAACAGTCTGCAGGTCACTTCAACTTTTGAGTAAAAATTAGACCCCTTTTGGTTTCTGGCACTGTTTGTTGCTTTCAGGTGGGCTCTGAGGAATCAGATTACATAAACAGTGAATGAGACAAAGATGGGACTTCTTGGAAAAAACCTTTATACCCAGAAAACCCCACTTGGGCCCACAGTAAACCTCAAACCCACTAAACACAGATTTTTTCTTAGATATTTTAATTCTGATAACAAGAGCTGCTTTATTAGTCCAGATTATCCATCCCCTCCTGTTCTGCTTCCAGAGAGACAGAAATTAAACTGAGGAGAGAGAAGTTTAAATGGTTTTTATATGAGCTGGGATGCCCAACTCCAACCCAAGACAAGGGTATCTCCAGAGGACCAGTGCAGTTTGCCGGTCACAGTGGGCAGGGCTCTTTGCCAAAGGCCAGCTCTTTTCCAAGCCTTGGACGGCTCATCTCCAAGCTCCTCGCACTTTGGGACTAAAGCACAACAGGGGACAGCACTGGTGATCTCAGTCTGCAGGGTCACCTTGCTCTGACCTCACTGCCTGTCTGTCCCCCTGCAGTGCTGCTCCCTCCTTTCCCTCACCTGGGAGCTGTGCAGATCCCACCTCAGTTGCATGTCAGTAACTGGAGCAGCACTTTCACCCTCAGTTCTTAAGGCAGAAACCTTTTGAGTAATTTCTCATCTCTTTGGCAGCAGCAATCAGAAACCCATCTGTAGATGCTGCTCAACCACCCTTCCCCAACCATCTCCATTTCCAAGACTTTTCTTGAATTACTGATTAAATGGAGACACAGTTGGCTGCACTGTGACTGCCACAGTCTAGTCCTGATGCAAGCAACGTCTCCCTGTCCCAGCCTCCCTGGCATACTGCCCACCCTGTCCTCAGGCACGCCTGCCCCCTCCCACACTGTCACCCTGTGCCACAGAACCCTGGCACTCAGTGTGAGGGGCTGCTGGAGAGCAGACCCTGCTGAGGAATATCAGCAGCACATAGAAAAGCTTGGCTAAAACTGTCTAATTTCCCCAGCATGTTACAGATTCCCACAGAACCAGACCTTTCTGGTAATGACCCAACACCTCTCTTCTTCCCTCTGTGCAGTCAGAAATCCAACAGTGCTCGTTTCCCTGTTTCCATAAGGCTTCCATGCTCTCTCCCCCATGCTCAGCACTGTGTGTGCCACAAGCAGTAGGGCTTCTCACAGCAGCTGTCCTGATGACAGACACAGGACCTCGCAGAATACCCTGGGCTTTTTCAGGATTAATTATCTAAAACTGCAAAGCAGGTTCAAAATTGAGTGGTTTCTGAAACAACCTTTAAAGAGGTGTTTCTGCACAGGAAGAGTTGTGCAAGTACAGATACTACCTCCAGCAGGTGTGTATCCAGTGTGCCCCTCACACGTGCCTGTGCCAGGGATGGGGCTGAGCAGGGCTCCCCGCTCTCCCTCTGTGCTCAGCCACCCTCACCCCCACTGCTGCCAAGGGATGGAGACTGGTGGGCGCTGGAGGACATGGAATGTGATTCTTGGCCATGGGACTGGCTGCTCCAGGGGTGAGGCTCCTGCCTGTGGGGTGTGGGCAGCGCCGTCAGGGCAGGAGATGGTGTTCCAGCAGGCAGGGAAGGGCTTGGCTGCCAGCCCTGCAGCACTGACACGATTCCCAGCTGCCTCCCACACCTTCCCCACTGGCAGCCACTGCCCAGAGCTGAAGGATCTGCCCAGGGACGCCCCCAATTTTAAAATTATGCCAATTTGTCTTTTTTATTTTTAGAGAGAGAATTGCAAGAAAAACATAATTTAAAATGTGGGCAACTCAGAGTGAGCTGTGCTAATGGTTGCCTTAACGATCCATTTTCCAGTTTCCAAGAGACATTTCCAGGCGTTCTCAAAAGGTGCAGGTAATAAATAACACTGCAATGAGCCAAACAGGTGCCTGGGGAGGTTCCAGGGGCCAGCAGCACTCTGGGCAGAGCCTCAGGCACCACCTGCCCCAGAGTGCCAGCCCCTTGCCTCCGCACAGGGCACAGGAGGGACAGGAGGGTGGCTCAGCAGCTGGCTTGCCACCTTTCCTCCAGGTGGAAATATGTACCCTGTGGGTCCCTGCTGGCTGCACCCACCCTCCAGAGCCACAGGAGTGCTGAGGTGGAACCAAAACAAGCCCCAGGCGTGCTGCGGGGGGTTCTGCAGGCGGTACAATGTATGGCAAGTGTCAGCGCGGCTGCAGAGCCCAAAGCAGGGCGATAGCGGGGCAGACACAACTGGGCTGCGGTGACAGTGGGTGGAGAAGCCAGGCCCGGCACACGGCCCGAAGGCCAAGGTCAGTGCTCTCACAGAGGAGCTCGGCAGCTTTCGTGGCAGGAAAACACAACCTCGGTATCTCTCCTACAGCTGTAGGAAGAGCTTTACTGTTGTTTCAGAAGGCTTCTGTAAGGAAATGGAGAGTGTACTCAGCTCCTGCCATATGCAAATATTTCTGGGGAGTAGAAACGATCATTTTGCAATGCAAGCACTTGTTTGTCATTAGTTAAATTTCACCAAGCAGTCACATTTCACAACACATCCAGAAAGCCAAAAGCAAGCACAGGTAAGAGAGGAGACAACCACTTCTGACCCACAACGGAAGTTTCCATTTCAGCAACAGCCTGTACAGTGCACAACTGCCCCCTTGCCTGCGACTCCCCACCCCTAAGCCAGATCAGGACAAAGTGATGGCGGTTGCCATGCACTCTGGCACATCTGGCACAGGAGCCCTGGAGCAGTGCACTCTGGTCCCACACCTTGCCCCCCAGGGGAAAGGGGTAGGGGGTTTGCACCTTCATCACACTGTGTCCAAAACCTGCCTGTCCATGATGCTCAGGAGGATGCTGAGCCCAGAACTGAACCAGCACTCGCACATGAACTCAGGTCACACAGAACCCACTCCAGTCATTTCAAGCGCAGTCATTTCTGAGACACTCCAGTGTTGTCAGGAAGAGGTGCTGCCTTTAAAAAGGCATCACCTGTGCGTGACATGCTCAAATGCAATATTAAAACTAACTAGTTTTCCCTCCTGCCTGGCCTAAGGTCTTTGACTCACACCGAGGGGCCAGACCCATGCTCAGCAAAGGGCACGAGTGCTCACTTTGGTCACATGCTCATGTCCCCTTACACTATCATTTGGCTGCCACAGGCTCCAGCCAGTGTTGAGCTGAGTCTATGCCCGCAGCCACCACACCACGCTCATCCACATAACAAGGCCTCCACGGAAACTTTAAAGCATCCCATCTGTTAAAAGGTTGTGAGCAATTTAATCTATGCAGCCTTGGACACTGAATTTATTTCCTTTCTTCTAAATAGCCTTGAGTGTGTTTCCAATCTGCCCCTGCCTTGTTTTCGTGTGTGATGGCTGGCAGCAGAGGCACAACAGCATCTGAGAGCAGAGAAGGGCACAGTGTGAGCCACAGGCCTGGTAAACACACATGAGAACTGGATCATCACCAGATTTAAATAAATATTAGCAGATGACAATGGGTTTTTCAAACATCCCAGCAGTGGGAGCTGGCCAGAGAAAAATGCCTTGGAGAAGGAGAAGGTCCTTCCAAAAACAGCTCTCAGGAGCAGGCTGGGCTCTCCCATGGCTCTCCCGTCCTGGCACTGCCTTCCAGCCTTGGGGGCACAAATAGCTTCCACAAGTACAGCTGCACAAACCCCTTTTCAAATCTCCAAATTAAACTCTGTTTTCTCTTTCCAGATACACTGTTTACTTATTTTGACAGTTTATTTTTCACACAGCAGGTCCCCACTGCAGCTGAAGCCTCCCCACCCCATCTCTGGCTCTTTTCCCTCCCATTCTCCTCTGCTGTGCACGAAGGCTGCTCTAGCCTGCTGCTGCATGGAGCCAGCCACTGTTTGTCCTGCTCTCAGGAGACAGTCCCAACCTGCCAATCTGACCGGCCAAGGCACTGCATGCCCTTTGATGGGATGGACAGTAGAGCCACAGCATAACCCAGGCCCCTGGGGAGTCTCCTCATTTAGCAGTAATCCTGGGCTCTCACCTTTCAGTCATCCCTAAGAAAGAAGCAGAAAATGAGGTTCTAAAGGTGAAAGGTGGCAAGTTTGCTACAGTTGGAATGCAAAGCCTGGGCAAAGCCATCCTGCAGCCTCTGCACCTCACCAGTGGCTGTGGCAGAGGCTGCTGCCTGCATTGGGGTACAGCTGAGACCAAAACTTCTGCCTCAAAACCTGGGCTACAGCCAGGAGCTCAGGGAGCAGCTTAAATGAATCAACTCAGAGAAGAGGAAACACTTGATTTCCCCAGACAGAGCAGGTACCTACAAAAAGAGACAGCACAAGTGCATCGCAAGGTCACTTCAGATGGGAACTCACCTGATTACAAAGCACGACAGGGACGAAAAGGAATGAGAAGCAGCACGGGCTGGCTGCAGCCTTGAGGAGCGCCCCCGAGGTCACCAGCGCCCTACGCTGTATCCTTCTGGTGACTGCAGAGTCACCTGGAGTCACCAAGGACAGGACCTTGGTACACAGGGAGCCCTACTTAGTTCCCAAGGAGACAGTCTGTCCTGACTGATATTCATGCAGTTAGTTTAAGCCACACCATAAACTTCCATTCTCAAGTCCATCTCCTCTGCTGATAAAAAGAAAACGTGTCTGTAAAGAAAATCACAAATATTGAAATACTTGATCCATATATTTCATGCTCCAAGAGACATGGCCATGATTCCAAACAGGGTACAGGCTTACAGCTCCCAGGAAAGTGTCCAGGGCACCGTGGGCTTGTAATGCCACGTACCAACATCTGTGCCTGTAGGAGGAATTTTACCTTTCCCTCTCCCAAGACAAAGCATAGTGATGCTTATGAAACCCTCTGGAAGAGGGGTTGATGCTTATGAAACACTCTGGAACAGGGGATGCAAGTTCTTGGTGGCTTTTCCTACAGTCAGTGTGCTGGGCAGATCTCCAGAGGAACAGAACACTGGACCAGTGTCCAGCCACGAGGCAGAGCACCTTGGGTGAACCGGCCATGTGGCCTCGAGGCATTTCCACAAACCGCTCCGCCAATCAGTGAAGCACCATCGTGTCCCAGACTGAACCCAGCAGCTGCTGGAGGGTGCGATGACTGGGCATGATGGCACGGGCAGGACAGAGACTGATGTCAGTGCCACATGCAGACTCCCTGCTCAGCTCTGCTCTCCAAGCCAAGTGCACCTTCTCGGCCACAGGATAAGCACTGCAGCTGCATTCACCTGCCTTCTGACACGGAAAGGACCCCCTGGGCCCACGTCCTGCTGGGTGCCATCGGCACAGCACTCCCCGTCACCTCCAGCCCATGGGCAGCACATCCAGGCAGCCAGCCCTCAAGCATCTCACCCCTGAGTTCCCACTGGGATCACCTCGGGCACGTTGCATCTTCCCAAGAGCCGGGCTGGCCCCTCCAGCCATCCCTCCGCAGGGACCAGGGGACTGCACCTCCGCCCACGCGCCAGAGGAGGACGCTACTGGGACTGGGTGTCCCCCGTGGTCCCCCAGCACCCCCAGCTAACCACAGCATGTGCTGCCGAGAGAAAAGCAAGGTGAAATAATTCCAGTGTCAGACAGAACTCCAAAGGTATTCAGAATTTAACTTGGCAACAAGGATCAGGTGGTGCTGGTCAGAGGGACAGAGGTCAGGGGTCAGCTCCCACTTGGGCTGCTGAAGGATGCCAGGATTCATTCCCAGACTTGGATATTTAAAACACAAAATATTTTCCCGTCTTCCTCTGGCATTGGGATTATTGCTACGGAAACCAGTGCTACAAATTCTGCATTTTTATTTCTCCACTGGATGAAGCATGAGGTGAAAACAGTCAGATGGCAACAAGGGTGGGACCCAGAGTGGAAACATGAGGAGACCACAAATACCACAGATTTGGCACCTGACCAGGGAGGCACATGGCATGAACCAGCACCCTCCCCATGGCGCAGCACAGAGCTCTGGGGATGAACAGGGATGGGAAGAAGCAGCAGAACTTCCCATTTCGGGGAGCAGCCCTCCCTGCCACCCCTCTCACAGAAGGGATGTCAGAGCTCACTCTGGTGGCTCTGCACTGCTGGTCCCACAGCTTAGCAGCAGAACTGGGTTATTTTTAGGCATGTTTATACCAAGACCAAATCTTTTCAGAGACACATTTGCAGAGGCATAAAAGTCCTTTTCCTTATTATGTCTGGCAGTGGATACAGGCTCTATCTGCAGAATTTCCCTTCAGCTCTGCTGGCAAAGCACTGGGTTTCTAAAGGAGTCTTCACAACTTGTGCAAGACTATCATGTTCCCGTGCCCTCCAAGTGGATCATGCTGTGAGTCATCCCAGACAGCATAAACACACTAATTATAACCAAGGTTTCACCTATTTATTGCAAGGTCTCCCTGGCACTCTTAGCACCGATCTCAGCAGCACAGGCAACATAGAGGCAAATTCCTCAGCAACTCATGGACACCAGTTCACATCCACCGGGTCCTCCTGCTCCGTAGCCTGGCCTTCCCAGCGTGCCCAAAGATCACAGCTGCCCACACCTGTCAGCTGCAGCACAACTGGGGCATGAGCAGAGTAAGACGAGTCCCTCGGCAAGGCCTGGATGGATGGATGGATGGATGGATGGATGGATGGATGGATGGATGGATGGATGGATGGATGGACACCCAGCTGTGCTGGCATCAACCCCAGAGGCACACACCCCCAGCCTGGGACATCCCAGTCCTGCATAGACTGGGAAACAGAACTTTGACGCCAGTTTGCTTTTTCAGTGACACCAGGCAAGGACAGCCAGACCTGTCATTCTGGGGGGCTGAGAGCATTTCTGGGGAAATACAGAAGGCAGAGCCCTGCAGTGCTGCAGCGCTGCAACTGGTTGATGCCAGGGACTCATGGGCGTGAGAGGTCCTCCCATCACCACAGACCCACATTGGAGCTTTCACCAGCCCTGCTAAGCAGCAGTATCCAAAGAGAGCCATGGCAGTTTGGCGATCAAAGCCCTACCCCCTCCTCCTCTGCCATGCTCTTCCGAGCAGGCGTGGAATGAAAGCAGACAGGAATCATTTTCTTTCAAGCCTGCCTGCAAACCAAAACACAGATGCCACATCTAATTTTAGGCCTCCCAGCCTTGAGAGTGTTCTCTGAAGTCTCTTTGAGCGAGCAGCAAGATAGTCAGCTCAGGACGTGCTGCCACAGTGGCCGCGCACCCACCTTGACCCCGATTCTGAAACGCCAGGAGGGCAGGGGCAGAGCCTCATCCTCTCCTCCAGATGGGAGGGCACAGCATGGCCAGCAGTTAACAGATCCCCGCTGATCCCAGGGGATCCTGCAGGACACACTGAGCTCCCTCCATTAACTGGAATCAGGTGCAGAGGGACTGGCTGGCCACACTGCTAACCCCAGGCTGCCACGTTATCCATGCTGAACACGACAACTGCTCCAACTCAGGCCATAATCCAAGGATTTATGCACCCCCGTTGCAAAAGGGAGGGTGAACTGAGCAAAGAGGGAACCACTGCACCCTGGGCTCCCCTTAGCTCAGCCCTGTCCAACCCTCTGCACAGCTCCAGGGTGATGTTCTGTCCCAGCACTGCACTCTGCTCCCCCTTCAAAGCTGCCCTGGACACAGCCCAGAACCAAGGACCCATCACTTGGCACAGGCCATGCTGTAAACAAGAAAGGGAAAAAAACACCTTTGCTGCTATTGTTTTTCTAACCATTTAAAGATGCTCCCAGGGGACTTGGGAGCAGACTGGGAAGTAGTGGGTTTCTTTGCAAGAAGATCCTATTACCAGGGAAAAGACTTTTTGACCACAGGCGACATGTGAAAACAAAGCCAGTTACTGAAAGCCAGGAAACGAAATCCACGTGAACACGCTGAGTTCACTGGGGTGACCTCACATATTCTGGAGCAGAGGGGCATGCACGGGGACGAGGCCCAGAGCCAGCCTGGGGGGTCACGGGTCCCCATGGACCCATGGCTCCAGGCGTCGGACCCAAGATAGACAGGTGCCCCCTAGCCCTGTCCTAAGGGAGCTGGCACGGCCAGAAAGCGAGAGAGGGACCAAGGGTGACCTGAGGGGCTGGTTCTCAGTGTCTGAGCTGGGAGAAGCAGCGATGCCAATCCCACATCGAGCCCTGTGCTGTCCATGCAGAGGCTCACAGAGCCTCAGCCAGGGACCAATGCCACCTCTCCTTCCCACGGGCAGCACGGGGCACGGTGCCCGTTCTCCATGGATATGTCTGCAAATGGAATGCTGCCGGCCCGCAAGGGATGGGTACGTTCCTCGTACAGAAGAGAACACACACACCAATCCCTTTGTATGGTGTTCACAGAAAGAAGATGATGAACATCCACAAATGTGCACAGGCACACACACGATCCAAGAGAAACTGTAAATCATCTGAGCTCTCTTTGCAGGGGGATTTCATTTTCCGGTTAATGCACCTCATCACTTCCTAGATGAAAGCAATTAATCTGATCTGTAGAAAATTCCTTTCCGCCTTTCCCATCTCAGGAGGAAAGAGGAACAGCTGAGATACTCTGCTCCAGCCCTCCCAATGGCACGTCAGAATATGTGTAGATGCTGCTTTGAGGATTAGCTCGAGGGGGAGGAGGCAGGAGCCTTCACAAGGAACTTACCAAGACAGAAACTTGTGCCTGGGCTCTGTTCTCAGCACACAGGCCAAGGTCAAAGCATTCTTTCTGCCATTTTTAACCCGCAAAGAAGCCAGAGCAGCTAAAATATGTAATAACAGCTGAAGTGCTGAGGGGCTGGTAAAAACACCAGAGAAGCGAAGTATTATCTTGGGAGACAGCAGAGGCCCCCTCCAGCCTTCTGCAGGCAAAGAGAGCACAGAGGGAAGGAAGCAAAGCCCAGGATTTTCCCACCTCACCCCAGGGACTGAACACATTCTCTATAAAATGCATTTTGGAGATCTGCAGCCTACCCTCTGGCATTAGTGGGGATTGGTCCCACAGGTGGCAAATCCAGAAGCTCTCAGTGGGAAGGGAGTCTGGCAAAAGAAAAGGCTGCTGTAACACAGAATGATTTGCCCCCAGGGCTCTTCCCAAAGCCAGTGGCTGCAGCCAGCCTGTTTCTGGTCCTTGCTGGAGCATACTGGTGTGGATGGAGAGGGCACCCACCAGCCTGCACCCACCCATCCTTAGGCGACTCACCAGTGCTCTGAGACCAGGCTGGAGGGAGCTTGGAGCAAGCTGGTCTGGTAGAAGGTGTCCCTGCCAAAGGCAGGCCCGTGAAATGGGCTTCAAGGCCTCTTCCAACCCAAACCATTCCATGAGTCTATCATCAGACTCCCCAGGCTCCAGCAAGAGTTTGATCCCGAGCCTCACGGGTGGTGCTGGCACCTGGATCAGGCAGCCAGCACCCAGGACATCCCCCCAGCACTGTCTGTCACAGACACCTGGCTACAGACATTAAAGGAGTTAAAGATAAATAGTTAAGACTGCAGCCATGCACAGCGCATGAACAGTGGCCAGGACTCTGCACGGAGCTCTCAGGCAGCTCTCGCTCCGCACAGCCCGAGCAGGGCTCTGCCAGCTGAGGCACACCCCAAATGTGTCCCAGGGGCATCCAGATGTCCAGGCAGATGTGTAGAAGGGTAAATGTGCCTGTGCCTGGCTGCTTGCCCCAGCTAAGGCTGCCCACAGTGCTCCCTCCCCTCATGCCAAGGATGGCCTGGACCACTACTGTCAGTGTCCCAGTACTGGTGGTTCTGCACTGACTTTATCAGCCTGATTTAAGCCATCTCTTTTGCCCCCAGAGCTACTTGGGAAGGGACAGCCACCTTGCCTGCATCTTGAGTTCAGCACAGTTCATTCACTACCTCCAGGCAGTGCAATGGAGGCACCCACTCAGCCCCCCCAACAGAAACATGGGCTCACTCCAGGAATCATTATATACTTAATAGGGTGTGCTCCCTCCCTCTTTGAGTAGCACAGGGAAGCCACCAGGACACCTGCAGAGAGCACTGGTGTAATCCACCTCTGCAGATAGCCAAGCTTCCTGGAACTGGATTAACTCGGGGAAAGGGCAGCGGCTATAAATACCTGGAAAACTGGCTTATACTTTTAAGATTATTTCTACTACTGCAAATCACTTAATCTGAGGTCCATGTCTCTACAAATCATTCCCACTGCTTTGGAGGACAAGCCAGCACTTGACTTTGTTTTCACTATTTGCAGATGCCTCCCTCGGGTGGGGACTGGGGAGCTCCAAGCCACAGCACAGCGGGTGACCTCGTTCTTTTTGGCCTCTGCTCAGACTGCACTAAACGGGGAGAAGGCAGCGATACCAGAGCAGCGAAACCAAGCTGAGCCGAGGCGAGCAGAGCCTGCCCTCCCATCCCGCCCCCTGCCTGCGCCGGCACCCGGCGGCTCCTGCCCGATCCCGAGGGACGATGCTGCACTCCCATAACCCCGCTTCTGCAAACGCTGTCCCTGGAGCTGGACAGGGTCAGCCCTCCCCGAGGGGCACTGGGGTCTGTGGAGGTGAACAGGCCAACAGCCGGGGCACCAAGTCCAGCGCACAGCACGGTCCCCAGGGACGGTCCCCAAAGACAGCCCGGGCCTCAGGACCCCAGCACCGAGCTGCCAGGACTGCAGCCACTCATACACACCAAGGAGCTGCTGCCAAACCACAGCCTCCTGTCAAATCTCATCCCCTGCCTGCAGAAAAGGGGCAATTCTTGTTTTCCACAATTGCCTGGAAGATGAATGAATTGTTGTGTATGAATGCTTGAGCAGTAAGGTGCTGCTGAAGCACAAAGTACTACTATTGGGAGTATTCTTTTTACTGTTGGAAGATACTTTGAACCTCTGCCCCTCACCTGGAGCTGGCAGGGGGATTAAGTGTGGTTGGACATGGATGAGTAGCACAGGCAGGTCAGCAGAGACAGAGATAGCAGTGGAAACAGCGAGAGGGAACTTGGATGGAGAATCTCCATCACAAGTCTTTGCCATGACAACTGGACCAGTTCCTTTTCATTTCAATGAGTTCCCTCATACCACTGTTAGTGTTAACAAACAGAGCCAGCTCTGGTCCCCACAGTGTGCAGCGACAGTCGACAGCAGGGCCACCAGACACTGCCAAGACCAGCTCCGGGCACACCTGCACTGGCCACACACTAAGAGTCACATCAGCCCTATCTGCCTATTAATTATTTATTGGGCATAAATGCTTTGCTAAAATGGAAGACAAGACATCTGCCTCCTGTGCACGCTGTCTCCTGGCACTCTGGAGGAAAAGAAAGCTGGAAGGGATCCAGTACCCCCTCCAGGAAACACTGCCATTGCTGCTTCCCTATGAACATGGTATAGAGCTGGGCTCATCCAAGGCAAGAGGAGATCACTCCAGTCAATGTTCATGTCTTACCCAGTGACAACTCCAAGAGGTGCCTGTGCCTCTGTGCCACGTGACCACCTGAATGTGGTGTCACAGAGCCACCTTTGCCAGCTGGCCCAAGCTGTCTGTGATGGCTTTGAGGCATTTGCTTCACATCAGTTTGAGCTGCAGAAGTGCCTTTTGCAGAAAACCTTCAAAAAAGAAAATTCACTTTAACTTGCAAGAAGTAATGAATTGAGATGAACAAGAGGAGGAGAACCCCATGGCTCCCAGGCCCTTCTTGCAGCTCAGCTCAGCTCAGCTCATTTCCAGACCCAGCGCTGCCTTTCAGGCTCACTAGGCCATCCAGAGGTTTTTCACTTCCAAACCTGTCCAAGACTGCAAAGCCCCTGGAAATACACTGGGAATGCAGCGGGAACCAAGCATCACAGGCAGAGCTGATGCCCCTCAAGACACAAGGTCATCTTGCAACACACCAAGCACAAAAATCCTCCTTCTCAAACTCAGGTGTGTGTGGGCTCCTGTGTCAGGTGTTTCAGGCTGCTGTGTCAGGACCAGCCCAGACACCACTGCAGCCCCAGGGCTGACATAATCCCATGGTGCCCATCATCCCATGGCACCATGCTCCCAGGCCTCATGCTGAGTGGCTGTTCAAGGGGAATCCTCTTTTTTTTTCTATATATTTCCAACATCTCAGAGCCATCTACAGCTGCACAGATCTCCACGATCTGCCAGGGCAGCTCTGAGAAACAAATAGTTTTTACTAGAATTCATAGAAAGTCTCCCACAAAATAGTTTTCTTTCAGTAAACACTCATTTGATAAATTTAAAACATTCCATGGGACGATAAAATAAATACAATTACTTTCTTTTGCAATTTTAGTCCACAATCACTAGCAGAAAGTATCCACTGCAAACCCAAACCCAGCAGCCTCCAGTGAGTGCTCCAACTCCAGACAGGAACTGCCAATGGAGAATTGTCGAACTGGGACAGCCACCTTCAAAACAGCAATTTATAAGGTATGAATGAGGGTCTGTGCCAAGACAGGAGTGGAATTGATGGGAATGACAGAAAAACACAAAGAGACAGAAAAACACAAAGAACTGAACTACTGCTCTCTACTACAAATTGCTCTTAGCCCTGTGGAATGAAACTGCTTTCATCACATCAAAACAAAATGGTCCCATATGACTACAAAATTTCCAGTATTTTAGGAAATTTTGGGATTTCTTCCTGAATACATGGCACTGTTTCCAGCTTTCCTCCCAGCTCAGTAGCATGCTCTCCTGCCATGCAGACTTCGCCTTCTGATCTGCCCCAGCTTTCACTGTTCCTCCCACTGCCCATCTGCAATCCACCTTCAACTCCCATCGGGACGCGGCGGTGACCCCTGGCACAGACACAGAGCAGGCTGTTGTCTCTGCCAGCACCCAGCACGGCCTTGGAAGATCCTGGCTCGGGGGTGAGGGTTTCTGGCGTTGCCCCTTGGATGCCACTCGCACTGGCTGCCTCGCTACAGTGTTTCTGCTTTGATCCTTCCCAGGGCTGTCCCACACCTTCCTCACTCTGAGAAAGGGGCCAGGGCAGCGACTTCCAGGAATCGCGGGTTCTGTGAGTCTGGGACACGATCCCAGCTCCCCACCCACTGACACCCATACCCACGCTGGGGATCCTGCCCTGGGGGCTGGTACCCGTCCCCATGGTAGGGATCTTGTCCCAGGGAATGACACCCTGGGACTACTGACCCAGGGGGAACTCCTGTCCCCCAGACTACAAAACACACTTTATCTCTTATTCCCGATCAGTATTTTGACACTTTGAGGACATACTTCTGTCCTCAAAGCAGCACCAAAGCACTTCCTACTGTAAACTGGCTCTTGAGGTGCAATGAAGTTCTCTTAACAAGAAAACCAGTGGTCATGCCAAAGACTGGCTGCAAGGAGTAGTGCAAAGCGCAGCTCATCTGTGCAACAGATAAATACCAGGGAATCTGTAAATAGCAGGAAGAATGTAAAAGCTGCACAAGCAGGAGGAGAGCTGCCATGGGCAGATCCTGTACAGCTTCCTGCTCTGAAGCATCGGGAATACAGGACAGAGCACACAAAATGCCTGTGTGGTTCCAACCGCTGGTGTTCTTAAAGTTTTCTGTGGATTACTTCTTTGGTAAATTTTTCTGATTTCTCAGCTGCTGCTTCCAACACCAAGTACCCCATAGAGCCTGATCTTGCACTGCAGCAGCACTTGAGAGAAACTAGGACAGAATAATCACTGCTGATACCAAGCATGATACTATGGAACCAGTTTCCAGAGGGTGTGGGAGCTCAAAAATTCAAGATGTGAAGAAGAGGATGGGACAGCCCAGAGGAAGATGGGGCAAAGTCTGCCCTTGAGCAATGAAGAGGCAGAGAGATGCTGTGTGCTGTCAGCAGCCAGGCAGGTCCCACACAGACACCCGGTGTGTCTGCCCTCCACAGCCCAGCCCCTGACAGGTGACCCCCCTCCCCTTCCCAGTGCTAAAGGCAGAGTTGGAGCGTGAGAGAGCAGAGAAGAGAGGGAGGGACAGATGGAGGAGGGAGGGGAAAAGGAGGAGACTGTTTTATGAGACTCAGTATATGCTCAGGAGGAGGAAAAGGATCCTCCAGTGCCGTGCTCCAGCGCAGCGTGGGGCAGCGCCCGTTCGGCTGCTCCCAACAGCCCAAAGGGTTCTCCTTGCTGAGCACAACTCCAGCATCCCGGTGGCTCCAGTTACCTGGCCTTAGCATATCTCGTTTCACAACCTCAGCTCCAGATGTGACAGATGAGCACCCTGCCACAGCCTGGTAACACAACAGCTCACACTCAGCTGAGCCCCGAGTTCTCTAGTCCAGCCCCAGTGCTGCTGTTACTCTGTGTTTAACACGGCTGTGCCATGCCCCTCGGCAGGGAAAGGATTGAGAGGTGCTAAGGAAGAAATTTGTGTATTTTCTCTTCTCCATTTATCAGGAACCAACAACAAGCTTGACTCTTCCAGGCTCCCTGTCCCTGGGTCTGTATGGGCTGGAGGGACTGGCTGACCACACAGTGTTCTGCCACACTCCACTTGTCTCCAAAAGAAATATTTACATCCTATGGCCAATGCCCGGAGCAGAAAGATCACACTGACAACAGAAGACGGGAAGGTCACCCTCTTCCCAAGGGCTTTAGAGTCTTGTCAGCACAGAGCTGGGGGTCCCCAGAGCCCTCCTGGGACAGAGATGTGGGGGAAGCTGCTGCTGGGCACAGACTGGGAGTGAGGGCAGCCCTGAGAGCAGCCTCCTGCCTCATCCCATTTCTCAGGGTTAACAGCTACCCTTCATCCCTTCATCTCTTTGTCAGAATCTTATCTCCTCCCTTCAGAGGCATGAATTACCACAGGTGTTATCTGTAAGCTGTACCACAATTACAGAGCTGAAATGATTACAGAGCCCTTGAGCCAGGCAATGCATAAACACGTGGCACTGGCCCAAGATGATCACAATTGGACTGGGAAGAGCAGCCACAGGTAGGTGTGACCAGCAAACACCAGGATTCCAACCAGTATCAGCAACAGGTAAAGCAGTGACAGGAAATGCCACTTAAAAACACCTGAAGCAACATGGACTGCAGATTTTCCTGAGTCAAGAGACCCTTAAATCCTTTTCTCCCCTTTCATTCCATTGCTTTGGTAGCAGCTCCGTTTCTGATTCCATTCCAGCTTAAACCAGAGGCCAACCCTCCCTACCCATCCCTGAGATTCATGTTCCAAGTCATTCTTATGGTGGCACCTTGGATTTATTCTGTTGGTGCTGTGTCTCGCTCCTGAAACAGGTTATGCGGTCACCTCAAAGACTGCTGATAGTTATGATGCAACAACCAGAGCACAAAGATGAACAGTTCAGAATCTACAGGGTAACAAAAGCTGGGATTAGTTTGCTAATTACACAGAGGCACAACTGGCCCAATGAAGGACACTGTATCAAAAGCTTTAAATTAACCCAAATGGTGTTAATGTCCTCAGTCTTTCTGTGCAACGTGCCAGCACCTCTAAACCCAGACACCACCCTGCCATCCAAAGGGGCAGAAGCGGCTACAGACCTGCTCAGGAGCAGCAGCCATCCCAGTTCCCCCCAAATACTAACAAACTGTTCCTGCTTTAGTTTCATATGGGGAGTGTTTGTCTCTAACTCAAAAAATACCTATCCATACCCGGCCACGACTGCAGCAGGGCAGAACTGGGGCTTGGGAGAGGTTCACCTGGGAGGGAAGAGCTGCGATCCTGCTGGCTGACAGTGGGACCATTTGGAGAGGGAAGGAAGTGGGAGCAACACACCTTGAAATGCTCCTTATTCTCCAAAGCAATCAGGGCTGTGTGTGCCGCTGCCCCCACCAGCACCTCCAGGCACAGGGAGCTGAAGCGCCAATCGGCCCAGGCTGGTAAAGCCAGGTGAGTCCCCAGGAGTGCCTCCCACTGCCCTCGCAGAGCACTGAGACTGCATCCTCTGAGGCTACGAGAGGAAAGCTCGCTGTGCAATGACGTGTTGGACAGGAGCTCAGACCCAGCACCAGACATAAGCAGGGGGGTGCAGGTCCAAAGCCAATCATCCTTCCATCAGGGAATTTTACTACAGAGCTTCTTAGCTCCCATGACCCTTTCTCCTCGCAGGCACTGCTGCCTGTAATGCTGCTACATGACCCACCAGGCTCCAGCAGCAGCAGAGGCTGTTCCTGTGCTGGCACCACCTCATATCCAGGAGAAAACACAAAGCCCCAGGAATGGGCCAGCAGCACACTGTAAAGCTAATGGAGACTTTGCTAGGATGAAGTGTAAACCTGGCAGTGATTAACACACATGGCTTGAGCCAGACCACGACCGAGTGTTCCACTTTCCTTATGGTGTTTGAAAATTGCATCCAAACACAGAGAAAGGATAAATCCTGTCAGCCCATCATACCTTCGCAGCAGCAGGGTAGTGCTGTACAAGCACTGGAGTTCAAAGGACAAGATATTGGTGTTGAAAAGGTCACTGTGCCAGCTCTGAGACCCCACTGATCCCACAGAAGTCTGCCAGGGGAAGCAGGACGCAGTCACAGCACACTGAACAGAGACGCAAGGAAGGGGAGGATACAGCACTTGCCCCAGGAATGAGGGAGATGTCATTTATCTCAAAGGCATGACTAGGGCAAAATGTACCTGCTGCTGTCTGGTCCACCCCCACGACTGCCCACTGACCTCCACGGGAGCCCAAACCTGCTCTCCTCAGTGACACATTCCCTGTTTGTGGAGGATCCCACTGCACAGGCTCCACAGGCAGAACGGCTGCATGGCCGAGCCTTCTGTCAGCACAAACCTGCACCACCATCACCAGCATCCGGAACGCTGAACTTTTCCAACTTCATTCCTCCCTGCTCCCTCTGTGCTTATTCCAGCAGAGATTTATCCAGACTCCAGAGGCACACCCGGGGCTTGCACAGCTCCTGCCACGTACGAAGCTCACAGCTGGATGATGCTCACAGCTGGGATTCTGTTTGACCTATCTTTAATTTTATCCTTCTTTTTTGCCAAGCCCTCTACTTCTCTGTACGGTCCCCCAGTAAATCATTGTGTGGATGGAAACTGCCACAGTGCCCGAATGAAGCCATGAATATTTATAGCACAAACAAGCCCAGAGACAGCACAGTAGTCCAGTGTTAATTTAGAGGGAAAATCCAGTTGTTCATTTCAGCCTTTGCTCCCGCCATCCAGAGCACCACAGGGTGAGTGTGTGGATGCAGGACTCCCTCAACCACAAACCCCAGCTGAGGCCTCACACACTCGTGGCTGGGGTTGCCTCTGAGCCAGCAGAAAATCGCTTGTGCAGCCCTGTCTCCCTCCCATTTCCATCAACACAGCCATGCTCTGCCGTGCTGACAGGTGAGCCTGCATGTACACACTGGTTTAGATGCTGTACACGTATTTTACAGAGATGGTTCATCGCCGTTTTCTGAGGTTAATTCACCAGGAAAAACTACTTTTGATCAAATCCTACTTCTCAAACAAACCTCTCCTTCCCTGCTGCATTCCCAAAACCCGTTCTAGCCCTACTTTAAAACACATTTTCTACCTGTACTTAAAACAGCCCCAAAGCACAGGTGATGTTTCTCTGCCGCTACATTCGGGGTTCCCTGCTATGCACAGCACATTCCGGGCGCTGGGAGGATTTTAACTCGATCTTAAGATCTGTGCATTCTTCGGGCACAGCATCCCTATCCTGCCCGCTCCCAGCGGCGGGGAGCAGATGCGTGAGGAAATGCGATAAACAGCGATCTCACGAACAGCGCGGACACCAGGTACTCCAAGGTACTCCCGGAATGATCTCGCCTAGTCAGTCCCAAGTGACAGCTCCCGGCAAAAGGGAAGGTTCGGCAGCGGAGAGAGGCACCGAGGCGGGGGCAGCGAGGACAGAGCGGGACTGGACTCTCGGGGTGCGCGGGGCAGCTGCGGGAGGCAAAAGGGGCGCCCGGAGCAGGGTCGGGGTGAGAGGCTGCAGGATGTCGGTGCCGGTGAGATGCAGGACGCGGGGTGCCGGCCGGCGGGATGTGGGACGCGGGATGCAGGACGCCGGTGCCGGTGGGATGCGGGTACTCACCGGAGGTCGCCGTAGGCGCCGGCGTAGCCCTCGACCCAGGGCTCCAGCTCGCTCTTGATGCCAGCGGCGGAGGCGGCGAAGGGCGCCCGGCCTGGCGGGTACCAGGCGTCGCCGGGGCAGTCGGCGGGCCCGGCGGGCGGCTCAGGGCACGGCCCGTACAGCTGCCCCTCCTCGGCGAAGAAGGTGGGCCAGGGGGGCGCGGGGCCCGGCGGGACCAGCTCGGCCCCGAAGCGGCACGGGCCGCCCCAGCCACCGCCCGCCGCGGGCCCCAGTCCCGCCGCGCTCTCCAGCTTGACGCGGCCGAAGCCGCGGGGCAGCCCCGGCCCGGCGGGCGGCTCGGCGGCCAGGGCGGCCTCGAAGGCGGGCGGGGGGTCGCGGGCGGGCGGATGCGGGGCGCGGGGTGGCCCGGCGGGCAGGGCGAACATGCAGTCCTCGCGGGGCAGCGGCTCGGCCGGCGCCTCCAGCGCCTCCACCGCCAGCCCCATGGAGGCGGACACGGCGCGGCACAGCTGCCGAGCGCTGTCGCCTAGCGGGTCGCCCTTGTCCGCCGGCTCGGCCTCGGGCGGCGGCAGCAGCGGCATCGATCCCGCTTCGCCCAGCAGCTCCCTCAGTTCGCCGGCGCAGGGGAAGGACGAGCCCATGGCGGGGCCGGCGGCCGGCAGCGCCTTCCCGGCAGCGCGGGGCTCGGGGGGTGGCAGGCAGGCGGGGGAGCCCGGCGGCGGACGGGGACTCGGCGGGCAGGGCGCGCTCGGCGGCAGCTGCCCCACGCCCGGTTCCTCCCGCGGCGGCTGGAAAGCCTCGCAGACGCTCTGAAAGAAGCTCTGAAAAGCCCCGCGGAAGGTCCTGCCACCCGGCCGCGGGTAGACGCGGCCGACCCCCAGCTGCACCTCCATGGCCAGCGAGCGCGGCAGCGGAGAGAGGCGATGCGGGTGCGCGGAGCTGCGGCGGCGGTCCCGGCCCGACCCCCGCGGGCCGCCTACACTCGGCGCTGCCCCGCGCCGCCCATGGCCGCGGCCGCCAGGCGCGATGCTCGGTGCGCGCAACAGGCAGCGAAAGTTGGCTGCGGGGGCGCGGGCAGGTGCGGCGGCGGAGCGAGGGGCGGGCGGGGGCGGCCGCGGGGAGGGAGGCGCGGCGAGGAGACCGCCCCGCGGCGCGGCCGTGGCTCCGCCGCGATTAACCCCGTGACGGCCGCGGCAGCGGCGCCCACCCGTGCCCGGTCCCCCGGCAGACCCGGCGCAGAGCGGACACGGAGCCGCAGCGCCGCCGCAGTGCCCGGGCTCGGCTCCTCAGCGGGGGATGGCAGCGGGACGAGGCGGCCCGGCCGGCGGGGACAGCGCCCGTCACCGCGGCCCCTGGCCGAGCTCCCGACCCGGCCCCCGCGCCCCGGCTGGGCGGAGCGGGGCAGAGCGGGGACGCGGCGGCGGCTGCCCCGGCCCCCCTCCCCGGCTGCCGAGAGAGCCGGGCCGTGCAGATCCCCGCCCCGGCCCGACCTGGCTGCCAGACCGCTCTCCCCCCGACTGGCAGCTGGCGCAGCTGGGCGGGCTTGGGCAGAAAAACGCTCTTTTTTGCGCTGACGTGTCGGCGCTCAGCATCTCTCCCCGGCTGGGCCCGGGCCGACCCTTGCACCATCTCTCCATTCGCTTCCTGCCCGAGAACCAGCCGCTCTCTCCCACCCCTCCCCGTCCCGCGTCGTGCCGCAGCCTCCGCCCGCCACAGCACGATCAATCCCGTGCGCATCCCTGCGCGGGTCACGCACCGGGATGGAAATCCCCTCGCTAGCAGAGGCAGTGAGTGCAGGACCTACCGTAAACAAGACTTGAGCTCCCCTTGCTGGTCCTGCAATAACAGTCCTAAAGCAACTTCTGGGAGGCACCATCCTCAGGCAATTTGGGAATGGAATAATTTTTATTCGAGGGAACTTAGCACAAACCCGTTACTTTCAGCCCCTTTGGAGACAAAGGGGGAAAAGTCATAAAGAAGCAGAGCCCGTGGGGAAAACAGAGAGACTTGTCCAGTCTTTTAAAAGCCTTTTTACAAGCTGTAGAAGATAAAAACAAAAATCAAAGTCCAGCCAAGCAAAATTTGGCGATCTCCTCCATCCTGCTTGCGTGACCAAAGAACCTGATGTCCTGACAGCAGAGCAGCTGGAGAAGGAGGATGGAGGAGGGTCGGTACACCAGTCGAGACGGGGTCATTGCTGCTGGCTCGTGCCAGGGGCAGGATGGCTGTGGGCAGGGGCTGCCACCCCCCGGGCTGTGATGGGCCAAGGACTCTGCCCAGCTCTCCCTGGCCACCAGCAAGGAAGAGCATTTGCAGGGAAACCTTTTCAGCTCTCCGTGTGGGTGAAACACCAAGCTGGGCTTTAATACCAGGTCTTGTAGCCCCTAAAACACTGAAGCAGCACAGCTAACACTTGAGATGGTAAAAATCGAGGGAGATGCTGTCAGATACGTGCTGCCTAGTGGATGAGGATTCCAGCATCTTTGCTCTTCCAACCTACCAGAGCTGCCAACCCTCTGAAATATATGGACTCTGGAAAACACTGAGGGGAGGGTCCTCAGGATCAGCTTCAAGAACTGTATTGGGAAAGGCTGAGGACCAGGGCTGCAGCGTGGTATCGCTGTGGGAACAAGGGCCTCTGTGCCTCAAACAAGACATGGGGCTGACCAGAGTTTTATTTCACTCCACTTTTCCCACAATGAGGAAACATCCTCAGCCCATGCACCCTGAAACACCACAAGCGGCGAAGACCTCCGTACAATTAAAACTTTTGATGATCAAACAACCTTTTCTGTCTGTGATGGGATTTGTTTGAGCCTCAGCTTCTGGCTCCTGGCTGTGTCTCTGGCTTTGGTCCTGCTGCTCGCGTTTCTCTGCCGTCTCCTCTCTCTGCAGCATCCTCAGGGCCCTGGATTTCCCCCCAGTCTGAACATTACTGTGCGGTTTGTAGGATGCTGATGACAGCAGAGGTGCAGAGAGACTAAAAAATGGTTTGTGTTCTTCCCAGCCTGCAGAGCCAGTACTTCAGTTATGACTGATGATCCGTGATGATGTTTTAAATTAATTTCCTGAACAGGCACCTTGCAAGAGTTTTGCTTACCTGATCCTCAAGTGTTTAATTAAAAATTGATGGAATGTGAATGGTTTTTCTGGGTGTACAGGTGCACAGCTGCATATGCTGGTGCTTAAGGCTCTATGTATTTTAGACTTTATACTTGGTTGCTAAAGTCATTGCACTGAGTACCAGAGATGTCCTTTTGTCAACTTGAATTTGATATGGGTTTCCCATTCTCCCAAAAACACTTACTGAGGTAATTTGTCTCTGTAAATGGTTTATAAAGGGTGAATTTAAAGTCCCCTACAGGTACTTATAAGGGACCTTTCCCATAGGCTGAATTGTGGATGTCATGGGCACTTTGGTCTTACAGTTCAAAGTCAATTTAAAAACACGAGGAGGAAAAGAAATGGACTCCATTGTGCATCATAGAAGAGGTGCTTTGTCTGGCCTCATGAGGAGCAGAGGGAGCTCTGATTCAGGCAGGAGGAGATGCTGAGACCTGATCCAGCACAAGATTTCAATGCATCTTCATCTTGAAGTGTATAAATAGTCCCAATGAAATCTAGGAAATACTCCCATGCTTAAGGTTAAGGATTCGCTTAAGTGCTTTGCTGGATCTGTACCAAAACCATTCTTTACGAAGTGCTGTCAAAAACACTGGGCACCAAGAAACTACTTTTCCTGATAAAATCCTTTGGCTCAGAATGTCCCATGTGACTGCTCAGAACTGCAGCAAACAACATTTTTCCGAGAGATAGGGGCCATTCCATTAAAAATTTTCCTCTAGACCCAAAAGCTGGTCCTTTGTTTTGTTGCCCAAAAAAAAAAAAAAATCAACACCATTTGATCTCTAGAAGCCACGGAGAGCTCAAATGTTATCGCAGTGCTGTGGAGCTCACCAGCAGCATCAATCATTTCTCACCATTAATCTTTAGTAAAATGGATCCAACAGTTTTGCCTCCGTTCCTTGAAGCCAGTTGCAGGCATAAGCCATTAGGCAGTCACATAACGAATTACCGTGGTTGTACTCCTTGTTTTGTGGCATCCCAGCTGTGAGGAGATGTCTGTGATACACCTTCCTTGTCAGCGTCCCCTAAATGCTGAACTAACCAAGTCCTTTTCAGCCATAGCAGCCTGCACGGGAAAAAGAGGAATTGTTCCTGGGGGGCATTTAAGATAATGGCAAAGATCAAAAAGAATCCCAAGCACAAGCCTTATATCCCACTTCCCACTGATGCAGAAGCAGCTGGATCAGTCAGAAGCACTTTGAGCCTTGGTGGTGCTTGTGCAGGTTGGGACATGTTGCTGCTCTCACCTGGCTGTGACAGTGAAGAGAGGACTCAACGGCAAGGAAGACCAGGTAATTTAGGGGAAAGAAACGTGCACATAGGCAAGAGGGGCTGGTTTGTACTCTCCTGAATGCTGTGGCCAGCCCATTAGGCTCCAGGGACTGGAGGAGCAGCCAGCCTGGCCCTCCCACCACCACCTGCAGGCAGTACTGAGGCAGGAGCCTGTAGAACACCACGCTGGTTACTGCTGCCTCCCACAACTGTTCCTCATTATCCCATCCAGTCTGTTATTCTTAGGCTACCTAATGCTACACAACAGTAGTACTTTTCTTAAAATGTTAAATATTTTAGCCATTTGTGTCAATCCTGGACTGCCTTGTTTCATCAGACGTGCAAGTTCACGTGGGTGGGTTAAGAGGCTTTAAAAAGTTGCCCTTGTGGATGGGTGCAGAAAATGTTTTCACTTTCATCTATTTTTATTGTGAACATTAAGAATGTCTCTCATCTCTCATGGCTTGCACCCTTCTGATTTAGGACCACAGGTTGCTTAACTCTCCACTGCACCTCTCCTGGGTGGCCAACACTCATGCTGCTTTTACCCAAGAAAGCCCAAGTGCCCCTGGGGCAGGAATCACCTGGCTCCTCACCACTGCCCTCAGTGAGTTTTGGATCAAGCATTTGGGTCAGATCAGTGAGAGGATCTTTCTGTGCTCATGTCACCCTACAAATCTTGTCCCAGCAAGGGGAGATTGATTGTCCATTGTCACCTCTCAAGAACAAAAGAGGTCAAGACAAAGTTTGACCAAGGTCTGGCTCACGGCAGGATCCCCCAGGTGGGCCCTGCCCAGAAGTGGCATCAGCCCAGCAACATCCCTGGTCAGAGAAAGGTAGAGGGGATCCCTGCTCAAGGGGAGGCAGACCAGCATGGTGCCTCACAAATGCCTTTGTGCACATGTCTTGGAAGAAATCTTGCTTTAAGTAATACTTCTGGAACAGTTACAATCACCTGAAGTGTTATTCTTCACTTTGCCCAAATTCATGCCTGTCACCTCCACAGAACCACTAATGTGTTTTCCTTTTCTTACAGCTTGGAGGCTGATTTTCAGAACAGCCTGTTCATGCACCTCAGTGAGACAACTGAAGTGCTTGGTCCATTTGATCAATCTTCACACTGCCAAGAATGTCACAAAACTTCACTCCTAGTGGAAGACACGTTTGTACCTTTCCCCATGTCTTACACAATTGCCTTTGGGGCAGAGTTTGGAGTTTCTCTGGAGCCAGGGAGGTGATACATGGGTTTATGACTTCTGAGTTCCAATATGGAAGTTGGTCCAAGGCAGCAACACTGGCAGATTCATTTTCCCAGCATACAGCTGAGAGAAGACTGGGTTAAGGTCACTTCCATTGCTGGGCAGGGATGACCACTTAAGGTGAGGTGCCAGAGGCTGATGGAAGTTCAGTGGCTTCACTGAAGCCCATGGACCCTTTGGACTGCCTTCAGCAGGCTAGGACTCATCTAGGTTTCAATATGGAGTTGATATTCTGCTGTTGCACTGTGTTTGAATACTCTGAGGATCTCAAGAAACATCAGAACGTTATCCTTTATCTGCAGTTTCTAGTGCTGCTGGTCACTGTCCCAGCTCAGCAGGCACAGCTCTGCCTCAGCACATCTCAAAGGTCACTGTACATTCCAATTTCCAACACCACTATTTAAACACCCTGTAACACATCTAAAGAATATCAGAGAGGAGAGGTATGCAGGGCTCGGCTGAGAGTGATTGAAGGGATTAGGTTGTGTTGATTTATAGTACAGTTGCTGTGGGAAGGAAATTGCCCACTGAAAACTTCAGTAAAACAACACACCTGTATCACATTGTTACAGCACAGGTCACAAAAACTCTGATGCAATGTCCTAGAGGTGTAAGGCTGTATAATTTACTTCTTAATCATATTTTCACTGGTAGTTGGACACTGAGGAGTACATTAGTTCATCAGGAAAAACTCCCACACCCTTTTAAGTCATTCCTCTTGAACCTTGAGTTCTGTCTACATTCTCCCCAGTCTACATTCTCCCTATCTACTGACTCTGAGCTCTTGGAGCTCTTGCTGCAGAGCATGGCCTGGGCTGGTGTGACAAGAACCCTTTGTCCACTATAGAGCCAGGCAAGCTTCTGAAGGGGAGAGTTTCCATCTCTCCTGTTCTCCTCTGTATGTGTCTCCTTTGCTGTGTAATGCACTCCCTGGGGCACTCACCTGGAGGCAGGTGCTGAGCCACTGCCATTATTCCACACCGCAGGCTGCACAGTGTCATGGGATAACAGGCAAGGTGGATTAAGTGTGTCCTTGGGCTCACCCCTGCACAGGTAAGTCCAGGCCTGACCAGTGTTCACTGCTTCTGTGCACTTTCTGAGGCACTACTCTGCCCCTCTGGAATAAGGAGAAAGCATGCTTGGATAATAAATTAAAGAGAAAACTAGAATAGTGCACCCCCAAAACAGACACAGTAGGGATGAGAAGTATTTGGCAAGAAAAGCCTCACATAGGTGACCTGGAAAAGAAAATCATAAATATGGGTATTGTAGTGTCTCCAAAGTGCCTCCAGTGAATCAAAATTAAGAAACCTTTTGGTGCAGGAGTGTGAAGTCCCCAAGACAGCTGAGCACAATATCTTACCCTTACACAGAGGTGAGAATAATTTACAGAGAACTCAGAGAGGCTGGATGGGTTCATGTTCCCCAGGTGTTCTCCTGCAGCACAAAAGTAACCCACTGGTGAAACAGGTTTTCAGTGATTTATCTCCCACTGCCCTTCAATTAGTATTGAAAATTTTTGACTTACAGTTAAAAAACCTCTAAGTGATATCATTCCAAGGCAGTAAGTCTTGGCATAAGGAGGCCACAAAGACTCCCAGTCTTCTGCACCCAGGGCAGATGTGTAATTTCTGTAATGCTGCTCCCATGGACAGCGATATGGGGTGTTTATTCCTTAGGCTTTATCTTTGCTTCTCCAGTTCTAGCCTCAGCAGCATGCACTGGTGCATACCTGAGGATGTGCACACACACAGACACACACACCTCAGTCTGGTTCCATACTGGGAACAGAGGTTACACCAGTGGTTGCAGCCTTTCTCTGACCCATTGGGTCACTGACCAGAGAACAGACATGCTACTAAACTGAGTGTTGGTCTCTGCCTTGCTGAACCAATAACCAACATTTATTGGCTTTAAAATTTTCATCTGGAACTGTATTGCCCAAACCCTCCTTTACAGAGCTCGTTATTATTCCTCATGTGATGTTCTCTGGGTACTTTCATAAACTGTTGTTGCAAGTTCGCTTGGGGAGTCTCTGAGCTTGCAAATTATTGGCAGATGTCTCATTTTTCTGAAACGTCAAGAAACTGGCAGCTTTACTAACAAAAAAATAAAGGAGAACATTTTTCTTGTTATGTAGCTCCATATTAAACACGAGCAGTCTGCAGTGCCTGCATGTATTTGTATTCTGTTGATGTTCAATCTTCCCCTCAAGGAATCCATCCTTTTGCTATCCAGCCCTATTTTGAAACAGAGACTAGAAATGCCCTTTCTGTGCACTCTGGTTTTGCAATCCTGACGGATCCCCCAGGGCTGGCCTGGTGTCCACCCTCCCCAGCAAGCCGCACTCATTACCAGGGTCACTCTCTAATTGTTCCCACTGTGATCCCTGGCGGGTTTGCCAGGGATCTTCCTGCCCCAGGGAGGCCTGGGAAATGGGTGCCTGTGCCTCTTCAGCTGGAAACCAAGCACCACATTTCATTCC
>JAYRBT010000156.1:6470005-6538101 GCA_036023395.1 Myiotriccus ornatus
TCTTCCTGCCCCAGGGAGGCCTGGGAAATGGGTGCCTGTGCCTCTTCAGCTGGAAACCAAGCACCACATTTCATTCCTGGTCTCCTCTCCTCCTCCTGAGCCTGAGACCACATCGGCCACAGCTGGCAGGAAGGGGTCGGGGTGAAAGCCATGCCTCCATTAGTTCCTGCAGACCTTCCCTTTGCTTATTTTGATGAATTTTATTTCATGTTTATTCCATTTAGACACGGCTGTGACCCTTCAGAAACAGTCTGGCACGTTCTAACTCAGAGTCAGCCCAAAACATTGACTTTTGGGCTTGTTGGCGGCAAATGGGCAATGACCACCGAGAATATAAACTCCTGTTAGACGGTTTTCTTTGCAGCAGTGCAGCCCAGGTGTGTAACAGAGCTGGTCCAGCACATCAACACACACTCAGTAATTCTTTCAGACTGGTACGTTCTGTGTTCCCTTAAGCACATGCTCTGCAGTGCCCATCAATTCTGCAAAGAGAAGAGGCTTTTAGCTGTGTTAAAAGCTGAGCCAGCCCCATGGATTTAGTAGAGGGAGCATGATGTCTCTCCTGTTTGCCAGGAGATGAACACTGTGTTTGTAAATCTGCAGCAAAAAGCTGGGCAAAACATCCGTGTTAGAGAGAACACAGCCAGTGTGTCTCAGAGGTATGGAGTGGGCCAGTTCATTGTACTTCCAGTTCATCTTCTTCTCTGCAGAGAAAGGATCTTTTCAACATATTATCTGGTTTTGTTCCAGGCCTCAGCCGTGACACTGCAAACCCGCCTGGGCTGCCCAACTGGGACATGCTGCCCAACTGGGACATGCTGCCTTATCCGCCTCTCCATCTGTAGGAAGGTGCCAGGTCCTGCCTCCTGTTTACTGACTGACTGCTGCCTTAATTGTCCTGTCTAATTTGGCAAAGTGAAATATAATTCCTAATCCAACTCAGCCACACGAGAAAGTTTTGTGTGCAATCAGTTTCATGGAACATTTCCAGTCACTCTTAAGGGTGGGACCTTACTGCTCTTGGAAGAAATTATAAATTTTGAGAGGAAAATGCGGGACCAACAGCTGCAGAGGCTACTATATAATGATAAATAAAGTACAAAGATGTGGAAAGAGTCATCTTCTACTTCCTCTCTGCCCCTTCTTAGGATGGTTAGCGGGCTACTATACTGAAAAAGCTGTCTTTTCAAGGAGAAGGAAGATCTTTTTCCTCTGTGTAAGGCTACTGGAATGAAAGACAGAATTCTCTCTGTTAATCTGTCCCTCTGAGTGGGCCAGCCCCTCTGCCTCTGTCCACAGCCCTTCCCCGTGATCAGCTTTGTTCGCTACTGCTTTGTATTTTTGTTTATTCTGTCTTTTACACATCTGATCACTCTGCTTCTGCTGCTGCCAGGACTGGAGACCATCCCATGGTTTTCCTTGTTTGTCCATCTCCCAGTCACTTTGCAGGAGCAGCTCGCAGCCTGTCTGGCCGTAAAGAGGAAATAAGGAGAAATTCATTTTTGTAGACTATGTTCAATAAAAACATCCAGACTGCAGCACTGGGCAGTGCCTGCCCAGTGTCCTTGGGAGTCCATTTGGTGGTTGACTGTCACCCTTAGGAACTGATGTTCTCAGTGGTTACAGCAAGTACTCCAACACTGTCACTCCTCAGCAGCCCCCTTGCCTGAGAAATGGTATTTAAAAACTGGAAATCCAGCTGGTTTTCTACACCATCCCCATTCCTTTTTTGTAACTGAACCATTACTGTTGCTCCCATGACTTCCCAACAAACATTTTAAAGGTTTCTAACTTTATCTGTGGCTGTATGTAAATGTTATCAGGTGTATGTCCTGGCACCTTTCATGCGCAGAGCACCAGGAAATAAACCCAAATTAATCCGCAAAACTTTCTTTTAAGGTAGGTGAGCTTTCTGCTCCTCCATCTATCTGTGCTACATTCTCTGATTTCTCCGAACTCATAAAACAGTCAATGCCAGAATCGAGGTTAAACTCAGAAATCCTGAGCTCCCGTTCCTGGGATCTGACCTTGGTGCTCCCGCAGAAACCTCCCCATTCAGTTTACAACTGGCGCGTTGGAGAGCCCACATCAACAACCACCAGGAGACTTTAACCCCTTCCTGGCCCCATCCCATCGGGAAAGGCTGCAGGGACAGGGATGGGCAGGTCTTCCTGCCTACAGGCATTTCCCTGAATGTCAGGGGGCCTTTCAGCTTAGTGTGAGATGTCCGTGTTCAGTTTTACACGCTCTAGACTGGGCATCTCTTATTTGCACTAAAACTCACCATAATTACCCTCCCTGTAAACAAAGAATTTAATACACCGAGGGGAATTCACTTAACTCAAGCCATGGCAGATTTATAGATATTAAATGAAATGCCAGCAGGTTTTTAGCACTTTGGGAACCCCAGTTTGTTACTTCATAATCACATATTTATGGTTCCCTCAGCACATTGTTTTTGTCTTTCTATTCATTTATGGCAGATCTATTAAGCTGCCACTGTGAGCTTCCAGGCCCTGGGCTGTAACTCTCTCCAGCCCTGCTGTGATTGCACTTTCATTCTTCTGGCTCTGGTTTGATGGAAATCAATATCAGTGCCCTGGAGAATGTATAAGGCAGCATGTTCTGCCCTATGCAGCAGACACAAAGTGAAGCCTGTGAATGATCTCTTCTCTGAGGAACACTCTCCTTACAAGAAGGATTAATTATCCTCAAGCCCAGGCATTGCCTCTTTGGGTGTGAGAGTTGATAAACTGAGCCCAAGGTCTCCGGAGTGGGGAGCTGGACACTGGGTGTGCTGCTGGGCCTGTGGGAGGGGGGAGCAGCCCCTCACAGCAGCCAACCCTGGCCCCTCATGCAGGAACTTCCCTCCCAGCACTGCCAGCACATCCACACCCATGCTTTTACCTTATCCATATCTTTTTAGGTCTTTCAGTCCTAATGTGCAGATCTCATTTTTTCCTGCTGCTAATTTACCTCTCTCTGCCCAGCTCTCCTTCTCCCTCTCCGTTTCCATTGAGGTCTGGGGTATCTGTGAAGTTTGCCAGAACACCCAGCCCCATGACACTTATCACATTTAAGGAGGAGGATTAGAGCCCAACAGTGCTACCCAAAAGTTAGGAAATTAGGTGGATTTCAGGAAGAATTCTTCATGGAAACTGCAGTCAGTCACTGGAAGGGGTTGCCCAGGGAGGTGGCAGAGTCTCCACTCCTGGAGTTGTTCAGGAAATGACTGGGCTCAGTGCTCTGGTCTAGGTGACAAGGTGGGGATGGGTCACAGGTTGGATTCAATGATCTTGGTAGTTTTTTCAAACCTGAATGATTTTGGGAATCTGTGATTCTATGAAATGAGGTGCATTTGTAAAGAGCTGCTATTTTAAGGGGCCTTAGATAGGTGATCTTATTGCAAAGGCAATTCTAGTCCCAGAACTCTCTCAAATTCAGGCCAATGACGTGCAACTGCCCAACAGTGAGGGCAGCATTTAGGGCAGAGCTCGAGTGCACTGAACCACAAAGAATCCATCCTTCCAGCAGAGGTTTTTTCTTTACTCGTCTTTTTCATCTGTAGTAAGAAATTCAGCTGATGCACTGAAAATCCTTGTACAAATATCAATTTATTTCAAAAACTTTTTAAAGTTCTGTGCAGTAGTCGGAGTTTTGCAGATAACTCATTACCACACAGGGAATAACCTGGAGAATGCTCCTTTGTTTTCCTCCTTTATACCTCTGTGTCTTCTTCAGAAAAACACAAATTTTAAGTTAATGGATAATCTAGAACTCTACAGATCTTCAGTCAAGTTTAAAAGCACATACCAAAAGAAAGCCAAAGTTTCCACTTTGTACCCAAAACAGTAAAAAAAGGCAAAGCAGTGCATGAGGGTTTGAATTCAGCAGCTAAATCACTGAGTGCACATTTCCAAGGACAAACAGGCGTTGCTGAGCCTGTGGGAGCTGTGGGAGCAGGTCCCAGAGCCCCCTCTGCCCAGGGAATCTCTGGCAATAACGGATTGTAGCTGCAGCAAAGTAAATTAATGAAACTTAGGATGTGATTTGGACCATTTTACAGAAATGGAGAATGGACCAAATAAGCAGAAAATAGAGCAGGAGGAGTCTGAGGCTTAATCAGTTGTTTCTGAAGAGAATTCCTGAACAGCAGTAGAACCAGGGCCAGAATTCCAGGCCCCGCAGACTCAGCTGTGCTGCTGTCCTTGAGACTATCAACACAATTTGTTTTCTCTGCAAATCTTGCATTCATTTCTAGGAAAAGACATCAACAGGAATGGTGGGAGCTGTTCCCTTTTGCATCTAACCAGCAAGACTGGCCTCTAAGTATGGTGGTGTGGACCTCTCTTCCAGGTTTGGTGCCCCACGTCAGGAAATAATTACAAGTATATTAGTAATAAAGTAAATAATAGTGGAATAAAGTAAGTGCCAGCACTGCCATCACTGTCACTGAAATGAGATGTCAGCCAGCAGAACCAGCACCACTGGCAGCACTTCAAACAGAAGCCGTTTGCTTTGCAGTTCTGCAGTGCCTCAGCTCCTCGAGCTGGGTCAGTTTGTCTTGCCCAGAACCAGGCTCATACATGTCCAAAGGAACTTTCAGGTCAAACTAGGCATTTTCCTAGTTAGAGGGATGCTGAGAGAGGTGGAACTTTCCCCCCATTCAACTGTAGGATCTACATTAAGCATCTACTGCCTACCAGTATTTTGGCTGGGATCGGAGTGAGTGACCCCAGAGCACCGACAGAAGCAGAGGCAGAGTGAGGGGAGAACTTCGGCGTGCTCAGCCTTCCCAGTGCTGCAACATTCACACCCCACTGGTGTGACAGACAGCTTTGGGCTTTTCAGCTGACAGCGAGGATATCAGCTCTTGGTACTGCAGCTCCTTTCTCTGTCTGGCCCCTGGTTCCTCTGAGGTGTGAATGCAGGTTCTTCTCTGTGTGTGTGTGAAAGACAACATTCCATTCAGATACTTACAAAAAGGTTTAAAACTATTTCTTTGTGCTTAGAAAATGAACCAATGCAACTGAAATTCTGCACAAGAGTCCAGCTGAATAGAGGAAGCTGTGAGCATTGTGTTTGTATGGAGGGATGTACTGTGACTGTATGACTGTAACTTTGTTCCTCTGTGAGGAAAACACTCGTGTTTATGGATTACTAGAGATGACTTTGTGTCCCATAAATCACATCAACGTGGCAGGAAGGCTGATTCTGACATTTTAAAATTCCACCTTAGGCAAGGTGTGAGGGTGCAGATATTTTGCCAGTGAGGCTGAAAGTGGTGACATGGCAGTTCTGCCCAATAATTCCTGCTCCACAGTTAGGAATTACTCATCTACTGCGAAATCTCTCTCTTAAACATATAAAAATCTGAACTAGGCAGCATTATCAGCAACATGAATTGGCTGATTTAAATCCTTATCTGACCAAATTCGTCTGTTCTGTCTGAGGCTGCTGTTTCCCACCTCCCCAAAAGGAAGACTCAGTGAGCCACAGGGGACTGTCACACCACACTAACAAGGAGCAACTCCTGATTTCATCTGGCTGAAAGCCCATGAAATCTACTCTACTCTAAGTATGTGTTGAGCTCTATCAAACTAACCAGTATTTTTTAAAATCCGTATTTCTTAAAACCTTTCAGAACTGATGAAATATTCATCCCAACCCCTCTATGTGGGAAAATGAACCCAATACCTGTGCTCAGATCCTCCTCCTGCCCAGGCTCATCAGCATGCACAGCCCACGCTGAGCAGCAGGCTCAGAATTCTGAGTTCTGATACCAGTTAATATAAATAAGTGTCCTATTATGCACACTTTGGTTCGTGTCTCAGCTCCTTGAGTTAGGTTTGACACCTAACCTGAAAATGTTACCAATAGGTATCGAGTTTGCATATATTAAACCCATTATATCTCTTACACCCAACTGATACAAATTTAGGAAAGGTTGTTAGTTTAAGAGGCATCAGAACTCTGTTCCTGGCTTGGTCACTGGCCTGGGAAAGTCTGTTTCCTGCTGCTCTTTAATCTCCAGTTTGTGGTGTTTCCTGTGTCTGAGTGCCAGCTCTTCAGGGTGAACGCTGCCCACAAGTACAGTGCCTGGAAAGGGCTGACCTGGGTTAGACTCCCCTCAAACACCAACACCTACGACATGCTGCTCAGCGCCCCTCTACCTGTACTGCAGTCTGCTGTGTTCTGATGCACAGGGAGGGGAGGGAAGATCAACACATGTTTCCCTTGCCACTGCTTCGGGAAGGAATGACTTGGGATTTCTGAGCTCAGGCCACTGCCCTGTGTATCTTTGTAGGAAGGATTGCCCCCAGCAGTAGATATATTCAGAGCAGAATACATGTCTGCTATACTGCTAAATTATCCAGAAGTTTCTGTTTGCCTTGTAAAAAGCTAAGAGAAGCTAAACAAGGCAGGAATGTCAAAGGCCCTTTTCCCTGAGCAGCCCATGTAACCTCCAGCATGTGAGGTGCAGCAGTTGCTTTATGATCCCTCCATCCCTACAAGAGAACTCAGAAAGCAGAAACCTCGTCTAAATAAAGACAACCTTGGTGAAGCACATCATTCCAGCCAGTGATTTCTGACTTCTCTCAAGGCAGCCCACAGTCACTGCAAGGCCATGAGGCAGGAACAGGGAGAGAAGGAGCAAGGAAGACGTTTTTTGTGGAAATAAACAAGAGAGAGAGCAGCCTGTGGCGAGAGAGGTGTGTGAGTGCTGGGAATGCCTCGTACTGTCCAAGGGAACACTTCAGGACTGGTTATTTCCAGACAGCTGCTTTCCAGAGAAGGGTTTCCAGCCACTACACCCTTCCTAAATCCCTAGCCTAATTCCCAACAGCCAATGTAAGCAGGAGAAAAGCAGCACAAGTGTCTGTACTTGTACTACACTCATCGTAGGGCTACATATGGCACATATATATGTTAACCCTAATGCTACATGTATGTTACTTTTCTTAGAGGATCTGAATTTCCCTTGAAAATTTGCATGCTTTCAGCATTCAAAAGTAGTTGAATTTCAGCTGGAACTCAGGGAGAGCAGTGGGTGACCACCCCATCTGAGGTAGATGAGCCACAGGGGTGGTTTGGCAGGGCAGCAGCTTCCTTCAGCCAGGGTATCAGTTCTGCCAAGGATGATAAAGTCAGACACACAAAGCTTCTCCCCAACCCAGCCAGGTGTAGCCAAGTGTCCCTGCTGTTTAATGCAGTCCCTTGGTAAATATAATCCTTAGATCAACTACAGCTGCAATCGCCTGCAAGTTCTGCCTGTGAAACTTATGATGGTTGGGATGAAAATGGGATTGGCACGGAAGTGTTCAGAGAGACCCTCAGCAGAAACAGGAAATAAAAGAGTGAAGAGCTGAGCAGCTACCTTTACATTTCAATAGGAGTTGATGGCACCAGGAGCAGGCGGAAAAGTTTTTCAGATATTTGGATGTTCATTCTCCAGACACGTGGCTTCTCCTACCTACATCAGGGAAGAGAAGTGTAAGTGAGGTGGTAGCGGCAGGGGTCTCACACAGCCCTGCTGGTCTCTGCAGGAGATAAAACCCTGTAAGAACTCCTGCCATGTCCTGCAGCAACTCAAACATCCACAGGGTCTCCAGACCACTCCAGGCACTTGCTGCCTCTCCAGCTATGCACAGGTTTCTGCAAGTGTGGTTGTCCACTTGCAAAAAACAAGAAAGTGCTAAAATTTAACAGTAAAACTATTTAGCTTCATGTTAAAAAATCTCTGTCAGGTAGGCAAAAGGTTATAGAAACCCTTTTATTGCTTATATGTAACATACTGAGCTGTGACTTCTCTGCAGGGGAGTTTGCACTTCAATAGCATTTATTTTTGGCCTTGACAATTCCTAACTTCTGTGGTGAGTGAGAGCACTGGTCCAAACACAATCAGATGCAGGTAAAGATATCACTCTGAGTGGCTGAATGTTTCCAGTACTGATAACTAATCTCAGCTATCTTTGATGTCTCATGACGAAAATATTTACCTGTGAGTGTGTATTATTGCCATAGACCACAACAGGACAAGGCAGGATACACACGGTGACATAGGTCCCTCTGTGTTAATGGCACAGCAATATGAACTGTTTCCCATCTGGGAAAACATTCCTGGGGAAATTGCAGTGCAGTGAGGTATAGTATTGACTCTGCACAGCAAGGACATACCTTGTGCATCATCACACCTCTGGTTCGTGTCCCTTGTGTTTCAGGACAGTGATGCTGGGGATTCTGGTTCGTGTCCCTTGTGTTTCAGGACAGTGATGCTGGGGATTCTCTCCCCCTGCCACGCCCAGCTCTGAGTGCTCTTTGCAAACGGGGAGGCCTTGGAGCTTCTGCGGCTGCTGTGACCAGAGCAAAGGACACGCTGCATTCCTTGGCGTACCATCCCAGCTCTGGGCTCCTCAGGAAGCACAGCAAAAGCCTCTGGTGAGATGCTGAAACGAAGGAACCAGTCTGGATCTGTAAACCCAATCTGGGCTTGGAGGCTGTGAGGGAAAGAGGGATTAAATGCACCACAGGGATGCACAAACAGCTAAACCCCAGGTAGGCAGAGGGGCACTTGAGGTTAGCATGGGGTGAGCTGATGCTGGCAGAAGATAAGAAGGTATCAGAGTAGGGAATTCAGCTTGGAGTGAGCTTTTCTTGGGAAGAGCTATCTGTTTGCCAGCATGGGGCATATTGATGGTCTGCAGCTCAGGACAATGGCTGAGTGTAGATCTACCTCTTGCCTGAGCAGAAATCATCGGCTTGAAAAGCACTTGTTCTGGCAAGCAACTGTAGAGAGCTTAAGTGATTGTAGCTGGGTGACACAGGCGTAAATACAACCCGGAATCCACAATTAATTGGTAGTGAAGCTTTACCCTTTGTCTTTATTAGCTTGCCTTTAAACAGACATAATAAATGCTGTTCATTACTCAGATTTATTCTAAAGGAGTCTAAACTTCCCCAGCTCACTCTTTAATCATCTTCTGGCTTATGCTTTTGTCCTTTCTTCCAAAATTCTGGTAATAAATAAAGCTGTTGAAACAGTCATAATGCTGTGGCAGGTCTGCAAGCCCATACATCTTCTTGGTTTTGGCTGCGGAGGTTTTTTAACTGCCTCAGTATCTCTTAGTTTCGGAGACTTGAGAAGTTCGGTACTCTTTGGCTTGCATTCTGCCTCCAGATATGTAATGTCTGCTGACAGCTTGTCTCTAGTGTTAGTGGAAATGGCAGCCAAATAAGAAAAATTGCCACATCAGAGGGATCAGGGAAAAGTGCTGCTTCTTTGTCTCCATCTTGTCCTCCACAGCTGGACATGGGGAGAAGGTGTGAGCTTATACCTCATGTACATTTGGGCACAAAATAAGTTACGCATTTGGGCACAGCTAAAATATGTACCTAAATAAGAGCTTTTTCACTTTAAGGATGATCAAATACTGGGACAAGTTGCCATGAGAAGCTGTGGAGTCTCCATCCTTGGAGATATTATGGCCTTTATAATATAAAGAGAAATTTCCACAACTGTATATTGTCTCTCTGCTGCAAAGCAGGAAACAATGCTGGTAACAAAACCATCTGAATGTCAGAGTGAAATAGGAACTGATGTCTCAGCAGCAAAAAGAGATAACAGTGCCCATTCATCTCCAAGATTTTTGTTTATTTGGAAAACTGGAGGTTGGAAAGACAATTAAAATCACCTAAGATAATCTCAGGCAAAGCACAGAACAAATTAATAATAACCTCCTCCTTGAAACTCTAGAATGACAGATCCCCAGGACTGATTGTGTCAGCTTTCCATGGAGGGAGTTCAATCATTGTCATGGGAAACTGCTGGTAGAGAAGTTCTAAATTAAAAGGGACATTGGGCTTCTAAGATATTTGGATCATTAGGAAAGAGTCATTCTGTATAACACTGATTCATCTAACTTGTGCTTTTAAGTTAATGAACTCTGTTAGGCAACTGAAAACTTTCCTTTTTCTGGATTACAAGCAGTAATCAATCAAAACCCAGCCCTGAAGTGACTGGAGAAGTACCAACAGCAAACTGTGCCCTTGGTGAGGATCTAGATATTCACTGGAGCCTGCAGAGAATGCAGCTGCCTAAAGAAACTTCCCCCCTTGCACACTGCTGAATCATCAGCTTGGGGTTGTTCTGGGAGAGCCATGAAGAATGAACAGAACATTACCTGTCTGGCAGAGAGCTGTCAAGAAAAAGGAATTCCTTTGATGGGATTTCTCTGGCAAAAATCTCAAAGCTCAAGGCCTGACTTGATGGTGCTCACTAAGTATTGGAAAAGTCTTCACATAATTGCAAATCCAAATGCCAAGGAACTGCAAGGTCCCAGCATATGCTCCAACTATTTTCCAAGCTCTCACTGGAGTTAAAGCTTTTAATCCAGTTTCTCCACAGTCTTCCTTGGTCAACCTGCTTGATCTAACTGTAAATCAGGAATAAAATTTACTCAGTGGCTCCTAAACACATGAATGGAAGCATCAGAGCTATTCCATGTGGTTGCACTTCTCCAGGTCCTGGGCCCTGACCTGGGTTCCAGTCATCTGTTCCTACCTTTCAGTGAGCACCCAAAGCTACACTCAGACAGACCTTTATATAGCCAAGCCACAGAAGATTTTGATTTTTGTAAGAAAAATACCAAAACCAGCACCACCCCAGAGCCTAGTAGGAGAGTTTCCTGGAATTCCTTAAGAATAGAAAGAAGCCTCGACAACTAAATTCTACTAATTTCTTCTTGAGACTGGGAAAAGAGAATATTAAATGGAAAGAGTTCAAGAAGCATTTGGACGATACTCTCAGGCACATGGTGTGACTTCTGGGGTTGGTCCTGTGCAGGGCAAGGAGTTGGACTTGATGATCCTCGTGGGTCCCTTCCAACTCAGCATATTCTGTGGTTCTGTGAGAATGTTAGTTTGACTGAAAACAAACATAAGGTTTGTTCTAAAGCCAGAACTGAGTTGGCATTCCTTTCCTGTATCTGCAAAAGATAATAAATGAAGCACCATGAAAATATCACATCTCACAATCATAGCTGTGATTACATCAGACTTTCTAAGTGCAGCTTGATGAATATGTGCAATAAATACAGAAAAAAACAGGGAAAAAATTAAAAGTCGTGTGAGCTCAGGTAATAGAAAACTGAAAATACTTAGGAACAGCATCAACTCTTCCATAGAGATTTTCCAACCACAATGATAAAGTACTTCACAGACTTGAACCAGCTCAACATCCTTCAAATGATTTTGGGAAATATTTCACTTTGAATGGGAGATAAGTGAGATGTGGAAATGAGCAGAGCTGCAGTAGTGATTCCAGTGGCACAGGTAGGGAAAGCTTACTCTCCTTCCTACTCAGGATAAAGGTGCCCTGACATCAAACTGCAATAAAACAACTGTGAGACAGTGTTTGGATCTGCTGCAGGCACCAGCTCTCCCTGGCCAGCCTGATAAAACATTTTGGTTTTGCCTTAGTAAAATGCCTTATTCATGTCAGCACCATTGCTCAGGAAAGATACATCAGCACAGATGTGAGAACCTGTGAGAACAAATTTCAGGTGGTTCACTGACAAGGTTTAGGGTGCTGCGAATATTCTACCTTCAGTGGAGGTGATGCTGGCTCTTCACCCCCAAAGCAGTAAAGGTTGAAAGCCTGAGTTGAGAAAGGAATTCCTGGGAGCAGCCCCAGTTTGACTCACCTGGACTCCTGAAAATGCAAACATTCATCAGTCTTGGGCAAGGACATAAAAATCACTTGTATATTTAGAGGTCAGGCTGAATTCACTCTGTCTTAACCTCTGCCATGGCTGAAGAAGTGCTTTCTAATGCATTTTCAAGAGGACTGTGTTGTTACCAACTATGCAGCATCATTTAATTTGGTTTTATTCTAGTAATAACCCACAAAACAATGTCAGACACCCTCCCGATGCTGCTCATGGCTTGACCTCCTTTCTGTGGGATCTGCAATTTTCAATCCACATCAGTCAAAACCAGGAGTGTGTTGATGTGGCCCATTGCTCTTGGCTGCAATACCTGTCCCAGGTTATCTGGTTTCTGCTGGTTTTGGCTCTGTCTTTCTCTCCCCATTGCTCACTGAAGCTGCTCTGGAGCATTTTTAGTTATCAAGAGATGGCTCAAGTTCCAAGAACACAAAATAAATAAACTATTAATGGTGCCTGTACCAAATTAAAATCTCTCTAATCTTTGTACTTTGTATTCTATCTTTATTTGTTCTACTAATTTCATAGCTGAAACAAGTCTAAATATAAACAAAATGTTCTCCCCTGTTCATCCACACAGCCCAGAGATGTAGCTCCAAAGGAAATTTGTTGACATTGTTAAAGGAAACCTACAGTAGGAAAATCCTGCAGTTTTCAACTTTTCCTAAATGACCACTCAAACGTTGTGAATTGGGAAGAAATCAGGAATCTTCAGCCCACCAAATGACATAGAAAATGAAGGATGTTCATCATCCTGACACCTCTTCCCAGTTCTGCAGGCAATCAGAGAGCTTCTCCTGGGGCTCTAGCAGGGCAAGAACACAGGCAGCCAGACCTGTTTGCTGGTCACTGGGCACCGAACTAGCCCAGTTTTCTCTTCTAGACAACACTGTCAAGATGGAATATCTGGAAACCCTTCATAGAAATGTGCTTTTAAGACAGTGGAGTTATCTATTACTGAAAGTGGTTGAAAAATCCGTCCAGCAGCCTTACGGAAGTGAACATCACAATGTTTTGTATGGATAGGCAGACAAATGAATGTATGATTTCATGGGTTCTTTGTATTTCCAAATGCTGTAACTCTGTTACTTTCCCACCTCAGTTCCCCATCAGGCAGCCCACACCCCAAACATAACCCCAGGGAAAATGAATCAAGGCAGGAGTTCTTAACAGTCACTGAAAAATGGGTTCTGAAAATCGATAAACATTTGCAGTGGTCTAGACAGTAAAATACTGGGAAAGACTTTTTTTCCTGCTCGTACCAGGAACAGTTTTTGAGAATGACTAATACACTGTTCCCACTGACTCCAAAACAGGCAGGTACAAATTGTTGCACAAGATAAGGGAAACATCTGTTCTTCCCCAGGCTATTGGCTTAAGACTGTGAGGTTTGAAATCCCCAATTTCTATCTATGTATTAATGATCCATGTATGTGGTTGGTTGATCAACCACACCTGGCCAAAGAGACAAATTTCTGTTGGGAAGCTTCTTTATTCTAACATATTGTGAAGACGTGAGTCACCTGGGTCATCATGGTTCTCTGAGACTCCTCAGAGAGTCACCAAAGCCAATCTTCTAAGCAAACAGTCAGACACAAGATAAATGTCATCAAACTGATGGAGCTTTTACAAAAAGCATTGTGGAAAGGAATATTTCAATATCTTGCCGTTGTAATTTTCTGTGTCTGTGCCCCTGTAAGTTCCTTCCATACTGCTTAATTAACACAGTTATTAATACTGTGTTACAGGAACCAGAATTTGTTTTGAATGTTTCATGGATTTGCTAACTGGCTTTATTTATTCACACAGCTATGGCACGTACATTATCACATTCGCTCACAGTGTCCCGTAGTGGTGGTGACCATCTGCCTGTGGTAAGAGGACACTCCTTGCCCAAACAAGGAGCCTGTGCGTATCGCCTCTCCCACCCCCCTCCTGTATCCTTCAAGGCCAAGGGAGGCTGCTGCCAGGGTCGAGCTTGATCCCTGAAACACAGGCCGTGGCAATTTTGCCCAGTAATACCTGCACTGAAGTATATTAGGACACAGACTGCCTTGCTGTGCAAATAAACTCTCATCAAACTCAGTAACTGCTCATGGAACCAGACATCTTTCATAAAAGCTTCCAGTCCTAATTTACTTCTCTGAAGTGCTGAAAAATTAACAACCTCTCTCGAGAGCCCATTCCACTGGCTGCCCACCCCTCCATTAAAAACCTGTCATGTTCCTGGATTGCAGTTTTGTAACTCGAGGTTTCAGCCCTGGCATTTCATTATGTCTCTGCTGGGCATCAGTGATGGAACAGGCTGTTCTCTCCAGGATTCTCTCAGGTGATGATCTGAGATAGGAGTTTTGTTTGCTTAAGGCTAAAGCTCTGAACTGTGCCCAGGCCCGCACTGGGTAGGCAGACGTGAGCTGCAGCTTGGTATCAAACCCGGCTTTAACGCTTGCCTGTGCACACACAGGGACATCTGAGGCTCCCACAGACCCGCTGCTGTTGTACCCAAGCCTCCCACTCCTGGCACTGCCACGCTTAGAGAGTTATCATGTAATAGATGTGTCTGTGTCCCAGAGCTAATCCTCCCAATCCACTTCCAGCTCCGGCTACTCACGTAATGTATCCTCCAGCTTCTGCTCATTCAAATGGGGGAAGCAGTAATTGCCTGAAAAGGGAACTGGAAGCTACAAAAGCCTGTATTTGGGGGTGAGCTGAGGTGGTGTGGCAGGACAGCAGGAGCTCCCTTCCCTCTGCAGTCCCCTCCCAAGCTTGCAGTGCATCTGCGTGGCTCTGTGCTTTTATACCACTCTGTGGTGCAGAGCTGACAGGCCTTGTGTGACTGGGCATTTCTACTTCTTTTGGATTAGATTAGTTAGGCTTTGAACCTCTAACCCGTCAGGGATCAGTTGCTGATCCCTAAATTGCTTGTACTGGAGACAGCATTCCCTGTTGTCCACCAGCAAGAGTCTCTCCTTCCATCAGGGTGGTGTATTATGTCCCTGTCACATACACACAAGCTCCACCCACACAGTATTTCCATACTTATTCTTTCTCTCTGTTTGTTCTCCCCATATGAAAAGAAAAAAATACATCATCTTGCTTCTGTCTGTGAATACACTCAGAGATTAAAGCCAGAATATCAGAGAGCTCAGTTTTCTGGTGTGCTCAGAGGGTCACAAGGCTATCTGAGAGCAAGAACTGTTGTTTTCCCCTCCATGCTCCCCCAGACATTCCCTTCACACACACAATTCTTATCAGTTTTAGCGAATTTTTGCAAAGGCACAGAGGTGGAATGTGGGGACAGTGAGAGTACTGAATTTTTCTGACACATTGGACATAGTGATCTTACAGGGAATCCTATTGGCATGTTTTTCTTGATAAAAAGCAAAAATATCAGTGAAAACTCTCAGGACACCAGCATAGCAGGCAGATATTCATGCTTCTCTTCCTTCACCCCACTCCTGCCCACCAGGTGCATACTAGAACAGAAACTCCAGCACTGTCGTTATTTTGTGGAACTGGTTAATTATTTTATGCCTTTTAAAAGTGAACAGTCCTTGCTCCAAGGCTTTCCAGTCTAGAATAAAAGGACAGATTGCTCACACAAATTCCCGGGAAAACACAGGAGATATAACAAGTCATTAGGTACAGTTCTTTGCAATTTCCATCCCCATATCATACAACCCCATTCAGAAATTCATTAAACACAGTCCCAGAAAGTGATGGGGTTGTTTTCCCTCCTCCTGTCTATTCCTACTGAAAGAGAAGCAGGGCACATTTCTTTCCAAAGAGGTTTATTTCTTTTAGCCCTCAAACTACTGAGTTTAAAGATAACTTAGATACCTCTAGCCCATATGGCAGCCTGTACTTTTGGTATAGCCCATGTGGCTGTACATGCCTGACACCCCAATATTCTTTCTCAACACCTGCTGCAGTTTGAATTTTAATTACTAAACCTACTTCTAAAATAAACGTGTTGAAACAATGGCCCAAGACAGAGCTGTGACACCAGCTAATGCTATTTCTAGTCTGGGTTCTTATATAAATCAGTATTGCTTAAGACCCACTAAGAAATTCTCATATGTGACATACAAAAGTCAAGCCTCACAAATACAAGAAAGAAGCTCTGGGGTCGTGGAGGAATAGCCTTCTATTTTTTCCTCTTTGCTTTCTTGGGCTACAGAGTACCCATGAGTTCCCATCAAACCTCACCAAACAAATCCATCCAGTCTGAGGCTGTAACATTGCTTTCTGCTGAGGCCATGGGGGTGAACAATAGCTTTGATCAACTAACCATTGCAAGCTTTTATTTATTTTTAATTTCCTTTTTTCCATAACTGGCATGGTTTGCAAGAAAAGGGCATTCCAAAAGTGAATTGGCCAGTGCCCAGAGCTGCAGTCTCCCACAGCGCACTCGGCCCGGCTGTGTTGCTCCTTGAAGAGGCTGTCCTAAGGCTCTCAGGGGTTATGGTCATTATTATCATTCAGATTTTTGGCTATGTTATTTTTTACTTCAGCTTTTGGAATGGCATGGCATGGCATAAATCTCTGCCTGAAAACTCTGGTAGATGCCTTTTAAATGCTTTCTTGGTGCCTGTTTCACTGACCCCACAACTACAGCGTCCATTCTGGTCCATTTCTTCCATACCTGGTAAATTTTTAATTTTAAATCTGTGAGAAAAGATGTGATACAGATTCCTAGGGACACTGGAAGACAACTGACTAAGTGGTGCAGCTGTATTTGGAGACAGGTCTGCCACAGGTGTCTCTCCAAGCCAGTACCATAGCACTGGGATTACGTCTGTGGCAGGATGAAAGAACAGAATAAGTTTCTTTGCCTCTTTTCATTTTTTCTGTTTCTTCCACCTTCAAACAGTGCTCTGTTATGTGCCTCTGTTACCAACCTGTCTCACTTGCTTCCTCAAAGGGAAATAAGGTGTCCTTTTCTTCTGTCCTGGTCAGGTGTGCCGGCAGCTCAGGAAGAGTCTGTTCCCTCAGGCACAGCTTCCACAGAGCTGCTGCTTTCGTTCCAGTGAGGTGTGTCACTGCAAACCCAAGGGATTACAGATTTAGCTGAGGTGTCCTGGGGTGTGTACATCACTCAGTATTGCAACCACGTGACTGAGGCACAGCTGGCAAAACTGTCTAATTATTTCCCCCAAAGCAACTCTCATCTGCTGAGAATGAACATTGTGTCATCACCAAGAAGAAAGCTGCACAGAGTCTGTCCAGTTCTGTACTAACCAAGTTAATTAGGTACCCCTAGAAATGCAAAATAACCACTCCAAACCTTTTTGGTCAATCATAAAACACCCCTTGGATTTTCAAGGAAAATCCTTGACACTTCTACCAGCCTGCAAAATTTCAGCAAGTGACCATGAAGCTCAGAGGAAATACTGTGTCACTACTGCTGGATGGAGGGAGTGGGATTTAGGATGCACAGGATTTCAAAGGAGACAAACAACGTGACAAGGCTATTCTAGCAAATGAATAATGACGCTGGCCAGCAGTTGCAGAGAAAGGCAAAAACACACATGATTTTGAGGTTTCATAGAAACATCTAAGTTATTGTACTTCTGTTGGGCCTCGAACATCTTACACATGAGCTCAAGAGGTCCTTGATGATTTCACTGGAAATTCCTCAGTCTCCATTCTCAATCATAGAGTTTGTAAACAGCGGCAACTCATCTTTGGCAGCTTTTGATCCACCGCAGTGGTTAGAAGAGTGAGTCCACACTCCTTGCTAAGTCTCCTGCAGCACACCGAGAGCACAGGATGCCAATAATGGAAGATAAACAACAGCTTCACAGAATATAGAAGGGCCTCAGTGACCAGATAATCCATCTTTTACCACAAACCAAGTCTAAACAAAACCAAGCACTCCTGATCAGTTCTTAAAGATCTCCAGTAACAGAGACTTCACCACATCCCCAGATAATCTATTCCAAGGATTTCATTGTACTTTGTGAATACCTTTTTTTATTTTATGTCTCATTTTAATTATTCTCACAGTTTATGCATATTATTTCTTGTCTTACCCAGCATGAGCTCACAGAACAGAGTATTCCCTTCTGTGCAACAGCATTGCACAGATTTGCAGCAGTTCTCTGTAGGTTATAAAGGCAAGTTAAAGGATCTCTTATGATTTCTGTTACTCTGTCTACAGCCCCTCCAGCAGTTTGTGTCTTCTTCGGAGAGTAGCCCCAACTAAGTTTTTTGAGGCTTTACTAAAACTTAGTTGAACTACAGGAACATCACTCTAATCAAATTCTCCATCCTTTGTTATGAAGGCAAACAAAATACAGTGATGAATGCAAGATGAAAATGGTTAGCAAGTGACCTGAGCCGCTCAGTGACTCATTTGGTTGACTAAAATGTGACAGAGCTCTCATTGACCTCGTCCAGGTAGGTGCCAGAACCAAATGGTTCAGCTCTCTTGAATGTGAAATGGGATCTACTGCCTAATTCACTTTGGCAAGAAAAAAGCACCTGAAGCTCTCTAGGAGTCCAATACTTGAAAAGACTAGAGAAAAGAAGACAGAAGAACTGAAAGAAAAAATAAAGTTAAACTTTAGGACTGTATGTTCCACTCTCAGCAAATTGAGAAGTCTCAGAGGAGGGCACAGGCCTAACTTCAAACTGTCATTTGTCCTCTGGCCTATGAACAGGTCTGGTAACTCCGCTCACTGCTTCCTCTTGCTTCCATGGACATTCCAGGCATATCACAAAGGATCAACATAAAGCATTAGTGATCACCTTTGCTTCACTCAGCTTCCATCTTCTCAGCCTCTCACCTCAATTCACACAGCTCTCATGGCCCCACACCTTTTTGTACAACAGCAAACTCTTATGATGGTCAAACGAGCCCAAGTGTGCCTGAGCTGGGGCAAAGGGGCAGGGTGGGGTAAACCTGTGGTGCTGGGAACAGTTCAGCACTTCTCATCTCAATACATTTTGCTAAAGTGCTTAAAATATCTTTTAAAGTGACAGTCAAATCTAGACACTACTTGAGGAGATGATGGATTGTTTTGTGTCAGTATCAGAAGATCCCGGGTTCTGGGGGCTGTGAGTTCCACAGGATTTCATTCATCCCTACCCAGTGCCTTTGTCACCAGTGTCTCCCTGCCCATTGCTGTGCCGGAACAGTGACGGACACACCATCACCCTTCCAAACTCCTCAGGCAGTCTCATATTCTCCCATCAGTTCCTCTCTGCACAGGTGTCTTTCTAGAACAAAAAGATGTGGCTTTCCAAAGAGGCCAGGATGCCTTTTCCATGACACAGGCATCTGGCTGTCACAGTGCACATGCAGTCCCTTGCAGCTGATGCTTCTGAACTCCCCTCAGTGGTGATCAGGAACTCACGCTGTCCTCTGGGTTTGCTTTAGTTTCCTTTCTTCGCTTTCCTTCCCAGAGGCTGGGGATTCCTGCCCAACCCCTGAGCCTGGCCTGCTGTCCTGGCACGGGGACCTGCAGACCCCCAGCACTGCCTCCCTGCTGTCCCTGCTCTGCACAGAACTCTGCTCCTGTCCTGACTCTCACCAGACCAACCCAGCTGTATTTGGCTCACCTGAGCACCCTTCTGGGGATCCTCAGCAGGAATCTGCCGGTCTTACAAAATCTCCTCTCTTGATGTAGGCAGGATTTCATTGACACCTTAGGATTCAGCACAGATGGAAGGAATTAGGAAGGACTGGCAAGGAGCTGCTGCTTTCAGAACCCCCTCCACTTCTGGCAGAGCTGAGCTGCTTCCAGAGGAGTCAGAAGGGTCAGTGCAACACATCCAGCAGCCCCTGGTCCTGCTCCATGCCAGCTCTAAGAGGTTTAGGCTTTTTCCAACCCTGCTGCAGGTTCCAAAGGGAAGCAGCCAGTCCCAGGCATATATCCATAGTGACTTAGTGCCACAGGCAGGCAAGGCCTGACTGGCAGCAGAGGTCGTTGATTTGATCCATACAGGTGTATGAGATTAATATGAAGGCTTCAGCTTCAAAAAAAGCAATTGTGCATTCCATCTCCTTGATTGCCTTGTCATGTGCTGGACTTTGCTTAGAACTTGGAGAAAGAAATCAGTCAGCAAGTCCTGCTGCTTCCAGCTCCTCAGATCTGGTTCTTTTCCTTCCCCCATGACAGTAACACTACCTTCTGTTGCCTTCTGCTCTTCCACCACTAATAGCTGCTTGTCCCCTTTGGGTTTCAATCTCTACTGGGTTTACATTTTGGCTTTATTTTGTTGTAACTCTGAAGTCAGGATATCTATTATCTATGACTTGTGCACATGTTCCAACATGTAATTCAGCCACAGGGCATGGTAAGGATCCATTTTTGGAAAATAAATAATTTTCTCACTCCACTGTTTCTCCAGCTATGTAACTGTGTGATGGGTGCCTCCCACAGAACAATAAACTCTCTTTTGTGGAGCTCCTTAGGAAGGGTGGAAATCACAACTAAAGTCTGCCTCCCCAGGGAAAAGAAGCCATTCCACCAAACAACACTGATGATGGTTAATGAACACGCTTAGGGTACTGGGAAATAAAGATCCTGCTCAGGCTGAGGAAAGGTGGTCCTTGTCCTGACCAAGAGAAGGCAACACTGAGCACCTTCCTGTGACAACAGTATGAACAACAGAGACTGTCACCTAAGATGAAATGGTGCTTTGCAAGTACTACACAAGAGATAAATGTGTCAAACCCACACTTTCCTAGGAAACTGGCTGCCAGTGCTCATGGGCCATTGCAGCTTTGTCTGTGTTTGGGGAAGGAGGCAGCTGGAAAGCCTCAGAACTCACTGGAGTTTGATGCAAGGAGAGAACAAAAGGGCTTCAGGGCACAGAACTGGCTAGGAAAGTGTGCTTGGAAACTGCCAGCATGGAAACTGCTAGCTGACCTTTCCCACGTTTACAGAAAGAGAACTTTTGACACCTGTAACTGGGAGGGAATGAGCTGAAGAAAATCTGACTATCATTTTCGCCTCCTAACACAAACAATTCCGTGTGGCTTCAAGCACTGCACAGACCAGACTTCGTTACTGGGGTTCATTCCACATCCTTCTTCATCTCTCCCAACAGCATCCTGACATCCAAACGTGTGCTCTATTCATTTCTGCTGCTCCATCCCCTGTACTCCCTCCCATACTCCTACCTGCAAGCAGCACACGGATGATCCCGCCTGAGCTCAGCCTGGAGCTTTGCCTTCCACGAAGGTGTTCCTCTGGATCTCTCTGGCCGTCACTGACGCGGCTGGTTGTGCAACACCCGTACGGACCAGGCTCCTGTCAGACTGTGCCGAGTGACACCGCAGGGCCCCGGCCGAGGCCGCCGCTCACACGCAGCTGTCGGGACAGAGCGGCGCCGAGGGCAGAGCAGCGCGCTCCGCTGCCAACCCGGCTGGGAAAGGGACACGGCACGGGCGCTGCTGGGCTGTTCCTGCAGGGAAAACACACAGCGAAGCTGGTGCCTGGCACTGGGGAGACTCTGAAATGCCAGAAGACAGGACAGGGTTTCGGAATCACTCATTATTCAGCTTTCTGAAAAGAGCTCGGTGGAGAAAAAGCAATTCATTGATTTTGAGCTTTTGGACCATTTTTTTTGTTATCCTGTGGGACTGAGGGAGCTTTGCTTAAAAATTCTGCTTTCCGAACAACAAACCAATTTATTAGTTTGGGTGTGGTCATCTGGCACCTGGGACTGAAATTAAAATCTGAACAGTGAATGGTTAGTGATGAAATTCTGCGTATTGGCAATGCAGAGCAGGTAACATCCAGCTGTAACCAGAGGCTCACAGTTGCCTCCATGTGCTTCTCCGGTTTCTTGAAGACACTCAGTGTTTCGTCCTCCTGTGAAATATTTAACCAATTCCTTTCTCTGAATAAGCAGTTTGTGTGATAATGTGTTAGGAGAAAGTTCACTGAAAATAACTTTTGGGTACTTTATTAACATTTCACTGCTACCAGAATGTGGTTTGGTTCTTTCCCCTTCTTTAAAGTTTATTTTATACCAAGTTAATAGTTCTGACTGCAAGTTTTTCTCTATCTATATAATAACAAGAAAATGGAACTAAAATTTGGAGAATGATGATAATTTTCTTTTTTTCTTTTTTTTTTTTTCTTTCTGAGATGAGTTCATCTCCTTGATACTGGGTGGGGATGTTCTAGAAATTCATGGCTGGATCCTTGTAAAGCCAGACACAACAGCGAGAAATGTGGGTAAGGTATTTTTTGTTAATGCAGTTATAATAAGCAAACAGAAAGGAGCAATCCTTTTTGTGCTGTACTCCTGCAAGAGCAATTCCATGATTATTGATTGTTACTAGAATTAACTGTTAAATATTAAATAGCTGTTTGAAGTATAGGATGCACAATGTTCATACTAATTGAGCTTTTTATTTCAAAGTGTTATTGGCACTCACTAGTCACAATTAAACCATTGCCTTACATAGGATGAGATTTAATTACAAGACTTAACTATTTCTGTATTTAAAACTGGTTTCTGGAGAAAGAAGGGATACAGAAGAGAGACACAGAAGGGTGATGCAGAATCGATCACAGTTACACATGCTTCTTCGGGCCAAGAAGCCAAGACATTCCTGTTTTCTCATTCAAGTAAAAAATTATCTCAGCAAAGTAAAAGTTACTCTTTTTTTCTGGGTATTTAAATGATGTTAACAAACTCCATCTCATTATCCAGCCCTTTGATGTCTTCATGTAGGTCTTTAAAACTGACATGCCTCAGATGTCTGGGTCATACTCAAGGTTTCCTCAGACCATCGGTGTGGAGGGAGCGGGGCAGGTCTGAGGGCTGCAGTGGTGCCAGAGCCAGAAGAGGAATCTCTTGTTTGCTCTCCCAGCTTTTCAGCATACCCAGACAGGTTCTTTTGAGTTAAATGCACATAGATAGGTGGGGGAAACCTCCCTATCAACATTCATAATGTTTTTTTCTTTATTATGTAGTGCCTGGATTAACCCATGTGGGATGTAGCAACTGTCCTTAAGGAAAAAGAAGTTTCCCCATCAAGACTTTCTAGACAAGTCCCTTCTCTGCCCTGGTGCTGTTTTGTGGAACAAGGCTGAGGGAGCCCTGCTGAAGATGGAGGAGAGGGAAGAGGGAGAGGGATGCCAATGCCATGGACGATGCTTGTTCCCCTCTCCTTGAGAATGTGGCCTCTCCCTCTTATCAGCTGCTCAGAACTGACTTTCAGACCAAGTTGTTTTTGTCTTTATGACCCCTGGGAGATCTGAGCACTCAGTGCCTTGAGACGAGCAGGGCTGGAATCCCAGCTCCAGGGTAGTCACAGGGGGCAGAGGGATAACCTCAGTCCCTTTGATCAGTCTGGCTGGCAGGAGCCCTGGCATGGGGTGTGCAATGGCATCCCGTGCTCAGTCTATTGTCAGCTCTGAGTGTGGCATTCCCTGAGCACCTACAAGTTACACTCCAGCTTTGATCACCTCAGTTTATTGGAAACCAGAGATTATATGATACTGCTCTGCTGAGCTTCTTGGAATCACTGATATGCAGCACTTCAAAAAGGATCAGAAACGGTAATGCACAAAGTTTGGCCAATAGAAAGTATTTTCTTTAGGATAATAATCACTCAAATATCTTTTACTGCTCTCAGTAAGCTACACACTTACTTTGTTGTGCTTCTTGAACAGAACTAGGAGCACCTGCTCATGCTGCTCCTTCCCCCTCCGCTGCTCTGGAAAAGACTCCCCACTGTGCCTGCAGCAGCTGGGAGGCTGGTCCTGTGCAACGCTGCCTTTTGAGAATGTTCCAAATTCCTCTGGGACAGTAGTGCGCCACGAAAAGCATGGAAATGATATTGTAAAAGACCTGATTTACTGAATGTGTATCTACCTGGTTCAGCTACCAGGATGCAGGTCTAGTGCACAAGCTTTGGCACTGATTGGCAAAAAATAATGGCAGTCCCATGCCTAGCCTGCTCCAGGAATATCAGTGATCCTGGGAGCACACAATTAACACATTTGAACTGGTGCTGACTGTCAGAGGCTTCGTGCTGGGGGGGACCTTTTGTTCACCACAGGCAGCACTGTGGCATCTCAGCATCTTCAGTGAATCATTTCTTCAGCAAGACAGTTATTCAGATCTTGTCTGACCCTTTGCACAGGGAAAAAAAAATCATAGAAGCATAGAAGGGTTTGGGCTGGAAAGACTTGAAGGATTGTCTCATTCCAACACCCTGCCATGGGCAGGAACACCTTCCACTAGACCAGGTTGCTCCAAGCCTTGTCCAACCCAGCCATGAGCACTGGGAGCCCAGTCCTCTCCCTGCCCTGTCCCAGTTGTGTCCCAGACACTTGTCCTGGCTCTTAGGTGGTGAGACCACATGTCCCAGAGCACATGGGCTGGGAGGGGTCTGTGATTTGCTTTACTGTGTCGGTGCACACTCAGAGATCAAGGTCCAGGGAGAGTAGTTCTGGGGTTTTAATGGCAGCGACTGTCTTCCCAGTTATGTTGCTTGCTCTGCAGATTTATACCATCCCAGTGTCACTGCCTTTGTCAGTGACTACCACAGAAACAGTTAGTGCAGGTGTTAATTCATTCTATGATGGGATGAGTGAAAATCTCTGCTACTTGTCCCCTCCCCGGGCATCTCTCCTTACAGGCTATTAGGCCTGTTGATGCATCTCCCTTCTGTAAGGGACCTCCAGGAACTGCTTCTCGGAGGAGACGAGGGGGACGGTGTGTCAGCACTCCCTGCTCTCAGCCGAGTCACAGGTACATGCAGACAGGCTTCCTTGCAATGGTTTGGCACTTGTATTTCTCATTTGGGCCAGATGTACTGAGAAAAGCAGTATTTAGCTATTACAATTTGGCAATGTTCAGGTTCAGGGAATAGATTTATTTTTTTAATGGTGACTCAAGATAAAAGATTTAGTGAGAGGCACCATCTGAAGTGCCAAACTGATGATGAATTCTGAGGAAGTGTCTCTGATCTCAAAGGACCTAATATCACATAAAAGACGTTTTGTAAGAGGCAGTGCTTCAAGCATTTATTGATCAGAGAAGAGACTCTTTATCTCTACATTTATGCAAAATGTAAAGCTCAATATTAACCTCCACTGAGAGCAGATAAACATATTGGGCATCGCTTGGAAGACATCAGTGATGTCATTTCAAGCATCTTAATTTTCCTCTGCCTCTTCATTCTTATCATAGAGTGGGAATAGTGTGCAAGAACATTCCAGTTTGTGAGAGACTGCAGCTTGCACATGCTGTGTGTAGTACTGAGGCACACAGCTCTGAACCAGCTTCAGGACACTCCGGGACTCTGCTGCTCTTGTCATCCACGCAGCATCTGCAGTACCATGGGCATCAGGCTGCTGTGCCCAAGCTGCTGCAGCCTGGGCAGTGGGCTCGCACTGATCCTTATGCCACAGCTCCAGGAGCGGTTCCGCTCCATCCCGCAGTGTTCTCCCACAGCCACCTCCTGCCACCAGCCTGTTCTCTTGCTCCAAGCTAAATTGGCATCGGTACCAGGAGGGAATGGGAGTTGGCAACTGAGTACTGTTCCGAGGAAGCTGACGGTATTTTCTGGAAGCCAAGGGCTCTATCAATTGCTACAGTTACTGAGCAAGATACACAGTAACCCAGTGCTGTTAGAATCGAAGTTCCTTGGATTCCTCCCTTAATGATCTTCCGACAAACAGCCAGCAGCACGCCTCAGTGCCCTGACCCAGAGGAATGATCCTTTGCTTTACTGGGACAGTGAGGGCCTTTGTTCTGTGGGAAGAAGGCACCTGACTGAAGCAGGTGACACTCGTTTGATTCTGAGGCTTGGGGAGGTCAAAACTCCCTCAGGCTTTGTGATCCAGTGCCATTGCCTGTAGAGCAATGGTCACATGTGAGATACCCTGATCTGATTGATTGGTCTGTTTGCTGATGCTGTTATCATTCTGTTATCGATGGTGTTATCAGCCCCTGACCATGCTTGATGAGTTTCTCTTTGTTGTCATCCAGGTCGCACACTGGTCCCTCAGCTGTGGTCCCCACGACGAGCTCCACTGAAGCCAGACTGTTTGCTCCCCTGGGATTTCATGAGTGCAGCCAGTCATGGAGTTCAGCCATGGGTTCCTCTCTGACGTGATAAAACCAATATTTCTGGCAAACCTAGAAATGTTGCTGTGAAACATTTTCTGTGAAAAATCAGACAAGTGGGTGAGGGAACAGGGAGGGACAGCACAGTTCTGATGGGGAGCTACTGAGGGAGCTGGGCAACTCAGCCCAGAGAAAAAGAGGCTCAGGGAGGACATTCTCACTCTCCAACTCCCTGACAGGAGGCAGGAGCCAGGTGGGAGTCGGGCTCTGTTCCCAGGGAGCAAGGGACAGGACAAGAGCAAACAGCCTCAAATTATACCAGGGGAAGTTTAGGTTGAATACTGGGATAATTTCTTCCCGGAAAGGGTTGTCCAGCCCTGGCACAGCTGCTCAGGGCAGGGCTGGAGTCCCCACCCCTGGACAGAATTAACAGACATGTGGATGTGGCACCTGGGGACACGGGTTAGTGGTGGTCTTGGCAATGCTAGGGGAGAGCTTGGCCTCAGTGGTCTGAGAGGACATTTCCAACCTTAGTGATTCTCTGTCTAAGGATCAGGATGAAAAGAACAAAAAGTGATAGAAACATGTGGAAGTTTGCTGGTTCCGTCCAATGTGAGTGCATTCTGTGCCACTCACTCACAGGAACACGCTGAGATCTGATTAGCTTTGACTTCTCTGATACTTATCTCCATAATTTGTCCTATGTTTTCATTCTATTTGTCAATTTAATTTGTTTTGGCTACAATCGGAAGTTAAAACGTTCAGCTGAAAGGGTGGATAGAAGGGAAATAGGCTGAATATGAAAGTCAGTGATCTGAATGCACAGCCAAAAACCCGGTTTTAGAGCATCCACTGAAAACCCACCCCTTGGATCAGTAACACTTTCCTGTAAAAGGCAACTGACGTTACCAGGCTCAAACTCACCTCTTGTGAGCAAGATGTGACCAAAAAGGGTCTGCTCATTAAATACACACCATAAGCCTCTGAGACCCGGTGTTCTGTTCATTTAACCTGTTTTGGTGTGAGTAATGCTTCGTTCTTTGGTGCATTTTCTGACATGACTGCTGCCAGTGGTGTGTGGGTACTGGGTGGGATGTGAGAAGGGAGATCTCTCAGGTGGTGGATTTTTGTCTTTCACAGCTATTTCCATGCAACAAAGCAAAGACAGACCTGGCTGATTTCACTGTGAAAGGAAACATCACCTGTGCTTACAGAGAGTTTCAGGATTAAGAAAGCTGAAACCTGGCCCTTTCTTTTTATATAAACTTCTTTAAAGAATCAGAGTCATTACATTCAGTTTCTTATTTTCAAAATAATCTCCAAAAGCTTTGGTTTGGTGGGGCTTTTTGTTTGTTTTGGTTTTTTTCTTCTCTTTTTTCCTATAAAGAAAATAACAGCAAGAAGCAGAGGATTTTAGCACACAAACACACCTGCGATGCCATATTAACATGCAGATCCCTGAGGAAAGGGAAGAGACCAAGAGGTGGAACAAGAAACACGCAGTAATGTTTGTCTTCAACGGGATTATCTTAAACAGGATTGATTTTTTTTTTTTAATTGGCTGAGTAAATGCAGTTACAAATTACTTTCCTTTGTCTAACTGCTGATATTCTGCAGATGTCACTTTGCCAGAGCATTTTGGGAAGAGCATTTAAGGGAAGGTGCTTTCTGCGCAGCTGAAGAGTAGGCATCCAAAGGAGTGACAGATCTTCTATGGCATTCATGGCATCTTGCCATGAGAAGGGTGTTGGACACTGCTGTGGGTGTTGGTGTAAGGGGATTGTATAGAGAGCAGTTCATCCTCCATGAGGCTGCAAAACAACTGGTTACAGCCCCTGAGCAAAGATGTTTTTCCTAGAAGAAAATTGGTAGTGGAAAGTGGGAGAAAGAAAGTGACAAATAACGTGATGTTAGAGAGACGTTTATTCATGGCAGAACATGCTGACAGCTAGGAAATCGCAGTCTCAAACTCTGCAGAGGGATGTAGAGGACTTACTAGTTGTACCCACAGAGAATTGCTTCCTTTTCCCCCAAATCAAATGTACTTTGCTTTCCCACATGCTCGCTGGTGTGATAGGCAGGACAGCGCAAAGGATAAAGGATACTTCAGGCTTTCTAGGAAGAAAATTCTGTTTTGTTGGGTTTCTTACTTACTTACTTTGCTCCCAGGGGAGCAAACAAAGTCTGGCTTCAGTGGAGCTCGTCGTGGGGACCACAGCTGAGGGATCAGTGTGCGACCTGGATGACAACAAAGAGAAACTCATCAAGCATGGTCAGGGGCTGATAACACCATCGATAACAGAATGATAACAACATCAGCAAGATCTAGGATAAGGCTGTGTGTATGAGAGCTGGGGTAATGGTTCGACTTGACGAACTTAAAGGTCTTTTTCTTTAAGTTCCGTGATTCCGTGGAAATCCTAAGTAGCTATGATAACAGCCAGGACAAACCCAAAAGGTCTATCTGCTTTTCCTTGACTCAGAAGACAGACTATGACACCTACGAATGCTTCTCATTAGAATAGAGCTCAGTCAGGGCTGACATTTCTTGCCATGGAGTTTTACACAGAGGGTGTCATCAGGCTGAGGTGTATCTATCACTGGAACACATGTCACATAGTGACTCCCTGCCAGAACTCATTTGTTGCCCAGGGTCAAACAAAGCTGGAAAATCTTGAGCTGAAACTGAGTCCCATTCAAGAGACAGTCACCAGCTGCCTGCAGGACCCCACTGGTTCCTGGCTGGGTTGGGGCAGCCTGGCCCACCTCACTTCTCTGCTTCCCACAGGAACACGATGAGGGATCTCTCCCCAGACCAGAGGGAGTCCCCCGCCAGGAGAGCGATTCTGTATGTATTACCTGCTTCCAGATTCTCCCTGGAGCCAGGAATGTTGCATGTGAGCAAGCAGCTACAAAAGAAACATCTAATTAAGACCTGAAGATTAAACCTGTGCCAGTTTGTTTTCACAGTGGCTTTATTTGATATTTGCCTCAAAAAGATCAAGATAGTCAAGGGCAAAGATGGCTGTAAGGAATGAAATGATGGATTAATTTGTTGTTTTCTCCTGCACCAGCAGACCCCGAATCGTGCAAGCAGCTGAAACACACCAGGTACTAGGGACTGTATGGGTTCATCAGATGTGCCCATGCTCCTCACGCTGCCCGCTGGGGTTTGCTAAACTGGGCCTGACATGTCTTCCTGCTCTGGGGAGTCTTTGGGGTTGTGCTTGTCCAGGGACATGTTTCAGCCTCTAGGAGGAATTAGGGAATTTGGAAAAGCTGAGGTCTGCAGATGGGTGAATGAAACTGGAGTGTGACCAAAGTGGTCAGATCAAAATTAGCCAAGGAAGATGCTGGAGGCAGGAGGAAAAGAAGATCATATGGTTTGCTTCTGTCTTCCAAAACAAAATGAGCCTAGGAAGAAAAAAATCAAACAGTGACATTGCCTGGATTCCTGAGCTACTTTCCTAGGTGCTCCAATAGCCTGGGCCAAGAAATATTTGAAGCTGTGAGTGCACTGGGTCCTGGTGCAAATGTCTCTACCCAGCCTTCAGAATAGACTGACACTCTGACCCTTTCCTCCATTATGTGTACTAAATGAAATTATGGCCTGGGCTCATCTTTAAGCACTTTCTTTTGCAGCCCCACATCCCAACCTGGCAGTGTTAGAACTGCCTGCCCCGCAGTGGAGAGGCCCTGGCAGCAGGAACTGCCCTGTGTTCATGATCACCGTGCTGTGAAAACGACCTGGAATAGGCTCACGGACACAGCTGCTTGTTTATAGTACATTGTCACTGCCAAAAAAAAAGACAAAAGGTCACCAAACAATAACCCAGCTGTAAATTAAGGTTGCAAATACAGGCATGGGTGGTAGATGACTACAGGTTTCCTGTCATACACATGCCACTCAGCTTGGAAAGTGTCTTGCAGAGCAAGATGCTGCATGTGCCATGGGCAGCCTTTTCTGATCAGAAATTTTTCAGTGGCTGAAAAACAATGAGTCTGCTTTCTTAGTTTCCACAGGTCAGCATTTAGATGCAAGGTCAGGGCTCATCTTTGTGTGGAAAACATGAATAAGTGATGCCTGAAGCCCTTGGGCACTCCACATATCTTATACAGAGGAAGCTCTTGTACAGATATGAAAGTAAGTTTGAAAAATCAATTCAAAAATATAATCAATTGCATAGAATGAAGCTGTGGGAGCAAGTGAGAGCAAAAGGTTGCCCAAAGACACTGGTATGTTAAAAAAACACACTGAATGCAACTGCCTGCATTCTGTGACAGCCCTTCTGAAACTGTTCTCTGCAAGATTCGTTGGGCAAAGGCTGAAATGTTATTTAGTTGTGGAATAACACCACAGCTGTGCCACAGCCATAGTTGTTGCCAGGTGGGTAAGAACAGTTGATTTGCATTAAATCCTGCAGGCACACTTTAGGCAGTAGCTAATGGCTCCTGCCATTGCTGAGCTTCTGCCCACTTGTTGATCCCAGATGCAGGTATGACAGAGGATGTACAGACACATTTAGGGCTGGATTCTGTTCAGCTGCAGATGGACTACTTGCTATCCACATCAGAGGAGTTACGTGTGTCCTCAGAGTCGGATGGACTCCGTGGCAGCAAGTGAAATCAGAAAACCTTGCTTTTTACAGCAGCAGGAAGAGAGGAGAGAAGACGACAGGACAGGACAGGAGAGAATGAGTGAAACTGGGTGCAACAACAAAAGGAGAGAAATGAAGCATTTAAGACAAAGCATAACTCAATCTGTGACCTTCATACACGAAGCTTGGAAAGCTGCAGATGTGCCTCGGATTGTGGGGGGGTGACACGGCTCCCGGCGATCAACCAGTGCCCTCTGCTGACACCAGACAAGAGCAGCCTCTGCAGGAGCCCGAGCGGTGTTAGCTGAGTTGCTCACAGAGATCCTGAGCTCTTAATTCCTCTGGCAGCACGAAACCCCAACAGTTCCCCTCTGGGGAAAGGCTGTAACCACCCTGGCCTGTCCCTCCCGCTGCTTCTGCGGCGATGCCCCGCGTCCTGCCCATGCCTGCCTGCCCGAGGTCTCCCCACACCCTCGGGGCCCACGGAAACACCCGTGATTCAGCCTCACTCCTGTGAGTGATTTTTGCACCACATCATGTGTTAAGTGGACGATCCTCCTGTGTCAGAGGAGGTCAATTCTATGTCCGTGTGTCTGTGTGTGCCCGTGTGCAGGGGTGTTCACAGTCTGCTTCACCTCTACGGCTGATTCCTGCCTGCCCTTGGCGCTCCCTAGTGTTGTGAACACTCCAGTATGTAAAAAACCTGTAAAACATCCCTGCCTCGAATTCCTGGCTTTGCTGACTCTTAGTGCAGCAATTCCGTTAATTACACTGCACAGTTACAACTTAACAAATACAGGGTGACCCTGAGCATATCAAGTGATAGCAACACAACCAGATACCTGAGAACATGGCTCTGTCGGCTGAAGCTAACATCTCAAGGGCCTCAGCCTGCGAAACACACAGATCTGCCGGTTGTACTGCACTCTACCTAACCCAGCCATCCCTGCATCTGGAATACCAGCTTTCCCAGCTGTTCTTCTGGCTGTGGCTGCGAGGTGCTGATTGAGCCAGGAAATAACCCACCTCAGTAACAGCTGGCCCCACAGACAGGAACTGGGTTGGGAGTGGGGCTGCCCACTTCTATCTCAGACACAGAACTGGTGGGCTTGGGCTGGTCATTGCAGCTCAGCTTCTCAGCCCCACAGCAGGGATCACCACAAACCACCACTGACCACCACAAGCCACCACAAAGCGCCACCGACCACCACTGCAAACCTCCACAAACCATCGCAAACACTCACGAACCGGCCGGGCTGGGGCAGCCTTGCCCATGCCCACCCAGCAGCCGGATCCTCTATCCCTAGATCCTTCACCCTGATGCATTCTCTTAATAGCAGAAAACCGTCCTGCAGGTGACCTCTGCTGACGGGACTGTGTTCAGCGAAACCATTCTAGTGCTAGCCTCCCGCAGGGCAGACGCCGGTGTTTCTGGCCCGCCCGTCTCGCCTCGGGAGCCTCCCCGTCCCATGGCCGCGAGTGATGCAAAGGGCGGCAGCGTTGCAGCGCCGGTCGATTGCATCAGACGCGGCCCCGCTGAGCCGCCTGCCCGTGTAAGCGGTGAAATCATCCTCACTCCCCCAGAACGGCTCCTCTGAGTTTCTCTCGCCTCCGAGGCTGTGGCACTGACCGGCTGAAGTACGGGGCTGAGAAGTCAGACAAGTTAGTGAGGAAACAGGGAGGAAGAGCATAGGTCTCATGAGGAGCAGCTGAGGGAGCTGGGGGAGCTCAGCCTGGAGAAAAGGATGCTCAGGGGGGACCTTCTGGCTCTGCAACTCCCTGACAGGAAGGGGGGAGCCGGGGAGGGGTAGGGCTCTGCTCCCAGGGACCAAGTGACAGGACAAGGATAACGATCATAAGTTGCATCAGGGGAGGTTCGGGTTGGAAGTGAGGGAAAATGTTTTCCAGGAAAGTTGTTCAGGCACTGGAACAGGCTGCCCAGGGCAGTAACGGAATCACCACCCCTGGAGTTGTTCAAAAAGGAAGTGGATGCGGCACTTGAGGACATGGTTTACTGGTGAACATGGCAGTGTTGGATTGATGGTTGGACTCGATGCTCTTGGAGGCCTTTTCCAACCTTAAAAACTGATTAATGGAATTTAATGTAATCCCTTCAATTATTCCAAACTGACAGTCTGACTTTTCTGGAAGCTGCTACATAGTGACCATCAGGAACTCAGGGAACTTCTCAAAAGCACTGGTTGGAGTCAGAGTGCTCGAGTCTTGCAAGAAAAGAGAGAGAGAAAAGTACATATCTTGGCACAGCAACCAGTACTGCCCAAGGCACGTAAATAAGTGGCACTGACTGCCCATCCCACTCCTCCTGGAGCTTAGGAAGGCAGTGGGAAGGCAGTAGGGCCCTGTCATGAACCTGACAGTTAGGACTGGGGGTCAGCACCTGGGGGGCACAGTGCACTGAAAGGGGGAGTGTCAAGGGCTGTATCACTAGGAAAATCAACTTCCTCTGCACAAGGAACTTCAGTTCCGCACACCAATTCGGTTCACTCTGTGGTAGAGTCAGTCATCGAGTGGCAATCTTGGAATACCTTCAGGATGACTCCCAGGAACCACCCACAGACTCACGGTGAGTCACAGCAAGTGCTGGGAGAGGTTTAATGCTGAGCCTGGAAGAAGCCCCCGGCCACAGGGCCTGGCTATGCCCGGTGTGCGCTGCCCACACACACAGTACATACACTGTACACACAGAGTACACTCACAGTATACACTCGGTATACACACTGTACGCACGCTGTTAGTGGCACAGCTACAGTCGGAACTGGTGAGTTTATTCCCTTCTGGCGTGTGTTCCCCCACGGCTGGAGAGGGGTGGCCGGGCCCGGGGCTCCTCCAGCCTCCAGCCCACAGCTGATGTGCAGGACAAGCCCAGGTCGAAGGCAGCGAGGTCCCGCACGCCCGGGGGTTCTCTAGTTTCACACCGCGGCCGGCGGCCCCGAGAGGCCCCGTCGCTGCCCTGCCCAGAGGCCGTGCGGCACTACGGCTTCGGTCCCTCCGCCCCCGGCCCCGGTGCCGGCCCCGCCGTCGAGGACCCGCCGCTCTCGGCCGCCCCCGCTCCGCCGCATCGCCCCACCCCGGCGGCGGCGCCGCCAATGGGGCCGGCGGGGCGGGGCGCGGGGGCTGCTCCCGGTGCCCGGGACGGGCTCCGAACCGCTCCGCTCCACGCAGGGCCGTGGAGTCATCGACGGTCCGGTCCCGGTCCGCGCTATCTGCCCTGGGACCCACGTCCTGCTGGTGCTGCTGGTACTGCCGGCCCGATCCCGGTCCGATCCCGGTCCGCGCCGTCCTGCCAGCACCGGTACACAGGTGAGCCGTGGGGTCCGCGCACCTGCCTGCCCGCCCGCGGCGGTCCCGATCCTCTCCGGTGCCGGTGTCACCCCGGTTGCGGGGGCGGGGGGACCGGCGGGAGCTGCGGCGGGTCCCGCTCCCGGCAGCGCCGCGGCAGTGATACACGTGGACTGCTGCCGGCTCCGCGATCGTCTCCGAACGCCGGGAGTACCGGGCCGAGGAGTGCGGGGGCCGGCGGATGTGAAGACCGGGGCCGTGGTCCTGAGGGTGCCGGGCGGGGTTATGCGGGGCAGTCGTGCGGCGGCGGAGCCCCTGGCCGGGACGTGTCCGGGCATATCCCGGTGAGCTGCCGCCTTCCCGCGGACGGGCGGCGGGGGGCGCCGCGGGGGCCGGGCCGGGCCGGAGGCGGGGGGCGAGCCGGGACGAGCCGGGTCGGCGGTGTCCGGGAGAGCGGGGCGGCCCCGGGGTGCGCCCACGACCGGCACCCGCGTGGGCGGCCCCGCCGCACGCACCGCCCCGCCGGCGCGCTGCCCCCGCACTCGTCTCGCCGTCAGCCTCGCCTCCGCTTTTCTGTCAGAAATGAGCAGCCGAAAGGTGCGGAGGTCGGTAGGTTTAGGTTGGATATTAGGAAGAATTTCTTCCCCGAAAGCCCTGGCACAGGCTGCCCAGGGAGTGGTGGAGTCCCCGTCCCTGGGGGATTTAGCAGACGTGTGCATGTGGCACTTGGGGACATGGATTAGTGGTAGCCTGGGCAGTGCTGGCGGAACGGCTGGACTCGAAAATCTTGGAGGGTTTTTACAGTCTCGGTGATTCTGTGACAACAAGCCAATGACAATTACTAAGAATTAGATGTGAGGCAAAAAAAATCCCAGGTTTTATGCAAATTGATAAGAGCTTTGGAAGCGTTACTGGAGATATCTGGTAAGGCAGAGTGTGGGTCCCCAAGGTGGACAGCCTGACCTCGGCAAAAATCATTGAAAAGTGAGCGCTGGGGACTCCTGCCGCGCTCTGAAGCGGGTGAGATCAGCCTGGAGCATTTCCCCTCCCCACCCAAGAGCACGGTGCTTTCACCTAAAGCAAACAGAAGTTCCCAGCCACTCCAGATTAAACAACTAGTGGGCAATTGTGTGCGTAGAATCTCTAAAAGTGTTGAAAAACTTGCTGATTTCCAAGCCACGTGGAAAGCCTCAGATTCCACCTCTTTCCTCCACTGCAGCAGAGACTCTTCCAGCACAGTTTGTAGCACAGGGAGAGGCAGAGACCGGAGTGGGAGAATGGCTGAGCAGGAGTCCGGGACTGGCTGTGGCTAAGCACGAGGAGCGCACTCATATTTTCCAGATAACATTTTTTCCCCCTGCTTTTCACTTGCAGTTCTTATTTAGGATTTCAGCTCTCTGAAATAGAGTTCCAGTGTATACAAGTGTCTCATCTGAGGCATGGTACTGCCTGGCTGTGCCAGTCGGTCCTGCTGCAGAGGAAAAACCTCTGAGTTGTGCTGGCTCCTGGGGTGACATGGAAGAGCCGCTGCCGAGTTGTAGGTGTCCGAGTCCCTGAAGGGGATCTGGGCACTCCCTGTCCCAAGCACACAGAGACCCACAGCATGAGGGGATGGGGTCAATGCCTGGAGCAGGGACCAGCCCAGCCCACCTCCTCCTGCCCTGTCTGCACTCCAGCCTGTTCCCCCTGCCCTGCTTGCCCTCCCTGCTCTGCCTGCATCCTTGCTGGCCCCCCCTGCCTGGTATGTGCTGGGGAGATGGGGAGAATCAATAGCACTAATGCTTGCACTGATTACTTTCATTTTCTATCCTTTCACTTATTAATTTTCTCACCTTCTTTTTCATACCAGAATCCATTAGCTGGACACAGAAGAAGTAGTTTATATTTCCTATATAGTCTAATTCTTTTGAAAATCACACTTTTGCAGACAAAAGACAATGGCTGAACCACAGCACTGTCACAGGGCAGATGAACTGCAGCTCATACTGTGGCATTGCTGGAACAATTTCATCTCATGCAGTGAAACTCATTCATCAGCTCGTGGGTTTGGTGTCTTAAAGGACGATGCAGTGGGGAGCCTGTTCTGCTTCCCTGCTCAGGCAGGATGTCTCTTTAAGGCAATAAAAGAATCCTTTAACAAATTAATGATGTTTTTAAGTTAGAAGATCTCATGGATCTTGCACTAGGGCAGGATTCTTCTTTCCCCCAACCTGTAAGTACACTGATAATGTGTCCAAGGTATACTCACTGACACTGTGTTACCTTTATATTCCTCTTTGGCAGATAAATCTGCTGCTCTGGCAGTCACCTAGAGACCCCATGTGGTTTCCAAAGAGGTGGGAGGGTTTGTTGTTTGTTCTTGGCTTTTTCTTTCAGTTCATTAGGGCCAGTTGTTTCAGTCACACATCAGAGGATCCAAGGTTGCTGCCATACCGAGGCAGCATCAGGTGGTTTGAATGTGTCTTCCACATACAAATGAAGTGTCTTGGGTCTGGTGGTGTTGAAATAAGAAGAACAAAGATCCCACAGATTTGAATTTCATGCCAGATATTCAACAAAGTGTTCCTTCTATCATTATGAAGTGTTCCTTCTATCATTATGCTGTGGTTTGAGCAGCAGCAGGCCTGCCCTGTGCCCAGTATGCTGCTGGCACAGCAGGGAAGGCTGTCTCCTCAGCAATTCCATCATCTTGGCAGACATCCTCACACGTGGAGCAGCTCTGCTGTGGGATTCCTTTGGCCTGTGTAACTTTCTGTATTTGGGGAACTGCTTTAAGCTGGAACTCTTGTGGGGAGGGGGCTGTGAGGGCATCCAGCTGCAGGCCCTTCAGAAAAATCTGTAAATATATGAGAGTGATCGGGTTGTGTTTCCGGACAGTTTCACCAAAAAAACCTGCTGGTTGGGGGTATTTTATTGTGGGGGGAGTTGTTTTTTTCTTTTTTCCACCAGTGCCTTTTTTTGGTGATACAGCAGCACTTCAGAGAGCAGATAAAAATCAGTCCCTTGCTCTCCACACTCTGGTGTTTGGGCTCCTTTCCTGTTGCCTGCAATTTTGCTTCATTCATCTTGTGCAAAGCTGGAACCAAACTCCAGACCTGAGCGTTGGCTGTGCTGACCCCCTACCCCAGGGGCACCTGCCAGCAGGGGCGAGCCTGGCTGCGGGCACAAACTCACCGAGAGGTTGGGCCCAGGCCACTGGTGTGCCAACCCCACAGAGCAGTTGGGTGTCACCCATCTGGGACCCATCTCTCTGCTTTTCATTTTCTCTCCTGCATTCAGCATGTAGTTGAACGCTGACACGAAACCCAGTGCATATCCCAGGGCGGTGGCATTGAGCTCCGTCTTCACCACCTTCTGGGATGGTGACAAATCTCCTTTATTTATTCAGTAGTGTCAGGAACCTTAATGCTATTTATAGGCTGTGCCCATGCCCCTCCCGAGATGTTTGCAAGACAGATTTAGCCCCTTCAGCTCCTCATAGCCTGTCCCCAAGGGATCAGCTGCCGATCCTTGTATCAGCCCGTGCACCGTGAGCAGGATCTGCGTGAGGGTGACTCACACACTGTGCTCGTCCGGGCAGACCTCATCTCCCATGAATCTCGGCCCTCCAGAGCTGGGGGAGCCCAGCCAAGTGTCTGCTTCCAAAAGGCACCAGCAAGGGAGTGGTGGAATTAGGCAGAGGAGGCAGAAAAAGCCTGTGGAGGAATGCTGCCGTGGGAGGGGAAGGAGTTCTCTCAGGAGTTCTCTCAGGAGTTGCTGGGGTGCTGGGGGTCCTGCAGCTGCTCCCCCTCCACTACAAAAACCAGAACTGATCAGACAGCCCCAAAACTCCAAATAAATTGCTCAGGTTTGTAGCTTCAGTCTGAGCTGCTTGTTCTGAGACACTGGTCCCGTGCTCCCCTGTGAGCCACCCTCACTGACGGTGCAGCCCCACAGTGTCTGGGCTGGTTCTGCCCTCACCTTCAGCTGAGCTGTTAATTCACCTCAGGAAGGCTCTGGAGGGTGTTTTGGACGGAGGTGGAAGCTTGTTCTGCCAGGCCTCTGAGGTCACTGTGAGTGAGCCCACACTGAGGCAGAATGTGTGCAGAGCAATAGCCTGAGTGGCTGCACAGATCCAGGGCAGAGCAGCAGGGCCACAGGGGTGTGTGTGTATGTGTGTGTGTGTGTGTGGTCTGTCAGACTAATGCAGCCATGCTGGCCAGAGGTGGGCTTCTGGATCCTGAGCTAGGACTCTGTTGGGCCTTTGCTGGGGCTGAGCTCTACTGATCGTCTCAGATACCGAGAGCTATGGCTGGAGCTGGCAGAATCCACTGGTGACCTGAGCAGTCGGTGGGTCTGCCTCAGTCCTGGGTCTGAAATTTCATTTGTTCCATTGTGAGGCTGTGAGGTGGCAGCTAAACGGGGCAGTTCATCACCAGCCTTGCTAGGAAGCCCATCTGAGACTGCCAGAGCTGTGCAGCAGGAATCAGCATCCACCTCCTGCCTGAGTCCCACCCGTGGTGCCCAGCAGTGCCAGCTGCCATCCTGGCCAGATGGAAATGGCCACCCAGAGACGGGCACTCCGTTCATCCCAAAGGTGTTGGGGTTGGCTGTGACCTCTCTGCCTTCTCTTCCTCTTTTCCCCAGGCTCCCCACTTACCTCCAGCACAATGGCCTGCCAAGAGAGCGAGTACCTGGATGACCAGAAGAAATGCGTCCCCTGCAGAAAGTGCATGCCTGGGCAGGAGCTTTCCAAGGTAAATTGACTGCTCTGTAAGGAGAGGGAGTCATCTATCACCAAAGCTTTTACAGTGCTGGGTGAATCCTCTTCCTGCCTCCCTTCAGAAGGATGATCTTAAGTCCCAGAATGTTGGGAAGAGCTGAGATGTGGTAGGATGGGATGGTGAATTGTTTCACTCCCCCTGGGTAGGAGGGTGAGACAATGGAAGCAGGAGGTGGTGAGGGATTTGGGTTGCTCCTTATACTGCCTTGTTTCCTTTTTTGCTGATGGAAGTCTGAATTTCCTCTGGTCCATAGCCCTGAGTGAGGTCGCACTGCCTGGCCGGGCTGCACATGGGTGGGTGCCAGCAGGACAATGCTGTGGGTGGTCCTGGCCCAGCCTCAGTGGGGGGAGTCCCGGTGGGGTCTCCCCAGAGGTGGCTTCCCGGGCATGGTGCTGCCAGAGCTTTCCAACAGCCGAAGTGCTCCGGTGTGCCATGGCCAGGCATGAGACAGTGTCCTGGGGGAGCCGTGCTGGCGGTGGCTCTCGCCTGAGTTCTGAGAACCCCGCACATGAGTTGTGGCCCCAATACCCTTTTCCCCCAAAGAAGGGACACTGTTCCCCTTGGTACCATTTGGAACCCACCGTGGCCCCTTGCAGGACTGCGGTGACGGCAGCGGTGGGGACGCGCAGTGCGTGGCCTGCCCTCCCAGGAAGTTCAAGGACCGCTGGGGACACCACGGCTGCAAGCCCTGCCTGTCCTGCGCACTCATCAACCGCCTCCAGAAATCCAACTGCACGGCGACGGCCGACGCGGTCTGCGGGGAGTGCCTGCCAGGGTGAGCAGGGCCAGCCCGAGCAGAGCCCCTGCGGCTGCACCTGGGGACAGGCAGGGAGGGGGTGGGCAGAGAGGGTGGCATTTGAAGCTACCTGGGTCATGGGACCTAAGAGGAGCCTGATGACTCAGGCCTGCCTCTATGAAGACACTGCTCATTACATGGAAGTCAGACCCATCTGATGGTCCCCTTGTAGCTTCAGAGAAGGGAACCTGAAGGCTTCCATAAATCAGCTGTGGAAGAAAACTTCCAGACCCGAGTTGTTCTATGGACACCAGGGTGGCCAAGGCCTGAAAGATGAGGGGCTGTAGACCACTATGGTTGATGGTCCTGAAAGAGGAGGACAGAGGGGTGAAGTGTTTAAGGAGTTACTGAAATGAAACTGCTGTATACAGCCAGCCTGCACCAAGCCTGAGGGCTGCAGACACGCATTGACCATCAGTGGAACTGGGACAGGAGCGAGCTGGGGCTTTGGTGTGTGAGCCTCTTGCTGGACACAGCTGTAACTGGGGTATTCCTGATCCTCTGGGGAGCTGCTTATCTCTATAACCCGCTTCAGCAGACATGGGGCCAGAGAGGGAGGGGCTGTTGGAGGGATGTCACTCCTTAGCAAATGGCTAGGCGTGAACAAGTAGCTGCATTGCAGCTTCAGCCAGCAACGAGAGCCCTGCTGCTGTGGGGTGGCCCAGCTGGCTGAGCAAGAGTGGGGGGTCAGCTGTCCCCCACTGCCATGGGCTGGGCAGCACAGCTGGCTGCACAGCCAGGGTGGTGGGGCCTCACCAGGGGCTGGGCACTGCTGAGCCCCTCTGCTCTGTTGGCAGGTTTTACCGGAAAGCACGGATCAGCGGGCAGCTGGAATGGGAGTGCATCCCCTGCACCAAGCAGACGCCCTCCTCTGAGCCACAGTGTAGGTTGCCCCTCACTGGGGTAGGGGTTGGGGTGGGTGGAGCTGCAGCCCCGCTAGAGGAGGCACAGTCACGGCATGTGGCGAGGGACACATGGGAAGGGGTGGTCCCAAGCCTCGGAGTTTGGCTCCAGCATTTTGTGGCTGATGTTTGAAGGTCGCTCCAGAACTAACCTGGTGAAGGTCGCCGTCCCCACTGTACCACCACAGGACACGGCCCTTCTTGCACTGACCAGCAGCGCCCTGATCATCATCGTCCTGGTGCTTCTGGCACTCTCCATCATCTACTGCAAGCGGTTTTGGAAGAGCCAGTGCCAGCGAGGTGAGTCAGTGCTCTCCTCCTCTCTGTGCTATTCACCTGTGCCTGTGGTTCCTTCTTGCTGTGTAGTGTTGGCCGGAGCATTGCCACTTTGACACCACAGTGACCCAACTGTTACTTGGCTCCTACAGAATAGACACCTTGTCCTGCTTCTCGTGCCTGCAGGACCTCTTGTGTGATTTGCCTGCTTAAAGACACAGAGGATCCTCCCTCCTCCTTAGTGCCATCAGGAGGAAAAGGAGAAGGCCGTTTTGCACTCAGAACTGACAATTCTCTCTTCTGGGGTTTCTCAGGTTGGGCAGCTCTTTGCTGCTGAGGGAAGAGGGCAGTAGGTTTGGTGGCCAGGGCTGGGGCACGCTGGCATCCAGCAGCATGCCAGGGAGCTGCTGGCTCCCGGCTCCTTGCCAGCAGACATACCACAGGGCTGAGGAGATGCTGGGGAAGTGAGCCAGGCCTTTGCTCAGGCTGGTTCTCTTCTATCCTCCAAGTTTTCCTGAGGACTCAGAACTTCTCGGGCCAGCGAGCAACGTTCCCGACCGCAGCGGCGCCCGGCAGGTTCCTGTGTGAGGAGCAGATGTCTGGTCCCTGCTGCCTGGGTGTGAAGAACCTCAGCCCTTGCTACAGGCAGGCAGAAGGTACCTGCTTTTGCTGCCTTCCCATGGGGAGGGAGCTGGTGCTGGGCTCCAGCTGGAGTGTCCCAGGACCTGCTGAGATGCCCTTAGGCAGGAAGGATGGAGCTGCATGGTGAGCTTTGCTGAGCCATGCCTGTTTCTGGTTCCAGGCCCCGTGGAAGCAGTGCAGTTCATTTCAGATGGGGAAGCTGTGGGTCTCCAGCTCCCCTCTCTCCAGCCAGAGATGGACTTGCCACCAGCCGCTGTGGTCAGCACTGCCTCCAAGGCCCAGCTGGGCAGGAGCCTCCTGGAAAGCCAGCCCCTCATCCGGGCCTCGGGCCATGGTGACTGCCTGGCCGGGGTCCTGCCGCCCCCCGCCCCAAGACAGGGCCAGCCGGGCACGGTGGAGGCCCTGGCCCCCCTCTCCTCCTGCGCCTCCGAGTTGCAGCACAAGTGGCCACATGCACCAGTGGAGTGCACTGAGCTGGACCTCCAGAAGTTTTCCACCCAGGCAGAGTTTGGAGGCAGCGAGCGGCCAGACGATGCAGCGAGCCAGGCAGTGAAGAGGATCCCGGCAGAGAGCAGTGGTGTGGTGCAGGAGGGGGCCCATCACTTGCCCCCCACCTTCCCAAATCCCACCTCCAATATTCCCCTTGGGGAGCAGCCAGTAAGTTCCTCCATCCTCATCTCTCCTCTGAACTGCTGCCAGGTGCCCAAGGCTCAGGCACAGGAGCTGGGCTTGATGGAGGGGTAGGGATGTAGACTGAGGTTTGTTGATATGGGGTGGCACAGCTGGAGGAGAAGCACCATTCTGTGAGCCCCTGTGATGGCCCTGGGAGCAGTGCCTGGTGCTGCTGTTCTCAGCAGACTGCCACCAACCTTGGGGTCTTTGTCTCACCAGGTGGATGATGCCCAGAGCCTGGTGACTCAGATCAGCAGCGCGGCCAAGGGTAAGTGGTCTTCCAGCCTCATCTTTATTCTCTTACTACTGGGATATCAGAGAGGCAGGTTCTTGAAATAGAGCTCCTCCAGAAGTCCACCATGGCTGCATGGAGGTGCCAGGCATCACTTATCTAACTTGTGGCCTTTGGTGCTGGTTCAGAAGGTACATTTTCTGTGATGCTGCCTTGAGTGGGCTGCGGGCCAGTGGCTGATGGAAGCCTAGTTGTCACCAGTTACCAGCTTCCCCAGGACTGAGCCAGCTCCACGTTGCTGAGCTCTGAAAGTGATATTGGAGGAGATGCCTGCCCTGGCAGGATGTCCTGTCACCTGCTCGGCAGGGGTTGGGACTGGAGTCTGGCTGGTCTGTTTTCCCTTATCCTGGCCAGGAAGGACAGGTTCTAACCCAGCTTCACTGTGATGCTGCCCCCCAGGTCTCCTAATTGCAGAGCTGCCCCATTCCTTGGTGCAGTCACTTGCCTTCTTGTTGGACCCTTCCTTGAATGGTGTGAAGAACTTCAGCCATGTGGCACTGGAGCTGGGGCTCGTGCCTCAGTTGCTGGGACGGATCTCAGGGTTTGAGCAGCTTGTCGCGCACTTCACCTACACGGGAGCCGCAGTGACCGTCCCGCTGCTGGCACAGGCACTGCAGCGGCTCCAGCGGTTCGACGCCTTGCTCCTGCTCTGTGACCACTTCACACTCAGCCCTGTGACGGACCACCAGCACTAGAGGACGCAGAGGGATGAGGAAAGATCCATGCGCTGTTGGTGTGGGAGAGGATCCAGTGGCCTTCAGTCATGTAGCGTCCCTGCTGTGCCTGGGGGGAGAGCATGGAGATGGTCTTTGCATCATGGAATGGAAGGATGCGAGGGGTTCTGGGAAGCACAGCTGTGCCTTCTCCCAGCTCTGTGTGGGAGGGCTCTCTCAGGCCCCCCCAGACGCTGTTTTTCTCTGGCTGTGACACCCTTGCCTGTTGGTCACTGTGCTGCCTGCAATGCAGTGCTCTGGCTCTGCATTGAGCCCCATCCTGCCCCACTCTTGCCGTGGGGTCCCTCAGCCATGGGGCTTGGTCTCCATGGGCAGCACCCTCCTATGGGCCTAGCCATCGCCTCCCTTCCATTCCAGCTTTCCTGTCCTTCCTCTCTCGTCTGTGCTGTGCTTTCCTAGGTGCCAGATGCCACTTTCCCAGTTTGCTTTTTGGTTGTTTCTCTTCCTCCATGCTGGGATTTCCTCAGCAGAGGATCTGGCCTTGGCTCACTTGCTGGGCTCCAGCCTTTGCCTCCCTGTGCCACCCTGGCACCTTCCCTTTTGTATCTGTTTGTCCTGACAGGAGTCTCAGACTGATCCCCAGGATGAGCTGGTGTACATCCTTTTCCTGAGGCTGTGGCTGCTGGCCGGGGGCAGGTGCTGGCTCACTCCCGGGCTCTTGACATGGCCCACAGCTATCTGCTGCCCATCGCCTCCAAGTCTTTGTGATGGCACAGGGCAACAGGGGCAGGGTCACTGCACTGCCTTGCCCTGGGGAGCAGGTGGCAGCTGGGGGCTGAAGCCATGACTGTGCTCACAGTGGTGACATCCCTGTGCCAGCCACAGCAGGGCCAGCTCCTTTTAAAAATTTTTTTTTTTTCTTTCCTACCATAAAATGGCCTGATTTCTCATTCCTGGGAGTTGCTGCTGGGGAGGGGAGAGCCCTTCTGCTTGTAATTTCATTAGAGTTTGTCATGGTCCTGCTGCCACTGGGTGCCCCAGTTTCGGTTGTTATGCCTGGGGCTGCGGACTGGAGGTGGTCAGGCTGTTCTCAGTCTGCCCCAGCCACTGGGACTCCGTCAGTGCCCTGGACAGGAGTGGTGGCTGCGGGGGCACGTTCCCGTGCGGGGCGCGGCGATGCGGGGGTGGCTGGGCACGCGGGGCCTGCGGATGCCGCTCCCGCCGGGGTCACGGGTGGAGCAGCTGCCAGCGGGGCTGCGGCACGCGCCAGCCACTATGGCTCAGTGCCAGGCGGCACTGACAGTGATGTCCAGTAAGTGTCACCCCAGTTGTCCCGAGACTCCCAGGCAGCATTGCCGAGGCTGAACCAGTGACGCTTGCTCTGGCTCAGTTGCTTTGTCCGTCACGGCCGCGGTGGGTCCACTGAGCACTTGCTGCGGTCCCGCCCGTCAGCGGGGTCTGGGGCCGAGCCGGCAGATGGTGGTCGCCAGCAAGCGGCACTGTTACCCCGCCAGCTCCCCGCCGGCCGAGCCTGCAGGCTTTGCCTTTATGTGGCCGCAGTACCTGGAAGGGGCGGGTGCCCGTTCTGGGAAAGCAGCCCCCCCGCCCCGTCCCGGGTATTAATAGCTGCTGGTGTTTCTTTTTGCTGTTCAGTGCTGTTGGGACTCAAGCACACCCAGGATGTGCTCAGATAAACAGAGGCGTGGGCAGTTTCAGCTGGATGTGGCACTTTCTCTCCCCTGCTGCCTGTTTCTTCCACAGTCAAGGTCATTTTATTGCTCTTTGCTCCCCAAGACCCAAAGTGTTGGACCTTGTGCCATCTAGGGCTGGAGTTAGTTGAATTCTTACTGCACTCTCAGGTTGTTAGGGAGCAGCCAGCAGTATTGCTGCAACACACACAGCCTGGGGCCAGGGATTTCATGTTTGAGGTTTCTCTTCTGCAAGGAGAGTGCTGGCATTAATCACCTCACAAAATTCAATAAATATTTAATTCCTCTGTAGGCACACTTGGTCACTTCCAGTGGGAAGGTAGACAACTTCACCCACAGCATCTGAGTAAGAGCCTTCCTACAGCTCAGCTCACCACCTCTGGCTTTGAAGTTGGAACTGGTCTGGGTGGCTTGTCCTGCATGTCCCTGTGTCACTGGTGCCACCAGTGTGTGGTCACCTGGGGTGCACAGAGCAGCAGCAGCCAGATAGGATGGCAGAGCCAGCGCCCTCCTGTCACATGGCAGCATCAGGAGCAAAGGATGGGCAGGAAGGGCTATTAAATTAAAACCATGAATAACAGGGACATGTCTCAGGTGTGTGCTGCAGGTCCCTCCTTGTGCTGGGCAGCTCTGCTGGTGTGCGGGGAGGGCCAGGCTCTGGGCCAGCAGCTGGAGTGAGGCTTTAATTCTTTATTTTTCTCATTTCTATAAAAAAATCAATCCCAGTCCCTTCATAGCAAACTATTATTTTTCAGCTGTTTGATGTCTAAGCAATATTATTTACAGCCAAAACTTAACCTCTGCCTTGATGAGGCAGTGTGTGATGTGTAGGGCGGTGTGTCCGTGTCATGTATGATGTGTAGGGTGCTGTGTGCCATGCCGGGTGTGACGTGTAGGGTGCTGTGTGCCATGCCGGGTGTGATGTGTAGGGTGCTGTGTCCGTGTCATGTATGACGTGTAGGGTGCTGTGTGCCATGCTGGGTGTGATGTGTAGGGTGCTGTGTGCCGTGCCGGGTGTGATGTGTAGGGTGCTGTGTCCGTGTCATGTATGATGTGTAGGGTGCTGTGTGCCGTGCCTGGTGTGATGTGTAGGGCGGTGTGTCCATGCCACGTGTGATATGTGCCGTGCTGTGTGCGGTGTGTAGGGTGATGTGCTGGTGCTCAGGGTGAGTGTGTGCTGTGCCACAGCTCCTGCTCCACTGGCGCTGCCCCTCGGGCCTCAGCCACGCCACGGGATGTGCTCCCTCGGCACTGGGCTGTCAGGGGCTGGTTCAAGGTGTGTTTTAACTTTTGTCAGTGCCCCCTCAGAGCCTCACACGTGGTATCAGTGCAAGTCTCTGTGCTTGGTGCTCCAGCAGGGCTTAACATCGCACAAGAGCATTGCAGGACAGGGCTTTTCAGCAGTGAGGCCTCCCCAGCTCCCAGCCGAGGGCTGCTCCCCACTCTCACTGTGTCCATGACAGGCACTTTCCTTCAGCTGCAGTGACAAAACCAGTTGTGTTTACAAGGGCCAAAATTTCTACAGGTGGCCTTCAGCCCATGCCCCTGGGGATCCTTTGGCCGGCCTGCCTCGAGCTCAGCTGGAGCCCTCAGGGAAACATGAGAGCCTGAAAACAGGAATAATACTGGGACTTGGACATCAGAATTATGCCTATCCCTGCATGAGGAACTGCTTCAGTGGGGAACCAATGGACTTGATACTTGACTTTTGCCTTTTAATAGTATTTTCAACACAATACATGGAATGTAAGGGAAGGAAATTCCCATAGTGCTGATTCTCAGTGTCGCAGCCTCAGGAAGCTGTTTGTGCCAAGCTGGCGTGGCTCTTGGGGAGGTGAAAGAAATAACTTATCATCTATGCAAAATTTGAGCTGGGGCTGAACAGTGGAACACTCCTGTGCAGTGGGGTTATTTTTTTACAAGCAATTGGTTTTGACACCATTCTTGTCTGGAAGTCTGATTTGCAGAGGAATTTGTATGATAAGTTTAAATCCAGCCCTGTTCTGAGAAGCTCTTAAGCATAGACCTAAAATAGGCACATACTTCAGTGCTGTTAAAGTGCTCATTCCGATGAACAATTGGGGAACAACCCTTGGATGCTGTTCCTGAACAGGGTGCTCATGAGAGTTGTCTCCTCACCGTGCTCTTACAGGAATAGGCAATACTGACAAAGACATTGTTTTACTGATCTGGGCACACTTCTTGGAAGAGTCTGCAAGTGTCAGGGGAAGATGCCCTCTGTGTTGGATTATTTTATACTGCAGACTGGTGCTTTTAAAGAAAAAAATCACTACATTTCTATAGCCATGGTTTATCCAGGATAATACATGGTGTTTTTTATGGTGGATGTTATTTTTCCTTAAGGTTACGAATAGGTTATTTATATTTTTGTAAATTCTGTGTTGTTACCATTGTAATTCTGATGTGGCATTGCTCTTGTTGTTCTTGGGGTGGTCTGTGTTCAAATCTAGCAATAGCTGAAGCTCCTGCCTTCTGTGTTAACGGCGGGGGTTCCCCCACATTCCTCCAGACCTGGTGCTCTTGAGTGCTGTGTGTTTGTAGTTCAATAAATTTTGGATCCAGAGGTGATGATGCTCATGAGTTTTTATTCCCCTCCCTGTGGGTCCCCTGCCCACCTGCTGGTGGGGACAAATGCTGCAGGGGCTGGTGGGCCCTGTCTGGCAGGGCAGGCAGGGCTTCTCAGAGGGATGCTGCAGCAGCTGAGGCTGTCAGCCTCATCCCCCCCTGTGGGGACAGGCAGGAGGGGCTGAGCAGGCGCTGCTGGATGGAGCAGCCATGGCCCTGGGTGTCCCCACAGGACACCTGCCCAGACCAGGAGCATCAGCTTCTGGTTTTGTGGGGGTTTAACCTTCTTCAGAGGGGCCAAGTCTCAGGTAGGGTTTGCTCTGTGGCCTGGGGACAGGGAGAGGCAGAGACCCCTAATGATGCCTAAGGAGCTCCCATTCCCAAAGCTTCACTGAGCAACGGCTGCTGTTTAAGCTCAGTAATTACAGTGTTCATGCCCTTACACTGGGTCTGTTTAAAATAATTATTAGCACAAAGGATGATTTTCTGTTCTAGCTAAAGCTGTGATACTTGTTCAAGCTCTGGAAGGCTCTACAGGCGCTTGCACTGCTGCAGCTCGTCCTGCTTGTGAGGATCCCCATGTGCTGCCGTGCCTGCAGCCCTGGCTGCCTCTGCCGTACCACAGGGCAGTGATGCAGCCTCTAGAATCACGGCCCTGAAGAACCAGTCATCCAGCCCCAAACATAAAACCATGGCAGTGGTAGAGGTATTTGGCATCCACAGTTTCCAAAGAAGCCATTTCCATGGAGCACAGGGGTTCTTGGAGCCTGTTGTCACAGATGTTTGACACAGTGCACCCCAGGTGTTCTGAGATCACCCAACCTCACCACAGTCTACAAGTGGTGATGATCACAATGCCCCTGCCTGCACCAGCCCAAGGTGGAGGGTCCTGTGGCCCTCCCATGGGTAACCTGACCGCAGAGCCTAGCCCATGCCAGTCACTTGCCCAAGGCCACTGGCACTGCAGGAAAGCAAGAGCAGAGGGCCAGAGGTGTCCGCTGGGAGAGCAGCCTCCTCCACACTGTTGTGATGGGAATTCAGGGTATGCCATGCCTTACCCTCGAATGATTTCTGGCTCTGGGCCTGTAACCATCCAGGACTCTATTCTCACATGACTAGACATGCTGCAGTATGCAAAGGGTGGGTGGGTTTGGCCCTACCTCCCTGGTCTGCTCTTCTAGAGAAGTCCCTGGGGCAACTCCTCGCATGCAGAGCAGATGCTCCCACCCAAGCCAGGAGCTGCCAGGAACTCCCAGTGAATGAGAGGTTTACACCCCCTCTGCTCCTCACCTCGGAGCACTTGTGTTGTCTGGTCTCACCTTGTCTTTGGCTGATGCACAAGGAGTGATAATAAACCAACCGTGTTCCCCTCAAAGTACTTGGGAGTCTCATGCTCCACACAGGGATAAGAGCTAGCTGTCTGTGGAGTACGACTGGCAGAGGAACGGATGTGCTCCATGCAGGCGGAGAAGTGGGAGATTGACAACCTGCTCCTCCATGGTCAGAGCAAGGCTGGCTCCCACCCCAGTCCTGGTGCCACCTCAGCCACGCTTTGTAGAGAGGCTGGCAGCATGTCAAGGTGCTGGAGTACGCTGTCCTTACCTCAGCTGCCTCCAGCAGGAACATCTCCAGCTGCGATGCAGAGCTATGCAAAGGCACTCACAGCTTGGCAAGCCTCCAGCTCCAGAGGGAATGCCAGCGAATGCTGTGTGGCCCACGCGATGCATGTGCACCATCTCCTGAGCTGTCTCTGGAGTGGGAACACAGACCTGTGTCCCGCTGCTCCCAACAGCCACAGCTTGCAGACAGCAACCCTGCCGAGCCACATGTTCCTGACGATGAGGTTTGGCTTTGAAGAACCCAGGTGAAACCTGTGGGGGGGATACCTCACCTGCACCCCCTGAGGATGTACCTGCAGATGTGGGGACTGGCTCTGTCACTCTGTGGACAGTGATCCCTGAGCAGAGCTTATCTTAGACCTGCTGAGGTGAGACTGCAAGTCAGGTGGGGTCTCACATCCTTCTCACAGGGGACCTCCCTCTGAGGACATGTCCTCCTCCCCCTGAGCACTGAGTGGCAAAGCGGAGCCTTGGAGGAGGCTGGCCAGGATGAGGAGGTATTACCTCTAATGAAGTATTCTGGGTGGGATCTTGCTCAGAACCAGACTAATCAATGAGCCCTGAGTTAACATGGACTGTGTGCTCTGTGTACAGTGAAGTCAGAGGAGCTTTCTAAGGTCTTCCTTGTGCGCAGCCTCTCGAGGCACAGAGCAAATGCTTTTACAATAGGACTTCTTCCTGAAGTCTTGTGTCTGCTTCTCCATTTTTGGGCTGTGATGACCTGGATTAAGACCAATGCTGTGTTAAAACACAAGTCTAAACATCGTAGTTACAGGGAGAGGAGGGCAGGGAAGGGAGCAATGGGCAGGGGAAGGCTGCCCTTTTCCGTGCAGGAGAGGGGAGCCCACGCTTCTCAGGCAGCTCTGACCGAGCTGCAGCATTCAGCAACCAAATGGCAGGAGTGACGCAGATGGCTCCGGAGAGCCTCAGCAAACAGTTTTCCTGCTTTCACACTTAATTTCCTCACCTAACCCAAACCAGGATGCTCACTAGTAAGGAAACCTTGAACACCTGTGGTAGACTGGTCTTGGACCCAGGGTGAGGGAGCTGTGGAGAGGAGGGAGGGGAGGAAGGTGCCACTGTTTTTTCCCACCCTGGACCTGCTGCTAGTCCCCACTCCCAGCCTGTTCTCAGGCACACAGGGCCCAGAGGTGGTGGGAGCAGAGCTGCGCTCCAAGCATCCCCCATGTTCCCAGGCCCAGTGATGGTGATGAGCTGCTGCAGTGGCTTTAGGTGAGGGATGAGAGTGAAGACGCAGTGACAGCCCATGGTGGGGGCCCAGTTCTGCTCTCCATCCTTGTGCACATCCGCTGGAACAAGGAAAGAGCAGAAATCCCAGGAAAGAATGGCAGCGAAAGAAGGGGATTCACACAGGTGAACTCAAGGAAAGAGGCAGTAATTGAATTTCATCTGATTCATGTCAGGAGGGACAGGCTCAGAGGATGCTTAACTCCCTTTTGCCCTGCTTCTTGCATGGGAATTGCTCATCCCCATGGGTCTCAGTGGTACTCAGCTCCATAATAAAACCCTCCTCCCACTGGACACATCCTGCTCAGCCCTGCACTGCCCTCCATGGGCCCCTGGCCCCTGCACAGGGGCAGCAGGACAGGTGGATAGGTTTCCATTGCTAAAATTGAAGACTGAAATCCATTAGAGAGAACTGAATTTCCAGACCAGAGTTCCTTGCCTTCTCCACTTTCCTTCCCCACGGGTGATGATTTTACTGTTTGTTCTCTGATTTTCTCATTCTGTATTCCCCCAGGCTTCCCGTCCATGCTCAGTTCTCAATTCACCGTGTCTCTGCAGGACACAAGGTCTATTACAAGTGAAGAAAACACATTTCACAGCACATTATTGAATTGGATGTGTTTGCCAGGAGACAGAAATGTATTGTTCTTCTACCTTCCTCACAGGGACTTTCAAAAAGCAGCTGAAAAGCTTTCACAGTGTGTTTGGGACACCCCCAGCATCCCCGGCTGCTCAGCGCCCACCCACGCTCACCCACAGTCACGGTGGGCAGACAAGCCACCAAACTCTGGGGAACTGGACAGAGTGCTTAGGGAATTAAACAGACGCTAATGAGAGCAAACCATCTTAACTGGGACCAAACCGGGAGCAACAACATCCACTAAAAAAAAAAAGAAAAAAAAAAAATTAAAAATAGGTTCCCAATTCCTTTATTGGCAGCAGTTGTTAATTTTTAAGGGAAAATAAATCCATCTCCAATTCCAGAGCCATGCTGTCTTCAGGGACAGACTGATGCCAATAATGATTATCCATCAAAAACACATTATTATTCCAAGTGAAATTCCTGTATTCCTGCCTTGAGGCCTGGTGGTAAATGAGGTTTTTGAGCCTAGCCAGCTTGTTTCTGCATGACAATTAGTACATTAACAAGAGCCAATAGCCTGGGTATTGGGCTGGTTTGGCTTCCAATGCAGCAGCATTGGGGATGGAGCTTTAGCAAAAGAATAAAGTGTTTTTACAATCCATTCAATACCTCTTCACGCTCCCCCTTCATCCTCCTCTGAGCTACTTTGATGGAATTGCTGGATTACTAATAAATACCCAAATCAAGTACAATAACAACAGGGCCAATTTTCATCATTCTTTACCTCCTCCAGTTAATATTAGCAAGTCAGAGCAAGGACCATGCGATGCCCCGTCTCTGTGCCCTGGCCACCTCTGAAGCCACATGGGTCAGACGCAGCTCTGGTGCTGCTTGGCGGGTCCTCCAGGACGTGGGGCTGCTCCATCGAGAGCAGGGGGCTGTGAGCTGCTCTGCTCCTCACCGGGGTCTCACCCTGGTCCTGTCCAGAGGTCCTCCCGAAGCACATGCCCCCACCCCAGGCACTGACAGGGTCATGCTCCTGCCCTGCAGAACCTGTGCCATGGAAAGGCATTTGAAACGGCAGCTTGGTGTCCAGAGCATGTGCGTGTGGACGCACACATCAATACAGATAAAAATGAAATGGAGGAAAGGCTCCTGTCCCCCACTTTGTACAGGCAGGGGGAGCAGAGAACGTGGTAGCAATGCTCAGCAGTACAGATAGGAAAACAGGACACTTGTCCCCCCTTCCCCCTCAGCCTCTCCTTTCTTCTCAGTGACCAGTGGAAACAAAGGCAAACCAAAGTATTTGACAAATGGGCTTCACAAAGTGGAGAATCAGTCAAGCAATGAATCTGTTCCCATTTATAGCTGAGATCTCTGAATATGCTGCTAAATATTCATGGTCTTTATTAGCTCTGTTAATTACAACAGTTCTCCTGGAGAATGAATATCCCTATATCATGCCCTGCAAGCCGTGCAGGACAGTAGAATACTTATATTTTCCTGAATGGAAGGCGAAGTAAGGCAAGTTAATGCAATTCTCTTAAACAGAACACAGAGGTACCCTTATGTTCAAGTCAGCTTCAGCTTTAGGTTTCTTAAAACTAACCTTCTAATTTAATAAAGAGGAAAACAATCTATATTCTGCCATAGAAATGTGAACATAAAGAGGGAAGAGACACTGCATGGAAGAGTTTATTTGGAGTGCAGCCATGGCCGCCTCCATGCGGGAACCGTTGGTGTCAGTCACTGTTTGTCAGCACGAGCAACCAGTGCATTTCATTTCAGAACAGGGTGGGAAATAGAGACAAACAGGTAAATAACTGACCTGTGAAGAGGGGTTTACAAAAGACAATGTACTGTGAAGGAAACACCACAATGGTAAAAGCTAAAACTTGATTCTTTTCCAGCCTTTAGGAGGGACTTGGTTTATTAATCTGAAGGTGGAAGGTCCAAGCAGTATCACAGTTCAGAAGCAAATGAAACTACCCAAAATAGCCCAGAGCCTCCCAGCCTACTGCAGCTCCCCACTAAAGGAACTGTGGTAAATCCATCATGGAAGTGATTCAATCACTCCTTATATTCTGAATTCTGCCATGTTTGGCATGTATTACCAGTAAAAGGTCAAAATAAGCTGTGGAAGGAGAAAGAAGCTTCAAAAGGTTGAGGCCACTGATTAACAGATCATTTAATTCCTGTGGGAAACTGCCTGAGACAGGATGAGGCCACAAGAAAATATTGTTTGTGTCTCAAAAATTGGTACAAAATCTGCTGCTCTGAAACTTGCTGCCATCATTTTTGTTAGGTATCATAAACTATCTCCTAGCAGCACCCGTGGCCTGGCCACCCTGGAATCACACTGATAGCAGTGCTCAGCTTGGTCCAAGTGTGGGTTTGAAATAGCAATGACTTCTGCAATGCTGCAGGAACAACAGAAAATGGTCAAAATGAGGCTTTGAAAATCCCTACTGCTGCTGTCAGCTAAAATCACCAACTGCAGGTCCCTGCAGAGGGGAAATCCCAGGGGCAGGAGACCACCAAGGTCCCACAGCATGCATGACACAGTATGAATCAGATACGGATGTATGCAGCGAAAGCCTGTGGGAATGATATAGAGGATATAAACCTTTACGCTCTGAAGCCCCATTAATTGCAAAGTAATAAACAGAAATTCCATTAATAGGTACACTCCCTGTAATTGTCCCTTACAGCAATTGGGTGTCCCATAAAGCAACTGGGTTTGTCTCCAGCACATGGGTTAGATGGTCCATCCATCTGATTTTATAAAGCAATTAATCTGTCCTCATCTGCCAAGGAGACTTTTATGGGCCTGTCATGGAGAGGTCTCCTCAAGTGACAGACTATTGTATTGTACAATCAGACACATGCTTCCTGCAGGGCTCAGTCTGTGGCTTTTGGGGGGTTTTATTAATTTTTTTCTCTCACCTCCAGTTAAGTGACAGCTGCTCTCCACTGAGAGCTCGTTACAATGTCCTTCTGTGATTTGGTATTGCTGAACAAGGCAGCTCAGTCAGTGTGGGCTGCTGGGGGAGTGAAACCTCAGTCAAGGGCCAACTGGATTAATTCAGCCCTAATTACTAGGGCAAAGGACAAAATACCGGGGGTAGGGAGCAGGGCAGGAAGTGCTTTGCTGCCTGGGGAGACTCCCTGTGACCTCCCAAGGCAGCGTTTGCTGCCCCAGGCACACCGTCCGCACCCCCACCTGCTGCCGCCGGTCCCTCCAGCCCTCCCAGCACTGCTTGGAGCTTCTCTGCAGCCAGGGCTGAGCAGCATTTGGTACCTGCTGCTGCCCCCTGCCTAGTTCCATCAGGGACCCCAAAGGACATGAGCCCTGCTCCAGTGCAGATACCCAAGGGGCAACATCACCAGATGCCTCTGATGTACCTGCTCAGCATAGATCAGGAAGAGCCAAGGACTGGGAGTATTCGGGCATCACCTTGGGAGAGCAGTTTAGGAACAGACCTTGGAATTGGGGTGGGGATCACTGCTGAGCACTGGTGGGACAGGGCAGCTTGGGAAATGCCAGCAGTCTTCAAACCAAGCACTGACTGCACCTGGTGCCTGGTGCTAAACCTGCCCTCACCTGCCAGTATTCCCGTCTGGGCTCCATCCAAAGTCTGGGAGATCAGAAGTGTTCCTCTGCCCACCACAGTGCAGGAGGAGTGGCAGGGGGAGGTGGTGGGGGCAGAGGGGGGAAGAAGGCTGGTTCTGTGGGGTGCAGGTGGGTTCTGTGGGGAGCAGGGGGGTTCTGTGGGGGGGCAGGCAGGTCGGCTTTGCAGTCGGTGAGAGGGCAGAGCTGTGTGCTCCAACTTGAGAGAGGAACTCTCCTGCTGCCTGGGGCACAGGGCGGCTGTGCATCATCGCCCACGCGAGAATTTGGGGTGTGCCTTTCACGTTCAGGTCCTTCCCTGGTCCATGAATGACCCAAGCTGCCAAGTTATTTCTCAGTGCAAAATGATGGTCTGACTCTGGCTCAACTATACCCCCACTTCCCAGGGTTTGTGCTGGATTTAACTGAGGACATTCCCATTTTTCCCTGCAGCATGCTTTGGCCAGCCCCTCCATACTGTTTTCCACTTGAAGAGCTAACTGATGATAATTGTATTCTCTTTCTCCTTCCTGAGCTAATTTTCTGACTCATTGTGGGTTTTTTTCTGCTTGCTTTTTGTTAATCTAGTTGGCATGTTGTGGTTTCTTTGTTCATTATGGGATGGGGCTATATAAGAGGATTTGTCTCTGGAATTCAGGTATCCCTTGCACTATGATCCCTGTTATCGTCTTCATCAGCAACTCTGCTGAAGGCACTCAGCTGCATTTGGCATGAGCTAACCTTAATAAATTTGGGCTGTTAATCACTCAGACATGTCTCATTGGATCTTTGCACCCTGATTTGTGTATGCTCAAATAGTTTCCCTGCAGTAGACTTGTAGTGACTCAGTGTTCCAATAATCTGCCCTCCAAACTCTCCCTCAAGGTTCTGCCTCCCGGGGCTCTGTCTGCCGAGAGGAGCCACACCGCAGCCGCCGAGGGCGCAGCTTGAGGGTTCGCTCCGCAGACAGGACGAGGGCTCTCCACACGGCTCAGGCTTCCAGGGGAATTCTCCTCCCACCCCACACTCCTGTCCGGCTCCAGCCCCGGGGCTGCAGGGACCAAACCGTGCTGCTGCTGCCCCGGCCGGAGCAGGACCCTGCGCCCAGCACAGTCCGGCTGTGGCCGGGAGCGCACGCAGGGCAGCCGGGGCCCCTTCTGGAAGCTCTCCCTTGGTCCTAGGGATCTCGGACAGCGGGCTGCCACTGCCACCGCTCAGGAAGCCATTCCCACAGGTGGGCAGTGGGACCAGAGAGAGATTAAGGAATGTTTCAGCTTCTATTTACCTGCTCAGTTTACTCAGACTCAGCAAAAGCCGAATTTAGCAGATTCCCTTTTCCAGAGCCTGTCTCGGTAAGCCCTCTGCTCGCCTGCAGTCCATCAGGGATGCAGCCTCCTGCCCCTCAGGCACTGCCCTTGCCCTGGTCAAGCATCACTCAGGCTGTGGGGCTTTTTGATGTTTTGCATCCTGTGTTTGCCTGAGAATGCTGAGGGGTGCTGCTGGGAGTCAGGGTATCCTCAAGTGACATGAGAGTCTTGAGGCACTGGGCGAAGAATGCGAGGCTCTGAATCTCATGCAGGCATTGATAATTATCAGTCCGGATAGCTGAGCCTTTACGGAGATGTGATACAGTCAGCTCCGACATCCTGCCCATTTAGGGGAGAAAAATTCAGCAGTGAGGAGATGCTGCGATTGACAGATCCAAGGAAAACCAGCCAGGTTATTTCTCACAGCAAGAGATGGCTAACTACAGGGATTAGCAGAAGATCAAGGGAGTGTGGAGACCCACTTCCTCGGAGTGAGGTGTTTGATTCCTCCAAAAAAAGGTTATAAAGCCATTTAAAGACAGAAAGGAAGAAAAACAAACCAAAGAAATATTAAAGACAATACATGCCCTTTGAGAGCCCCTCACCAAAAGCTGATAAGGGGTGAGGAACAGCAAAAAAGCAAATGACCACTCATTTTAATAATTAAATGAAGTTATGCTCATTAATTAGAGATAATTTTAACATTTAGAAAACCTCCCAATTAGGTCTTTTGACTGAAACAGACCCTGCTGTACACTGAGGGAGGCAGCGCTGGCACCCTAGCACAGACAGCTTTGAATTCCCATGTTCAATAACTGTGACTTTCAAGCAAGGTATCTCAGGGACCAAATATTCACCCATTTCTGCTGCCACGCCTGGTGCTCCTCTGTCTTCACCTGGTTCAGGCACTGCCATGCACACCCGAGGAGCAGGAAAGCACCCAACCAGGGTCAAGTGGCCAGAAGAGAGGACTCCCACTCCTTTCTCTCCTATTCCTTCTTTCTGCATAAATGGGGAAAAAAATAAATCAGTCCTTGGTTTCCAGTCTTTGTTCTGGCTTATCATGCCCCAGGAAGTGGTGGGAGTACGTCCTCATCGCCTCCAGCCACCAGGGCCCCCCCACCTCCTCCCTGGGCAGAAGCTCCGTCTGGTCTATGGCCAGGGCAGACCAGGAACATCCCTGCCCCCAGCAGCCACAGCTCCTTTGGGCTACTGGAAATCATCACCTGGTTTGCACCAACTAGGCAGTCCCAGAGTCCTCAGTTGCTCCTCACAGGACATTCTTTCTGGTCCTTTCTTGCCCTCCTGTTGTTTAAATGAGACTTTTACAGCCACTAGTAATGAGGCAGAATGATTCCATTCTTCAGTGAGTGAATGCTACAGCTCTGATGAAATAATTTGTGGCATTCCATAGAGTGCCACTGTAGCTTCATTTCCTGAATTAATATATTTATAACACAAAGAACTTCTCAATGGACTAAATTAGTCGGTCATCGTGCCACCTGAGGCTGCAGCCATGGCTCCTGGGGTGTATCCTTCCTCCTCTCAGTCGGGGCTGGGTTCCTGTGGTGTCAGCAGTACGGAGATGGGGCAGGAGGAACAGCAGCATCTGAGGGGGAAATTGCTGTTGAAAACCTTTATCTCTGTCAGAAGGCTTTGCTATAAACTATCTGGTGAAACTCCCTAGGGATGAAGTTCGTCTGAATGTCCAAGTCCTTCCTTCAAACACAGCCTGTTTCTGGTGCTGTGCCGAGCTTCGTGTCGTGGCATTTGTTCCAGGCCAGTGACTCAGGCCAGTGTGAGTAGTGATAGAAATCTGGGTTCACTGATAATAAATGAGAATCCCCAAGAGCAGATTTCTGTGTCTGAGGAGCTCCATGTGCCCTGCATGTACTCCTGCTCCCTGGGTCAGCTGCAGCATGGGCTTTACTGGTAGGGTGCTGGAGAGGCTATGCACCCTCCATGCTGAGCAATAGGAGGGGCTGCAGCGAGACCAGGCAAAAGTCAGCAGTGAAACATCAGAGCAGCAATGTTGGCTTCTGAGGAGAGACAAGGAGATGCCTTTTGAAGTCCCACACACCCAGGTAACTCCCCTCAGCCCCACGGCTCACAGGTCCGTGTTGGCTGTGGGGAGGTTCCCGGTGGAGCAGATGGTCTGGGAGACAGCTCCCTTCCTGCACCTGGCCTGCTCCATCCACACCTCGCGGCAGGACACGGCCACAGGCGGCAGTGCGTGGTCCTGAGCCTGCGGTGCCTTCTGGCAGACACAGAGCAGGGCCCTGAGCTCTGCGCGGAAGCTCTCGTTCAGCCAGCAGTAGATGAAGGGGTTGTAGCAAGTGCTGCTCATGGCAAACCAATGCAGGGCAAAATAGAGAGAGTTCTTTGTCTTGATGCCCAGACTCGAGATGAGCACCACGTAGCAGTTGAGGGGGAACCAGCAGACCGCAAAGACCACCACCACCAGCATCAGCATCTTGATGCTCTTCTTCTTGTTCCTGTGGTGGGTGATGTACTGCTGCATGGTGATATCCCCGATGGCATTGCGGAGCCACAGCTTCTTGGCCAGGCGCGTGTAGGTAACGGTGATGATTAGCAGAGGCAGGAGGTAAAGAAGGAGAAATGTAGACAGGTCCAGATACTTCCAAACCAGCTCTGCGGGCTCAGGGAAATCAGGGAGGCACAGACTCCGGACAGTGGCTTCCCTTGAAAATAAAGAAATATAGGCCAGATACGGCACGTGGCCTTTGCTGTCAAATGGTGCTGCCGGCTCGGAAAACCACAGCAGGGGTCTCGCTCCACCCACAGCTGCCCTCTCAGAGGTGTAGTGTGGACAGTGGGGACACAGAGCCACAGCTCTGGCATGGCTCTGCCAGGCTGGATCTGCAGCCCCTGCCCTCCATGGGTGCACCCACCCTGCCATGCCCCCCAGCAGCAAGGACCCCTTGCCCCGCCATGCCTCCCTAGCACAGAACCCCTCAGCCAGAGCAGAAAATGAGTGAGAAGCCAAGGTTGTTTTGCAGAGGAGGGAAGGGGCTGCTGGAGGCTGGGAGCTGTAAGAAAGCCTCCCAGGCACAAACAACCCATCTTCCTTCCCTTCCCTACCCACCATTCCCTTGCCATCAGCTGCTAAAACCTTACTGCTACCTCTTAAAACAGGTGTGATGATTAGTAACTTGGCTCCAGTTGAACCTCTGACAATTAACTAACAGAAGAACCAAGTGTAACTATGTGCAACAGCTCATTTTAACAACGCCTTACACCCATCCTGTCCAGCCCAGGGTCCTGGCGTGTTCCCAGTGCCCGGCAGTGGCTCTCAGTCCCAGCACCCTCTGCAGCACCGCCTGTTCCCTCCGCACCCCGCAGATGGTGACTGGAGGTGACGGAACAGTAGGAGAAAAGAGCACTTGCGCATTTACTTCCAGTGGATGTTTTCTCCCTTTCCTTTTCCCCTTCTTTTTCTTTCACTTATTCATTTTGCCCTTCTCTCTTCAGTCCTTGTCCTCTGCTCTTCTCTATTCAGCAGAGACTTTAGTCCTCATCAAGTCGCATTATTCATTGCAGTATTGATTAATATCTTTAATATCCTGCTTTCAACCACTGGAGCTGTCTTTTGTGCCACAAATAGAAGATTGTTGAGAAGAGGCAGCTGGAGCAGGGGCTGAGGTCAGAGGGGCGACAATAGGTGCAGGAGCTGAGCTCTATGAGCCAAGCATGGAGGACCTCGAGAAGCTGCTTGAGAGTGGGACTGATGCAGGAGGGAAAATCATCCTTTCTGAACTTCAGTCTTAACTTTTCCTCGACAGATGTGGCTCACCACTGGCACAAATGAGGCCAGCTGCCAGCCTGCCTGCCAAAGGGGACCTGCCAAAGCGGGCCATACAAGACACTGTTCTGGTGAATTCTGATATGATCAGGAATTCAGACACTCTGCTGTGCAGTGCAGCCAGAGAGATGGATGCTGGTGGAGCCCCTTTTCCTCATCCCAGAATCCCAACCGCTCTCTGGTGAGAATCTCAGGAGCCCTGGCCCTGCAGGAGCTATTATAAGCAATATTACGACTGGGATTTTTTTTCAATGGAAAGCAGGTACAGGAATAGCATGTCCTGGAAGTCCTTATATCGCTGAGCTGCCTCATGCCAATGTGGGGCCCGATTTCCTCTGGCTGTGCCAAAGGATGAGCAGAGACAGGTGCCCAGAAACAGATCATGGCGTTTGTTCATTCATGAGCAATTTGTTCCCTAATCCTCAAGCACAGCTGTGGAGCAACGTGAGCACAGAGAAACCCTGCCCCGTGTTTACAGTCTGGGCAGTCGGACGTATGATATCCCCTGGGTATCTCAGTCACAGCAGGCACAAGCACAGGCAGGGGAGGGCTGTGAAGCCCTGTTCACACTCCCAGCTGGTGCAGCCCCTCGTACACCAAGAGCAGTGACAGCCTGTGCAGGCACTCGTGCTCTCCTGCCATGCCAACAGGAGGAACCTGGCTGGGCTGTAGGAAACAATATTTGTCCTTAATATGGAAGGGCAATGTCTACAATAGAAATCTCACTCCTCCTGCCTGCCAGTGCCTCCTTGCCCCATTCCCTGGGATGCTGATCTCGGCATGAAAACACAGGACGTGGTAAGATTATCCCCTTGCCCTCGAGACTGACTTTCCTGTGAAGGGCAGCACCAGGAGCATGACACCCACCATAAAAATCCCCCTTGGGTACCATTACGGACTGTTTTCTCACCAGGAGGGGTTACAGCAGTGCCACAGGCTGGTGGAGACAGGAGGGACAGAACAGTTTGGGTACCACTGAGGAACTGCACAAAGAAACCTCAAAGCTCTGGGTCTGTGTTTCTCCCTGGCAGAGGGTGACAGCAGCAACAAATGCCATCCCTGAGCCATTTGTGGGAAGCTGCTTTTTTTTTTAAAACTTTTTCTTTTTTTTCCTCTCTAGATCAGAACCTTCAACTCATTCTGACATTTCAGCAGGCCTCATGTGGGTGTGAAATTCTACATCATCTCCTTTTAATAGCTCCTGTCACTGTGTTCAGCCAAGCAAAGAGTTCCTTTCCCTTGTGGGGAGGCACCATGGCACACCAGGACAGCTCTGGTTCCTGTCTAAGCACTGATCCCCTGAGCTGCCTTGCACAGGTATCCCCCCAGCCCCACACTGGTTCCCCCCAGCCCTGCAATTCTCAGCCTCAGAGGAGGGGGTGAGAGCTTTGCTTTGCTTTTCTCATTTGTGTAACATCAGGCAGAGGAGCTTCAAGTTTCAAGGAAGGCTGGTCCTGATTCATAAATCCACATGGGTGAACTACAGGGAAGCCATGTGTAACTCAATATATGAAGTCCTGGGGACAAAGGGTTGGTGGCCCTGCTGACAAACCAGGGCAGTCCCCTCTTCCTGCTCCCTGCAGAGCCTTGTTGATGTCAGTACCAGGTGCTCCCACCATGAGGTTTATTTTCCTTCGTTTGCAAACTGCAGTTTGGCTCTCTCTATCCTCCCTGCATGAGCAAGTTGTCTGGACTTGGACTTGTTGGGTCTGAGCAGCTGAGCAGGCATGAGGAGGGAAGAGGAAAATTACCCTCTCTGGACAGAATCCCTCCTGGCAGGGCCATAGCTGCACCTGGAGCTGCCCCAGCATGGGGCTGGGAGCGGGACACAGCCCCTCATCCGGGCACGTGGGAGTGGTGAGAGCAAACCCAGGACCTGGGGCTGCGCGTGCCCCCCGAAAGGCCAGGCAGCGTTTGCACAGCCTTTGCTGCAGAAAGTGGGATCTCACCCACACACTGACTCCCTCTGATCCCACACCACCCTTCCCCACGCCCGGGAGCCTCCAGCACCCTCCCTGCTGAGTGGCACTGCACAGGGGCTGCCGGACCTCTGCACGCTCACTGGGAAGGGGAGATCACTCACCTGTAGTTATACTGGAAAAGCTTTTGGTAGATGGCGTGGGGCAGGGAGAAACAAGTTGCCATCAGCCAGATAACAGAGATGCTCAGTGCTCCCTTCGTCAGGGACATCCTCTGCTTCAGCGGGTTCAGGATGACCTGCAACAGAGACTCCGCTGTGAATCCTCTCCCCCAGGGAAGCAGAGCACCTCACAGCCCACACGGCAGAGGCAGCTTGTGACACAACGTAATGCAGTTAATGATATGAAAATGACAGCCATGATTAGGAAAATGTCCTCCTCATTAGAGTGACCTGGAAAATGGGAAACATTGAATTTCTCAGTCTGCTCAGAAGAACTTTAAAATTTTTTTTCTGTGAGAACCATTTTCCTTAAATTGGGGGTTACATTAGTGCAGAAAAATGAATATATCTACACAAGTGCCTTTACTCCAGGGTATGTTTGTTTATTCTTTATGAGCTACATAAAAAATGTCTCCTGTTCTGGCTGGGCCTTTGGAACTGAGCCCTCCTCCCCTCTGCTGAGGCAGCAACTCACCTTTCATGAAATTTTCACTGTTAGATCTTTAAGCTGATAAAATCTGATGGTCTGAAAGTCACTATTTGACAATGGCACAAGAGAGGGGAGTGATTACGAGGGACAAGCACATGGCCCAGGCTGCCCTCACTGCCCTGCACTGGCCTCACAGATGGCATTTGTCATGGCCATGGGCAGACAGTGAGCACAACCTTCTCACAGCTCAAGTCTCCTCCCAGTATTTCCATCAGAGATTTCCCCTCTGCCATTCCCCTTCGTACTGATCCAGCATCAGCCCCATAGCTCCACCATGGGACACTGGTCTCAGAATTTAACTCCAACTGCCCTGCAGCTTGATGACCCAGCAAATGCCCAGTGGGGACAGAAAAGAACAAACAGAGAACTAAATCACAATTTGAGCTGAGGATGCCTCACACTGCTGTTCTACGGGCTTTGGGTGTTAAACAAAATACCTTGAAGAGGTTTCTGCACAGCTGAAGTAGCGCTTGATGCTCAGTGCCAGCTCGCTGCCTTTCCAGGGCCCACACCATAAGATGAAGCCTCTGGAATCAGTTGCCCTGCCAAACTTGTGGCTAGGCTGGACCAAGCTCTCTTCAGACTGTGTGGAAAAGGTGTCCTCACTCTTTTTAGCTGGAAATCTGGGAGCACCCTGTGAAACCCACGATGCCGCATTTTGTTCCTTCCCTTCTGCCCCGTATCTGAGAACCCACAGAAGTCCATCAAGCCTTCCAGTCCCCGGTACACGAGGGGTGGCTCTGAGTTAAGCTCTAGAGCCTTCTTACTGGAGATGGGTTGAATCCCCAAATTCATCCACCCTGGGCCTGTGGCTCGACCAAGATTAAGGGGGGTTTGAGAAGGTCTTGGAAGTGAAGCGGGGGTGGGTGGTGTCACCTGGTGCCTGTCAAGAGCGATGGCTGTCAGGGTCAGTGTCGAGACATGGAGGGAGCAGTACTGCACGAAGCGGCTGATGTGGCACATGGCCTTCCCAAAGATCCATGTGCTGTTCACAAACCGGACCTGAGGAGAAACAACAACTCATCAGCCAGAAAATGTGCTGAAAACAAATCCATGGGGAAATCCCTTGGGTGGCACCTGAGCTGGCTCAGGGGTTCTGGCTGGTAGGGCACCTTCACCTGAAACCCAAAGAAAGACCAGCTATGCTGGGCTCTGAAACACCTTTACAGAAGAATTTAGAAGGTCAAACCCTGCAGATTATGGAGTGGTGCTGCTGCAGCCCTCCTGGCCTGTTCTACAGACATTGTGTGTGAACAGTGGTAATAACCTTTTATTGCATTAACAACTACATTTGGAAAAAGAGTACCAAGGTTTGGTATCAACCCCACTGTCAGGTCTGGAGAGCTTTCACTGAAGCCTTTACCCAACTGGCAGCTCTGAAAAGCTCAGCTACTTTCTTCCAGTCACCTAGTATGACTGGCATTCGGGCTGTTCTGACCCACCAAGGGACTCTCTAGTGCTCTCCTGAATGAACATTTAAAGCACATGTTTACCAAGTACCTTTTCTCATTCCCTGAGAAGCTCTTGCTGGGGTTTGGTGGCACACATGAAGAGACTTAAAAGTCTCTAGGAGATACAGAGACTAACAGAGCAAAGGGACCCCACAGGTTTCTGAACAGTGTTTTACTTGCCTGGTAGAGTTGTCTATTAGACTTGGTGGTGTTGGGTTCCCACCTCAGCCCTAGGAGAGCATGCACAGAGAGACTGTGATCACCAGACAGAGTTCTAGAGGGCGGGAGACTCCCCTCCTGGCTGAAGCGATAGCACAGCCAGCCACTTACTAGAGTGAAAGGTGTGTTGAGCAGTGTGATCATGATGTCAGACACAGCCAGGTTGACGATGAAGAGGCTGGTGGCTGAGTGCATCCTCTTGTTCTTCAGCACCACATGGCACACCAGCATGTTCCCAAAGAGAGACATGACAATAATGACCGAGTACGCTACGATTAGGAGAGCTTTCATGGTTGGTTTCTGGGATTCTGGCTCATATTTAGCCAGCTCGGCAAACTTCTCCCACTCAGTAACACGGCTGTCGGTCCAGTTGAAGATGGTCCTGTTGGTTGCTTGGTAGATGGACATGAGTTGGGTTAGGGAAGAGTAATGGCCCAAATCCTCAAGCACTCTCATCACCTGTGACCTGTATGGCTGAAGAAGCAAGCAAGGCATGGTGGGTCAACCCCAGTCTTTCCTCTGCTTGAGGTCACTGGGGTCATGGCTCCAGCTGACAGCATGTGATCCATCAGCTTCAGCTCCTTGGTTTTCCAGGAGATGGTGAAGATGCGGCTGCCATTGCAAACACCACCCTAAAACAGAAAGCTGAGGGAGCCTCTGAGGTATAATAGGTTTCCTGGGTGCAGGGGTTTCCTGGTACTGCCAAGACGATTCAGTGGCATCTCAGAAAGGGGTTGGTTGGGACTTCACACTCTCAGCACCTTCTTATATCAGGAAGAGCAAGAGTTCCACAGGCAAGCTGGAAAGAAGAACTAGTCATGACATATAGCAAATGTGGGAATATCTCAGGTAGGGTTTGAAGTTGTTTTAATCCAGTGTCAGCTTTTTTGTCTTTGTTCTCACCTGAGTTCATTTCTCCTCCAAGTTCCATGGAAGGCTGCACTACTGGTGCTTTCAATCTCTACTTCAAACCACCCAGTTCTTTTCTGTTGAAATGTAAAAGCAGAGACATTTGGGGATCATTTCTGAGAGCAGAGGCAGCTTTTGTCTGCACCTAATCCCAGCAATTAATCTAAAACTATTCAGAGCCTAGAAATCACATTAGAAGTTGACTTTAGTCTCTGTCTTATTTTCTCCTCCAAATGACAACTGAATTCTGCTTCCAGTGATTGAGTTGTAGGGGGAATGGTCTTTCCTGCAAAAGATGAGACTTAGCAGTAGAGGCATGGAACTGTCAGAGGAGCCACTCCACTATATAAAACCCAAGCCATGCACCAGAACAATTCCCCAGAGACAAAAATCTCCACTCTCCCACCGCTACTGATAACAATTTTTAGATATCTCTGGTGATTTTAGGTGGTATTGGTCTATTAATGTAAGATGGAGCCTATTAGCTGTGCAGATGGGTATTTACAGACACTCCATGTGCAGAAGAGATTTGGTAAGAGGCTCTGGGGGACTCCTGGAGAGTGTGGCTGCTTGGTTCAGTACTTGCCATTCCCACTGAGCCCTGAGGCACAAATCAGTGGACCTCATACAGTGTGAGGGATTAATAAGCAGAGCTTTCAGAGCCATAAAAGTCTCCCAGGTTTCTCCCCCCACAGGGAACTGGCAGGGCACCCAGGGAAGCTACTACCTGCATGGCAGTGGGGGCCAGAAGCCAACACGTCATGCATCCCAAACCAGTGTGCTGCTCAGTCATCCCAGTGGCCTTGGCTGCAAATACCATCAGGAGTCAGAGCTCATCCCTTTTCTGACGGAAACAAGCTGCTGGGGAGAATGTTTGTACCTGTGTATTCCCATAACAACTGCCCCTTGACTTGCCTTACTCCAGAGAAGGCTGTAGATGCTAGAGGACCCATGAGAGGATGCGTCTCAAAAGCAAGTAGATGTTAAGGCAACTTGCTGGGGTGGAAGGAAGGAGGAATCATCCAGGAGACAGACAGAAGATATTTTGGAAAGAGGCTGTGGCTGTTTTCTGGTCACATTTATGAGTGAAAGAAGCCTGGGTAGGATGGAATTTGGCAAATGCTGGCAGATTTGGCTAGAGATGCTGTAGCACAGCCGGCAACTCAGCTCCTTGTTCTCCCAATGCTGACGGGACTGGGAGTATCAATACCACACCTAGACCAGGTCCCAGTCTAACCCTCTCACCTGACGTGGATCTGGAGAGCTGCCATGAAATGGAGAGCAGAGTTGAAGCAGGGAAAGGGACTGTTCACCTTGTTTTACAAACAGTGGTTGGCACACAGAACTTGTTGCAGTGAAACACCTCTGAGGTTCAGAGCTTGGCAGCAGTTAGAAGGGACTTCATGTTTACACAGGTATGAGAGAGTCCAGAACTACATCCCTCTGGGCTGCTGGGATGGGGACGCAGATGGCCTCCCCACTCCACTGAGGGCCTCAAGAGACCTGCCAGGTTTGTCCCTCACCTGGGTACAGTGTGCAGGACCGCAAACCTCAGCATTGTCTGCTGTGCTCTATCTGGAGGATGTCATTATGGAACACAGCAAGGTACTGTGGGCAGCGAGAGAGACTCTAAGGGAATGCAACAGGCGTGTAACAAAAAACATTATTTTAGCTCCAGTGGAACCCCTTTCATCTTCGAATGAACACATCTGGGATATTCGTGCTACACTGGAATGTCACTCCTGAACTTGCAAGAGGATGCTGAGGTGTAATGGATGCAACCACCCACTGCCTTCTCTGCATGAGCTCACCTCAGGTTCTCATGTGGAAACTTGTCCTTGCTGCAATGAGACAGGGTTGAGTTTCAAGACCCTGCTAAGATCCGTAGGTCCATCAGACCTGCAGTCTGTGTGCTTCAGACTGGGGGACAGCCAGTGGAAACCTCGTACCAATTATTCAATTTTGAAAAGCCAAACAGGTTTTCTCACATGCCAGTGTGATTAAGAACTCATTCCTCAAGGACCATCTACAGGACCTGCACTCCTGAGTAGCTTACAGTAATCAAGAAACCATGGCCTAAGATGTGGATGACTAATGGGAACATCTCTTCTTCCTCCCTAAGTAGAGCCACTTCTCTTGTGAGTGTGACTGGGTCCCTGTACAATCGGATAAAAAAATCTGACTCATCTGAAAATTAAATAAATAGTTTTCAGGGGATAAGTCTCCTGACCTGAACCAGAGTATGACTGAGCCTTGCTTTTTTCAGGGAAGGCTGTAGGAACAAATGCCCGAAGAGAACAGAAGAGCTTAAGATGCTGGAGCTGTAACCTAATTTTCTAACATGAAATTTCTTCTCAGACCTTTCTAGACCCTGTAAAATGCAACTTTCAGTAACTGTAGAACCAGCTGGCATTGGCTGCTGCCTCAGACAAGACCCCAGAGATGACTTGACTCTTTCCCTGAGGAAGAGTGAGTTTAAACACAGGTTATCCTGATGAGCTGAAATACTGCAGTTTCATGCAATTAGAGAGTTTTCCTCTCAGTTTTTATAACTTGATATAACCTGAAGGACCACAGAAGAAAAGCCTACCTTGGTTCAGCTTCTCTCAGCTCCTCCAGGCTCAAGCAGGCTGCCAGACCACCCCATGCTGCTGCTGCAGGAATTTCTTGCCAATGCAGAAACATTCACCTTCCTCTCTAACAAATTTGAACACGTCTTTCCAGCAACAGTGTGAATTCTGAATAGAAACCAGTGCTTCACTCCCTGGACTGGATAAATCCATACGTGACGTACATTACAGCACGCATTACACATCGGTTCTCCGCACACCCCAACGACAAGAAGAAATCCAACTCCCCTCCCTTACCCTTAGTCCCCTCCCTAACTCTTACCCCTTACCCTCACCCTCCTCACTTACCTCCCACCATCCGGTCGCTGTTGTCCCCCTGCGCCCGCGCAGCAGCGGCTCCTCGGGCTTTCTGCACCGCGCTCGCCACCCCGCACCCCCCGGCATCACACACACCCCACCCCACACCGCGCACCGCACCCCACACCGCGCACCCCGCACCCCACCCCATTCAAGAAGAGCCGCGGGCGCCGCCCCGCAGCCCCCGCCGGTGCCGGGAGTTATTAGCGGGGGTTAATGAGTACCGCGGTTTCCCGCAGCCCCCGCCGGTGCCGGGAGTTATTAGCGGGGGTTAATGAGTACCGCGGTTTCCCGCAGCCCCCGTCGGTGCCGGGAGTTATTAGCGGGGGTTAATGAGTACCGCGGTTTCCCGCAGCCCCCGCCGCTACCGAGTCTGCCCGCCCAGACCCTCCCCACGGGCACTCCCAGAGCGGCCCCCGAGAGGTCCCAGCTCTCCTCCCCGCACACCTGCGTGCGGGGCCAGCACGGAGAGCAGCGCCCATCGCCGCGAGCGGGGCACGGAGCATCCGTACTCGCAGAGGCCCCGGCAGTGCGTTAACGGCAAAAGAGGAAAACCATCTTCACAAACCTCTCCCGACCCGAATCTCCCGGTGGAATCTCAACGCTTGTTCTTTGACAAGTGTTTTTCCCACGGCTGGATCCCTCTTGGCAGATGCTGACACAGAAACATGAAAATAAAGGCAGTTAAGGTTTCAAAGATTCTAGACAGCATATTTTTAAACTAGGTATTATCAGCCTTCTCATTTTGCATCCTGCATGTGTCACTCATTCCTTATTTAAAAAAAAAAAAA
>JAYRBT010000156.1:6538201-6560539 GCA_036023395.1 Myiotriccus ornatus
TTTTAAACTAGGTATTATCAGCCTTCTCATTTTGCATCCTGCATGTGTCACTCATTCCTTATTTAAAAAAAAAAAAATAAAAAATAAAGAAGGGTATTTTCTCATCCATGATCTCCTGCCCCCATCCATGGTTCTGTTCCCACTGTCCATGTCTTGACTAGCACCTCTGTGGCCATGTCATGCAGGACAAAAGTATGGGAGCAGCTACAGGATGGGGAACGCCTGGGAAGGACACAGGACACCGAGAACCTCTCTCGCCAGACTCCAAATTCTGTGTCTGGTTAAGAAAGTCCCACGTTGATGTGTGGAGCCAAGAATTCACATTAATTGCAAGTCCAAGGTTTAACAACCCAATCCAGTTCAATAACAAGCTCTGGTCGTCCTGTTTGTTCCAATAGTAACAGCACTTCTATTTTCCAAATTATCTAATTATTGCTGATTCCAATTAATAATGCACTTTAAAATGTCATTCACAAGAACCCTAATGTCTACCCTAGTCTGTGGCATTTGTAACCTCTATCAGGGCAAATAAACTGTTGATGAGTTTAAAGGCTGGGCTTCTCCCACTTTGGGGTCCGTTTGCCATGGAGCAGGGTAGGCATCCCAGCTCACACTGCGTCAGCCAGAGGCTCTTTGGAGAGACCAGTGAAGATCCTCTCGGTAAGCAGCAGCAAAAGAGCCCAGGCAGAGAAAAGAATTCCTTCTGCAGGAGGAAAGATTTGTATATTTGGTATGTGTTTCTCCAAGGAACCGGCTCTTTGCTCAGAATTTCGTATTTATGAATTCCCAGGTCTAGGCGCTGCCCTGGTTCGTGGCTGTGGCAGAACCCCAGTTGCTTTCAGCAGAAGCAGAACGAGCCTTGCATTTGGTCCCTGGGGTTTCTTGCCCGAGGGCTGAGGGAAGGACACACTTGACATTTATTATCGCAATAGCAAGGTGATCTGGGAGGCTTATGCTTTTTTTTTTAATTCCCCTGAAGCCATTCTCACTGCAGCTGTAAGACTGTCATGTATCTGAAGAGCCATTTCATTATCCTCCCATAGTGTTCCTGCCTGGTACACATCATCTCCGGCTTTAGAGCTGAAAGCTCAGAAAAGGAAAGCCACAAGTTTAGTCTAATCACATTTCCAGCAAAACCTGAGGCATGCTTTCTCCAGGTGCAAATTGTCTAACCACATGTATGTGCTAGAATCTCCCGAAAGAGTCAGGCACTCAGTGGCTGAGGATTTAAGACTTGATTCCTTACACAGCAATAATCCTGACCAGCCTCTCCTGCCCTTGGACACCCGATGGAGCTGCCAGTCCCACGTGTTCTGTGTCATTAAAGTCTCTGATTGATGTTTGTCTGTTTTTTACATGTCAGAAAACACTTTAGGAGCAGGAATGGCTGTATTGTGGAATAAAGTTATTACAGTTTTCTGCTTGTTTTTCTTGGGCAAAATTCCAGTTACCTGCCTGTCTCTTCACAGACTTTGTAGGCTGGAGGTATTAAAGGCATTCAGTATCTTTCTTTCTTGTGCCTTACTCTTAAATGTCAGAGAGTCTCTTTGTTTCCTGGAGGGCTGGATGCCCTCTGGACAGAAGAATTAATAACAGAGCAGATACACCAGCACCAGAAGCTTTGGTACTGGAGAGCTGCAGAATGCCTCCTTTGCTTTCAGGGCCCAGAAGGTACAGCTGAGGCCCTGGAATACTTATTACCAAGCCTTACACTGCTTGTGCTGCCCAGTGTGCACAGCTGGGCTGTGTGTGGGTCACTCACGGGTTATAACCCAGCTCGTGTTTGCCTGTGGCAGCAGGAGGGCGAGAGCTTCAGCCCCAGGCTCTTCCCTAGTGCTGGCCCAGCCCAGCCCGGCTCAGCCGGCACTGCTGGAGCTGCCCTCCGGCCGAGCCCTCAGCAGCCACACAGAGGCTTTTGGGCTCCTCTTGCCTGCCACAGACATGCCAGAGTTCTAAACAACTTTGCACATCTAAACCAGAAACTACAACCACATTTTAAATTCATCTGCCAACCTAAGCCAAACTAAAATTCAGGGGGCAGAAACTGGGAAGTGGAAATAATCTTGCAGTGATACCAAGGCCTGATTTCCCCAGGGTCAGGAGTACGATATGGCATTAGCTGCCACCAACATGAGAACAGTGCTTTCACGCACATTATTTCAGACCAGAGCCTGCAATTAGCGTATGCTTTAACCAGCTCTGAGATTCAGCAGAGGCGAGCGGGTGAAGGAGCAAGTTGTCCAAAATGGGCTTCAATAGGAGAAATAAGAAAAGAACAACAGTGCCATTTCAATTGCATTTGATATTCTGTGAACAGTTACAATTTAGACTTTATTATTCGAAATACAAATGGCAAGTACATAATAGCTACTAATAGTGGAACTTCAGGGTGGTTGGAAAAGAAAAGCTTTAAAAGGATTTGATAGTCCTCAAGTTTCAGCTGTAAGGTTTGTGGGACAGAACAAAGAGAACTAATCTGCCATTCTACCATTGTATCTGTGCCCTCTCCCTGCACTAATGGGCCTTGTCTAGTGACCCGCCTGAGCTGGATCTTCAGCTTTCATTTTTTATTTAATTTTTGTATTTTTTTCCTTTTTTTTTCCTCCTTGGAATCATATAGCATAACTAACAGCATACGCAGTTCCTGCCCAAATGCTGGCCCCTTGATTTCCCGTGGGATGTGGAACCCCAGCAGATAACAGTGACAGTCAGCTCCTACCTGTGTTGTCCTACCAGCTCTGAGTGCTCCAGCCTGGCCACAGCTTGGGCCCACAGCATCTGCCCTTTGGGTCAGAGCAGCCCATCCATGTGGGAATCCAACTCCTTGATGTGCCTCATCCTTTGCTGTGGTGGATTCTCCATTCCAGAAGCTGCCTAGCCTTGAACATCCCTAAGGGTCTGTTTTCTTCTTAAGAGGTTCTTTTTTGGTTCTTCTCTCCCTCTGTGTGGGAATCAGGACAGAAAACAAACAAACAAACCAACAAACCAAACGAACCTTGTTTTCCTTAACAGCAAACTCTCAGCTAATGAAAAAGACTTGCAAAAGAGTAGAAGGGGTAAGTCACTTCCTATGAGTGATGTGCATAGAGCTGTTACTGGGGACACTCCTCCCTTCATCCCTGCCTGAAGCTCACTCCAGGGGGCATCAGTAAGAGCTGCTGTGAGCCCACCTGCACAGATACAGGGAGAGTGAGCAGGGACACCCCCACACCCAGGTGAGAGCACACACAACCCACGCTTACACCCCCACTGCACTGAGCTCACAAGGATCTCTCCTGCCTTTGATGAACAGTTCAAAACTCCTTCCCTTCTCCGAGTCTCTGAACCCAGCCCATCTGCGAGCACATCACTGATTTGAGGCCAGAGAGCTGGGGATCCACAGGCAGGAGTTTGCTGAGGATCTTCCCTTTGGAGGTGTCTGGAGCAGAGGCCAGCAACACAGCAGACACCACACAGACCCTGTAATGAGCTCAGAAAGCAAAGCCTGAGATGTGGGTGCATTTGATAAGGTGAGGAAGACTCAGGCAGCACCTTACCATGTGCCGTTCGTTCCCTGGCTCTTAAGAAATGGCATCCTGGAACGGCTCATTATCACTGTTCCTCTCCAAGGCCCAATTAATTTAAGGCATGACAGGTTTGCTGGGATGACTCACACACCAAAGGAAGGGAGGAAAGAAGGAAGACAAGACTTAAAGAGTAGTGGTAAAATATGCATTTACTTCAAAACTCTGTCCCATTGTGCAGCTCTGACTGAAGGAAGAGAATTGATAAAGGCAGGAGTCACCTGATCCAGCAAGGGACAGTCATGCAGAGGCTGACAGCAGCTGCAGCAACCTGTCAAGCTCCAGCTGGGGCCATCACCCACCAGGGCCCTGATTTGAGGACCTCAGTGTGCGGCAAACAAGTCTGTGCAGCTGTTGAGGGATGTGTCAGTTCAGAAAGCCTCTGAGCTGTGGAGCTCTGGTGAAAGGTCACCCATTCAGTTGGAAGGATCCCTCATGGATGCTCAGAAGAATCTCTCAGGATCCACTTGTTTGACCAGCTTTTGGGTGGGGGAGGAACCACCCAGCCATCAGCAGCATTGGTGACTTGTACCTTCCTGTGTCACCCCGGCAGTGACTCCTGGCCAGGGGTGCAGCTCTGCCAAGCAGCCCAGGGTAGAGGACGGAGGGTGCTGAGGCTCTGTCAGGTTCTTGACAGACAGAAGGGTCCAACAGCTGCCCATGGGGGTGATGAGGGGGATCAGGGGCAGGAGCCTCAGCAAAGCTGAGCTGCAGTTGATGCTGCAGGGTCCCAGTAGGGTCCCAGCAGTCCTTTGCTCTGGTTTTGCAAACCCACAGCAGCAGGAACACAGACTGCCAGAAAAGGGTGGGTGGTTCTGACAGTCACTCAAGCTGAAGCATTTAAAACTTAATTTCCATCTCATTCAGTCAAAAGAGGTTATGAAATGATGAAAACGGAATCTGAAGAGCATACTCCAAAAGGCACTTTCCCAGGAGGTCTAAAGAGCTCAAACACAAAAGTACTGATTATCTTGCTTTTAAATTAAAAGTGAAACTGCCTTACCACAAAGGGAACAGAAAATGACCAGTGTGGCATCCTTTCTGAAAGGGCAGTCCTGGTTATTTTACATGCAAATTCCCTTCCAACCAGCCTGGGGGGAAAAAAAAAAAATTAATATACTCTGGAGAAATGTGATTTACTGGAAGAAAAATCTAGACACATTCACGTTAGAGACACGATCTCCTTGCTGGAAGGAGGCACCACAGATAAAGAGAACCCCTCTGCTAAACCCCTTTAAATCCCCAGGAGGATTTCTGCTGTTTTTCCTGCAAAGGCTCTTAAAGAAACTGAGCTGGGTGGGACTGTGGGCACAGGGCAGCCATGGGGACGGGCACACCTGGCAGCGAGTGACCAGCTGCCCGCTCTGCTCATCCTGGGATGCCATCAGCCTGTCAGCCCGTGCTGGACACACAAATGGCCAAGGCTGGGCTGCGGGTCAGGGATGTGCTTCAGGGAATTGCAGCAAAGAGGAATGGCTGCACTGGTTTGGAATGAAAGGGGCATTTCTCACTGTTGTGCAAAGCTGGGGAGTGCTGGGACCAGCCACAGGCCCTGGACTGCCCCTCTGCCCCTGGAGCAGCCTGGCAGCCCTGGGGTCACTCAGCAAAAGTCAGTACTAGGAAAATTGGAGCCTCAAAAGCTCAGTGTGAGGAGCTAAACGAGCACTGAGAAGTGAACTCTGGACATAGGATCAAGCAGCACAAAGATTTCCAGGGCTGCTTGGAGACTTAGATTTCTGTAACAACTGTGGACAAGTCAGTAGTTTTCCATTTCTTTGCTTACTGGTGCAGAATCCTAAACAATCCAGGCAAGAAATCAACACACGAATCAGCCAGCCAGCATATAGCTGAAGAACACTGCCAGCCAGCATCCTCTGCTCCCAGCTGCAATTATTCAGCAAAGCACGTTACCTGTGCCAGATTTGGCTGGTTTATCAGCAGAATTTTGAACAATTTAATGGAAACAGGCCCACAGGGTGAAGTAAAGGCTCATCAATGCTCATTTCACTGCTGGGTAAAGTTGGGACAGCTTTTTTCCTCTTCACTTTTTTAGTATACTTTTTTATATCAAAAAATTTTGTACTTAAATCCTCTGAAACTGGATTGGGGTACAAGTGCAAGGGTCAGCCAAACCAGAAAGGACATAGCAGAAGATATGTATCTCCATCTTATTGATTCTCTGGTCTCCAACCATCAAGCCTCATTTGGCCTTTGGCCACTGGAGCCTCCTCCAGCAGAGAGACTGGGCAGGCAGTGACTAGTGGGCATCTGCAGGGAGCCAGCCCAGCTTTAAGGGAAAATATGTCATTTTAGTAAACCAGAAGATGAAGTTTTCACAAAAGAAAAACCCAAAACAAACCAACCCCACACCAAAAAAGTCTAACACCAAAACCAAGAAAACCATAAAACAACAAACCTACTGTTAGTGAGCTCAGCTAGTAAAGCATCCTGGCTGTCAAACCATCAGCGAGGTCACACCTCAGCCCCCGCTGGTGTGGGGCAGGAGCTGCTAATGCCCTTCAGTTCTGCAGGGGCTGGGCCCCTCCCTGACCATGGTGGGAAATGTTCTCCTTGCCAAAATGAAGCTGGACTATATTTTGAAAGTCCCAGGTTTGTTCTGGATGCAGGGAGCTCTGCTCAGAGTTTGGTACCTGTTGGAACAGAGAAGTGGATGTTCCCCTGGAACCAGGAGAGGTTTCAGGAATGCTGTTTTCCTGCTTCTGCTCAGTTTTCTTGCTTGAGGGACTGATCTGAATCACAGTCCTGTGGAGTTCCTCCCTTTCCAGGTGTGAGAGGAAAAATTATGAAACCTCTTCTTGCTTTTGAGATGTTCAGTGGGAAAGGAGGCACAAATCCTCCTCTGGGCTGCTGCTGGGGCAGGGACTGCTGGGCTAGATGTGGAAGGAGCAGGGATGGGGAGAGGATGCTGGCACGGCCTGCCCATTGCTCCTGCCTGCCGTCCCCAGTGCCAGCACAGTGCCCAGCATGTCCCTGAAACACCAAAACACCGAGCATGAGGCTGCAGAGCCTTCAGTGGGACAGAGACCCCCCCGTGGCAGGGGCTCCTGCTGGGTGAAAATGCCGACACCAAGGAAAACGCAGCTGCTGCTGCTGAAGGCTTTTCCCAGGAGGAAACAAAAGCAGGATTTCAAGGTCTTTGGTAGGCTCAACGCCATCCCCCCCAGCACTGGGACCTTCAGCAAGCCTGCCCAGATCCTGCCTGCAAACCACTCTTCCTGTCAGTGATGCTTAATTACCCTGGGTGATGGATTAATTTCTGTGTTTGGGGCTTATCCAACCTGGAACTCAGGTCCTATTCTCTTTTCTTCCATTTTTTTCCTGCCGTAACTGATATTTCAGTCAGGAAACTACAGATCGAAGAAGCCCCTCCTGCAGATCTTCCCGGACCGAGGCCCTCGAGGACGTGAACATCAGGTGGATGTATCTGCCAAATATTTTCTTCTGGTTTTGTGAGACTTTAGAGTGCCTGGGATTTAAATGCACATTAATGTTCTGTGTTTTATGTTTCCCTGATTAGTCTGGCGAGCACAGCAGCCAACCTTTTCCCAGAGGCACATGAATGGCTGCAGAGAACGAGCACTGGGAGCCTCTCTTTGTTCACTTAAGAATCTGAACACTTAAAATTGAAGAGACAGGCATTTTGGTTTTGTATAGAGAATTCAGTGCCAAGTGCTGGGCTCAGAGAGCCATTTTCCTATTTCTATTCATCTCTTTTGTGCTAATCAGTGGAGTATAGTCTAAGTGAAGCAAGTGAGTGCAGGTCAGTGACCCTGATATGTCTTGCTGGGATGGAGAGATGGCTGGTTTAGACCAGCCTAAACTGATTTGTGGACCTGAAACCTGAAATACTCCTGAGGTGAAAACAGTCTACTGTCAGCACTGAAGACCTCTTATGAGAGCAGATGTACACCACAGGCCCTGGACTGGCTCCTTGTTTTGGCAGTCTAAGCCCTCCCACTTTGATGCAGGAGACAACCCTGAATTCCCTGGGAAGAGGGAAGGTACAGAACTGGCTGTTGCAGTTGTGTGGCAGCTGTGAACAAAGACAAGCCAGTATGATTCTGCTTTCCTTGCAGCTCAGGTGTTAATAAACTGACAGATTTTCCATGTGCCAGATGGGCAAAAATTGATGTGCTAGATCTTGGGGTTGGAGGTGGCTGTACCCCCACCTCTCCTGATCACCAGCCAGTGTTTCCTGCTTCCTTCTGTCAGCTGTGGCTGTTGCCAGGAGCAGGGCCATCTCAGGGTCTTGCAGCAGAGCAGACAGGTACTGCAGGTCTGGAGCATCCTCCCCCAGCTCAGGGCTGTTCCAGACTCACCTGCAATTGCAGCTATGGGAAGGGGTCTCAGCAGAGCCCTCCTTGAGGCTAAGAGCCAGAGCAGCAGCAATCAATACACACCAGCATGAATCCTGGCTGTTCTTCTGTCTATTTGATGACAGTCTGCATTTACACAGTCAGTACTATTACTCCATCATGACTTCTGTTTCTTCTCCACCAGGACTGGATAATGTTTATTTAATGAGCACTTAATCAATGTGCAGCTGCTCTCTGGAGATGACCTGCCAGGGCATGACAGAGACATTCTTCTGGATAATATTCAAATTTCTTACATAGGCATTTTGATTCAAATGTATCTAATTGTCTAATAAAAGCTTTGATTCAACTTGTAGCTCTCATCCCAGCGACACTAAAGTGGACTGGAGATAAACAATGAATATTCAGAATTTCAAATCTAGATTAAACAATGTTTTTTCTCCATGTTAACTCACATCTCCTTTCTAGGAGTCAGTGCATTAAAGGAAAAGCTGTGAAGTGTAACAGTCCTCCAAGTGCCTTCCTCTGCAACATCCATTGCCTTTTGAGGCTTCCTGGGGTCACTGGCTGAGTGGGTTTGTGTTCTCCTCCAGAAAAAAAACAACCTTCAGCAAACCTCTCCCTCTCGCAAGAGCTGCACCTTACACCAGGAGAGCACAACTTGGGCTTTGATGCTGTTATCTGCCTTTGTTCCCCTGTTTCTCAAAACCTTTGTAATACCTGAGATTCTTTTTACAGGTGCATCCAAACCAATCAAACACTCAGCTTTCCATAGGGCTCAGCAATTAACACTAATCTCTGACAGTGACAACATAAAGCAGAACCAGAAGATATGGGGAAGATCTTCACAGGTTGGGAAAGTGCCTCCAGAGTTGCTGGAACAAAACTCTTCCTGGATACTCAGGCAGCTTATCCCTCAGTTAGGAAAGAGATTTCCTATTTCCCCAGATGGACTGAGGACTTGTTTCATTAAGATGCCAGAAAAACTGCATCCCCATTCCTACACTTACACGTAGAGGGACTAGCCATTTCTTCCCCAACCAGGAAAGAGAGAAACAAGTTTTCTTGAAAAATTTATGAATATGCAGAAGTTTGCAAGGAGGCCAGAGGAAACAGCTCGGGGTGCTGACCTCCTGAGCAGAGCGATGCAGGGAGGGAGAAAGCACCTCTCTGGGGGTTGCTTTGCTGTCCCTTCAGTTCCCTTTGCCCAGCTCAGCCTCATTCTCTTCGTGGCCTTCATGTTTTTCCATACCTGAGCACATGTTTGGCTTAATGTTCCTTTAGTGTTAAGAAAAGCACACAGACAGGACTGACCACGACCTCAGAAACCCAAAGTGAAGGCATCTGCAGGTGAGCTAATCCTTCACCAAGATGCTGTTCAAGAGCGCAAACTGCAGGGAAATCCTAAGAGGCTGAATTTTCAGGTGTTCTGACCTGGCATTTCCAAGGATCACAACATAACATGTTTTTTGTATTGCAGATAATTTTTTGGGATAACGAAAGGCAAAAATGGTAGGATAAACTGATGCCACTGAACCCTCACAGGACTGCTGTGATGCTCAGGGAAGCGAGAACTGTGGAACAGCCTGAGCAGCAGCAGAGGAGAGAGGGGTATGGAAGGATTCACTGGAGGGGGAAAACAGTTCATGACTCTGAAAAGGAGACAAGAATAGGCAATTATGCTGCTATGGCAGCAAATGAGTCTTTTAGGTGCAAAGAGAAGCCTAAACTTCTCCTGAAACTCCTAAGTGCTTCAAGATTTGGGAAGTGGAACTTCAGCTGCATCCCTGTGAGGAGCAGAGCCCCTGCCCAGTGTGGGTACCAAACCGGAGGAGGTCAGAAACACAGGGCAGGCATAACCAGACCCCGCTGTGCCTCCCAGCTCCACACAGCCCAGGGAATTGGTCCTGGCTGCAGGCCCACCAGGCTCCTCCACCCGCAGAGCTGGGACAAAGCCTCAGCTCCTCCCAAACCCCTGGGCTTGGGTGCCAAAAACACTATTCTAAGGGCACTTCCCCTGGGAGAAGGTTGATCAAATACCTAACAGCTTGTGCACAAACCCCAGGGCAGCCGATACAGCTGGGAGCACCACAGGCATTTGCTGCCCTTTGGATACCCTTTTCTAGTGGTGTAAATTGGACCCCCTGAGCTCTAGGCTCCTTCATTTATGCTCCTCCTGGAGCTGAAGCTTACTGTAGATGAGGAAGAATCTCTAGTCTACACTGTAACATGCAGCACAGACCTACTTACAGATTTTAAGGCTGTGAAGGTATTATCAGACACCCAGGAAATGCTGGACGATCTGTACTATCCCCATTTTCTGTGCTCCTCCAGCAAATCACTCCGCAATTTCCTCTTGCACAGTGCTAAAATAGAAGAGAAATAGTTTCCTTATGAATCAGCACAATCAGCGTCTTTTGTTTGTTTTATCTGGCTGAGTAATTTTTTCTTAGAAGGGAGAAAATTGTGCCCATGATCCCATGAAATATCCATGGTCAAACACCCACACATCCAAGGAAGAGTGATTGATTCTGGACTTGGGAGCCAAATATTGCGACCGATTTCTAATTACTTTTCCATCTGCCATGTACGGAACCCTGTGGGCTCTGCTGAGGAGCACAGGCAGCACATCCCACGGTCCTAGGGCAGTGAAGCAGGGACCATCATCAGGACAGCACAGTTTGCCACACACTGCCGTTCCACACACTCCTGCTCCGGGAAGGCGGCCAGCAGGGGACACAGCCGGGGCAGCCCAAGGGTTCCAGCACTGCAGGCAGGCTGACACTACGCTGCTCCGAGTGTTTGGAGTTGCTGTGGAAACACAGAGCAGGATGTGACATGACAACCCCTCTGCCCATGACCTTAAAAAGGACTTATTTTTATTAACAAGGAACGAATCCAGACAAATATTCCTCTGCTGCTGGAAGTCATCTGTGTGGTTTGGCAGGCGTCGCATCGCAGGGAGTGGGAGGGCAGGGGGACAGACAGACCTCAGCAGGGTCACAGCTTCACCCCCAGTACAGGGCACCCAGGAAGCCCTGCTGCAGCAGCTTCCCCAGAAGAGGCCTTGAACAGAGCAGGACGGAGGAACACACAGGTCTTTGCTCAGGGCAAAACTTTCCTCTCGGCCTCTGTGGAGCAGCCTCAGCATTTTAAAGCCCCCAGCACGGAGTCTCCCCAGCCCTGCCGAGGGTCCACCTGTGGCTCTCCCTGAAGAGCCAAGTTTAGAGTTCTGTGGCCAGTCTCACAACAGGCATTTTGTCTCTGTATCTCTTACAGTCCCAGCAGTTCACAAGGAATTGTGGTTTCCATAGGAGTGATTGATAAATCCCTCTCTCCTGAGTAAACATGACTTGACACAAAGGCTTTTTAAAATGCTGATCAGGAAGAAGCTGTAATTCATTACGGGAAGCTGGAATTAATTACTGCTGATAATCACACTAACCAGGGGATGCACATTCTTTGCAAGGAGTCATCAGGAGTGCCACCAGGTAAAACAGTGAAACTCAACAACATGGGGTGACCCTTTCTTTGGGAAGACCAGAGCAGGAGACACGGAGTCATCTGAAGCCCCTCATGCCTTTTAGATGCCTGCGTACTCCCAGGACATTCCCAGTTTCCTCCCTCTATCCAAAGCCAGCCATGCTGAGCCCTCCTGTCACTCTTACCTGTATCCCTGGGATCCCATCCAAATGCACTCAAGGCTCTCTGTGATGCTATTTGAAAGGTCAGGATCTGACTCATGACTCCAGTATGGTGATATTTTTGACTCTGCTTTAATAATTTTCTCTTCTATGTCTCATGCACTGCCTGTTAGGACCTCTTGTCCTTCCAATTATGGTGAAAATAGATTATTAGTAATAGACTAATCCAGGAACTACTTGGAATTATTGACTCCCACTGACTCTAGTCCAACAATATGATTCCCTCATTTATCTTCCCCACTTCAGTACTGGCATAGGGATAAATCCTGGACCAGGCTCTCCAAGGGAAATTCTTGTCTGCTGCTGGGAATGTTTATTGTAGAATACTGATGTGTAACATTAACATGACAATGCAAAAAGAAAGACAAAACTCATCACTGGGATCCCTGCAGTTCCCCTGGGGTCTCCACTCCCAGTGACAGAGCTAACTCTTTTCTGTGCTCTGCAGAAAACCAGTACCCTGCTCACCAAACCCTGTGCTCTCAGCATGCCAGCTGCTGGCATTCCAGATCACATGAATTCCCAAATCTTTCTGACATTAATTTGCGTTCCTCAGTCTAGACCCATCATGCCCAGCTACTTCACTCCTGAGATCCCAACAATTTAAGAACTGCATTTCCTCTTCAATAATTTTATTCCATATTGTCTTTTATGTCTCATATTATTTGGCAAATATTAATTCATATCCAGCCCTCCCATGAAGCAGAGAAATTGTTATCATTAACCTCACTTTATGGAAAGGAAAGAATGGAGAAATGAGGTGACTTGCTGAGGGCAAAGAGGGAGAATCATTATTAACATGGATGTAAGAGCTCAAAGGTCCTGTCTCTGAGCCATCCCTCTCCTCAGCTTCCCAGTGCGAGGCACCCTTTGTTCGTTGGCCAGCAGAGACCTTCACTGTTCTTCACTCACACCTGCTCTTTTGTTTTATTCCACAGAACTGCCCTCCCTCCCCCCACTGCCTTCTCTCCCACACCTGCCCCACAGCAGCCTCCCCTCAGAGTCCCTCGCAATCCAGTGTCCCACTTCCCTCATGAAGACACCAAGACCCTTTGCAGGGAGAACACCCTCCAGCCATCACCTGGAGCCACTTGCTGGGCTTTGCCCTCACACTGGCAGCTACTGCAGGGGCGGCTGGGGCAGCACTGACAGGTTGGGCACCAACCCATTTACTGCAGGCACCACCACACACACCACGGGCACCACAGGCACAGGCACATGTACCATGGGCACCTCCACACTCACCGTGGGAACTGCCACACGCACCAAGGGCACCACTGCCGCGCACCAGGGGCACTGCTGCACACCCCGTGGGAGCACACTGGCACGAACCCTGCAGATCATGCCAGGGGAAAGCCCAGTGCTGCCGCTACGGCACCCCAGCTGTGACAGGGGAGCAGGTCTCACTGTTCCCCAAAGGCAGGGCTTCCTCAGCTGATTTTATTTTTGCCAAGTGACATGTCTGACGCACAGAGAGGTGAGCTGGTCCCAGCTGTCACGGAGCTGAGCTGGAGCAAATGTGCCGACAGCACTTGACACTGGCAAAAAACAGCCTCACCCTTTTAATGCTACACATACTGGAAACTCCTATCTGGGCTGGCAGAAACCTGGATTGCCCAGAAGTCCATCTCAGCATGAAGAGGTGTCAGGAAAGATACTTTTGAAGTTCTGCATGAGTTCAGTCAGTGAAATGCAATTACTATGAAAAACTCCTCATAGAGAAGAGGGGTTTGGCTGCATACATGGGATCTTGCACTCCCCAAGCAGAATCAAAAGATAAAGCCAAGAACTTGTTCAGGGGACCCACTTTCCTGGTACTAGTACCTCAGATAGTTTTTGAGACTTGTGAGAGGGGGGAATGTTATTTGACTGATACTTTGTTTTCCTTTTTTCTTTCTCTCTCCAAAAAAATCATTTGGCTTTTACGGGAAAACAGGAAACTGGGGTCATTAGGAGCCACCACAGAGGCACCTTCAAAGTCTGGAGCTCTTTATGTTTGAGAAGACTACTTCTCTACAGCAGTTTGCCTAGTCTTTTGGGTATGTGTTTAATTTTTCCAATAAATGTGTCCATTTAAAAGAATTATTTTGTCTGTAGCCCAAGTTATGACTTTATCACCAAAACCCCCTCTGCCCATGTCAACTGCCTGACTGATTGCTGAAGGCTGAACACAATCAATGAGACCACCAATATTCAGGATTTCTGCATAACCAGGGCAAGGACAAGTATTCAAGACATGAAATCCTTTTTCCACTGAAGAAGTGAAAGTTAAAATAGCATTAATAATAGCAGAACAGGGCTGCAGCAGCCTTCCATTCCCAGGCTACCAAGAAACCCAAACATACCATTCACAGCAGTTTTGGGGTCATTTTCAAACGCTTTAACTCATGTTGAGCAATTTGCAGAAAACTGGGTAAGACTCCAAGGAACATAGGCTTTTCTGATCGTTCTTTCACTGCTTTGTGATTTGCCTGTGTTTGAACAGCAGCACGCAGGCTGTCAGTGGTTCCAGGGATACCCAGATGGAGCACAGTGGGGGGGACAGGGACAGGGTGCCAACACGACAAGCATCATCCTGTGTGGGAACCCTGCTCCTCCACCTCCCTCCCCCTGGACAAGTGCCCAGCCACCAATTTGGGACAAGCAGGACAGGGCCTCTGGAGCTGAGCTTAGAAAAGTAAGTTTTGGAACAAGTTTTTGTCCTTGCCAAGGTCCCAGACATGTGGTACCATGCACATTCCTCTGCAAAGCCCTGCATTTCTTAGTGTTCCCTGTGTCCCTCGGTGCCTCCCGTGGGGATGCTTGTGGGGGTCTGGGCGCCTGCTCAGCCCCACTTACAGCTGATGCATCTTGCCCTACTTCAGTGACAATGTGAAGGGAGCTGAGCAGTTCTTACTGGACTGCAGGGAAACTAATTCTTGGTTTAGATGGTTTTTAATTTCCACGCACTGATGAAGTAGAATGGCTTTCAGAGAAAGGCCTGTGCTTCAAACAGTCTTTCCATGGGAGTGTCTGCTGCAGGCGAGGGTGTTCCCTGAGAAGGGAGGTCCCCTGGCCAAAGCCCCTCCAGCTCAGGAGGAGCTTTTCCCACTGGGGAGGAGGGCTTCCCCTTGCTGGGCAAGGATTTAATTACACAGTTTCAAGACATGCATAGCTGTGAGGATCGTTCCAGTTCTGTGTCTGGCACCCCCTGTGAGACTCTGTCTGACCAAGTCCCTCAGGCATACTGGTAGGAGAATCTCTTTTCTGTGTCCTCTCCAATTACCAGCTTTCTAAGAAGATTGCCTCTTTTCAAAGCACATGGTTTTTACGGGAAAACAGAGGAACTGGGGTTATTGGGAGCAACTGGAGAGGTAATTTCGATGGCTAGAGCTTTTTCACATTGCTCCTACGGCTGTAATGTTCCCTCAAGATGGATGGTGACACATGCCCAAGGGCTCCTGGCCCTTTAAGCCCTGGTCTGAAATGCAACACTTCAGAAATACGATGGTTTAAACAATTTTAGTCAGTGAGTCAGTTCCGGATTATCAGCCCACAGAGGGAGGGTACTGAGTCTCGCTCATAAATTAGCAACCAGCAAGCTCTTTCCTTTGATGAATGTTATTTTAAAGAGTCAGCTCACTTCTTTGCTCCAAGAACACTGCCCATTAATCACCACACAGGAACATTGCATCCTCCTCCCCAATGGCTTTATGCCCAGAATCAGCATCACCAGAAAAGAAGGAGGGAGAATGAGCTGGAGAAGAAGGCAGAGAAGATTTCATCATACCAAAGACATGGGGAAGTAGGTGCCACTATGGAAAAGGCACCTCAAGGAATGGGATAGATGGGAAGCAGTACACAAATGCTTGCAAGACTCCCAGACCTAAAAATACTAGAAAAGAACTAAACCTATGCCTGCCTCAGGAAAAAGAGTGGGAAAGGTCCTGTGCCAAGACATGAGCTGTTCAGAGCCCGGACTGAGCAGGCTGCAGTCACCCCATCTGACAGATTTCCCTAGCTGCCACACATCCTGACTAGTTGTGTTTATGGCCAAGGACCTCTGCCATCCTGCCAGTGCCCAACACTCAGCCTCAGGCTGTGCCTCCGCTGTTCTCTGCCAGCTGTGATTTACCCAGGAGGAACATCAGTTTAACAGATCATAACAGTAGATGAAGCTGCTGAGGAACAAGCTCCTTGACATGGCTTGGATTTTATCTCTCAGTTTCTAGAAACTGAGAGAACCTGTGTTATCCCTGGAGTAAAGTTAGTGATATCAGAGAAGAGCCTCTGGGTATAACTGAGCAGGAAAAAGCCCCAGAAGCATCACTTCAGTGAATATTTAGTTTGATTTTCAAGGCCCCCTGGAAGGGTGGTACTTGGAACTGCAGCCAAGACGTGATCCAACCTCCGAAGATCTCAGATCAAATTCTTTGTGAACTAATTCCACTAGTTTCTGTGAAGATAGCAAAGGTCTGCGCTCCACATTATCTGTGAAGAAGGCTGTGCTTCAGGTGAAGCTTGAATGTTTCTGTCCACACACACACAGAAATGTATATACACACATTTCCAAGAGTGAAGAAGCGGGAACCAGGCTCCCTGGCACTGTGGAACTGGAGGCTGATGTTGCTTCACACTTTATCTGAGCAGAGAGGGAGGGACTTAGCCCAGTTTAACGGGCCCATGAGGTGTCAGGCAGACACGAGGCTGTTCCAAGACAGACACTTCCCAGATGCTCTGTCCTGCAGTGATGGAGCCACAGAGGAATGCAAATGCTGATGGCTTGTAGCTGATGGTGTACTCAGGGCATCATTTCTATTTATTCCTCACAGGCTTTGTGCCACCCAAACTCTGGCTCTGCTCAGATGAGGTAAAACATATGCTTTACCTGTTTGGAAACAGGGCACATGCCCTGTTTGGAACAGAGCTTTAAACTCTGAACTCCAGGTGAAATCCATCCTTCTGGAAAAACCTTTTTCTGCCTTCCTAGGAGCCTCTCCAAAGTTCTTGAACCCATTCTCCTCTAACAAGACCTCTTCCTAGACTGGGACGAGGAAGGAGGTTGGTCATTTGAGGACTTGAGAGTCCAGCCAGTGCTGGTCTTGCAGACCAGCCCATCAGCTCAGAAGTTTGAGGACCCCATGGACCACATTGCCCCTGGCACCACTTGTTCTTGCTTCAAACCATTAACTTCATACCAGAATTTTATGATTGGTAAATCAGTGAATACATTGACAAGAGAAAGTAAATCCATGAAATACAGTGACAAAAGAGAGTAAATCCTCACTTGGCTCATGTCCCACCACTGATTTTAGTTACAAACCTCATGTGGAGATACTGCTGCAGCATCCCTCCCTGAGAAGGGCCTAAGGCCTGGTTCCTCAGGGAATTACTCTGGCCTGCCCTGGTCAAAACAAAGCCTCTGATGTCCACTGACACTCATGGGAACGTGAATCCTCTTGCCTGATCCCACAGGGCCAAGAAAAGTTTCAGAGGGTATTTTAAAGCCCTGATCAGAGCTGACTGCAATTTGTTCCAACAGGATTTAAAATCATAGAACACAGAACCATAGAATCAGGTAGTAAATAATAAAATTAAGTATTAAAAGGCCACTGGGACCTTCTCATGAACTTCCAAGCCTAGCAAAACCCCACCATTACTTTTACAATTCTTTCTTCCCATTGTTTCTATATTTCACATTCCAGAGTTTCCTGTGGCTTACACTGTATTACCAAGAGCTCCCTGAGGAAATAAGAGACTCACACTGTTACTGGTTGGCAGGCTCATTAGCAAAGGCATTAAAACCAAGCTTGAATGTTTCAAAACCACTAAAGCCCCACTGAAGTGTATCCAACACCACTCCCACTGTCCAGACCGTGGGAGGAGGATGGAGGCAGCACTGCTCAGGGTGCACAGGCAGTCCCAGGGGAAGCGGCTTCCAGGGCAGAGCTCCACTGAGCAGGAACACCGACTGTCCCAGGCAGAGGGGAGAGTCTTTCGGCAGGGCTCACCAGCACAGTGAGCAAACCCCTAAACCAAGATCAGCAGGGCTCACCAGCACAGTGAGCAAACCCGTAAACCAAGATCAGCAGGGCTCACCAGCACAGTGAGCAAACCCTTAAACCAAGATCAGCAGGGCTGGTGACGTGAGCCTGCAGGTGGGTCCTAACCACAAAGCCTGGGGCAACAGCCTGAGCACGGGCAGTCAGAGCAGGGACGAGAGAAAATATTGACTTGTTTTTGTGCCCCTGCTTTGATATCCAGTCCCAGTGACAAAAACACACCAGCCAGCCCTGTGCCAACAGCAGCACGAGATGTCCATATAAAAACATTTCAAGCAGATAGTTGTCTGCAATAGGAAAATATTGTAGAAGAGGAAATTTTATTTTTTTAAGTTGCTGTTGGAAAATATTTTTCATCTAAGTTTTTTCCAATTTCAGATTGATAATGCAAGCTTATATTTCAGGCTAAAACATTTTGATTTTCCCATGGCAATTGACAACTCCTTTTGCTGGCTGGATCACCTATGAAACTGCTCCTTTCCATAAAACATCTTGGAAGCCTTATGTGACTGATAGCTGTCATATTGGTGTCAGGGACTCTCTTCCTTTATCCCTTTCATCTCTGTCCTTGTGTCCTAGAGATTTTAGGAAACTGGTCAAAAGCCTCCAGCAGAGGAACAGTAGAACCCCTGGGAATCCCTTCTCTCACCCCATGAGGTGGTTACAGATCATGATCTTCATCTCCAGCAGACAATGCTAAAATAGCAGTCTGCTAAAGGGCACACGTTAAAGGTTCTCCTTTTCAACCTGCACCTTTGGGGGTTCTTCTCTGTTGTGCGTTTGCTTGCGTTTAAGGCAAGTAAAGAATTCACAAAAATATTATAGTTAGAATCTTTCTTTACCTGGAGGCAGAAGTTTATGTTTTTCACTTAATATTTCTAGAAATATCAGAAACAGCTGCTGAAGGAAACTGCCTGTTTTCAGAAAAAAAGAGAGGAAAGTTTTAATTTCAGATTTGAGGTGACTTTTGCTTTCTTTAAACACACCTACTAAGGTCTAACTTTCCTTTCTTTTCAACTTTATACAAAAATTGTTTTTCATACAATTTTTTTTTTTGCATTTTGAATGCCAGACTTTTGAAGTGTCTAGCAGGCCAGGGTGGAAATTGCCAAGGAAATGAGGACAAAAAGTGTTTTAACAGACAGACAGATATTTGTTATCACAGGAAAGAATGAGGTAATTTAATTCAGCTAAAAAACCCTGATCACCAAGAAAAATGAGATGACACACCCCCTAATTACCAGGGACAGGAGCACATCAGAGGAATATCCTAAGTTGAACAACTCACAAACTGCATGTGCTGGGTACCTGGCTTTGGCCGCTGCTGCCCAAAAGCAAATTTGTGTTTTAAATTAAAGCAAAGTTGTGTTTCAGCACAAGGGTGTCTGAGGGCACAGCCAGGACCCAAACAATAAAGGCTAAAACACAGGCTCAAAATAACTTCCAGGAGAGAACAGACACTCTAGGGCAAGATGGAGTGGGGTTTCTGCTCCAAAGAGGAACCACAATTGAAGCAAAATTATCACATCACCTTACAGCCCCAGCAGCAAGCCCTGGAATGGCAGCCAGATCTCCTCAGCTGTCAGCACGACAACAAATCACATCCCTAATTCCGGGGTGAGTCTACCAGGCTAAGACCAGTTCTTGAGGACGTGGTGGAAGGCAAATGGTCCATGAATCTCCCTTACTTAATTGTACCTGGACTTGGCATTTCCCTGCTCTCTCTAAATCAAGGATGTTTCCCAAAGCACCTCTTGGTACATACCGTGACAACAAGACACAGAGGAATCCAGTTAATGTCTGTTCACTAAAGTTTCATAAGGCAAGTTCATCATTGTCTGTGTGCAGGGCAGGAGAACAACTCAGGAAACTGGAGAGGAGGCAGAGGAGAAAAACCCCAAACAATGAGCCGCCCTGTGGCAATGAGCTCATCTGTCTCTGGGGGGGATGGATCCGGCTGCTGCTGGGGGTGGCGGGAGGCAAGCAGTGTGCTGAGGAACTGGGGTCAGAAGAGCTGTAGGGAGCAGGATCCTGGCAATAAAACCTGGGTGCTGAGGGGATGAGCTGAAGCTGTGCAGAGACACACAGCCAGCACCTGAATCACCACCCTCACACCTGGCAGGGTCATGAGCTTCAATGGGCTTTGACTCCTTTTCTCACATTGCTCAGCAGCACCTACAATCTCCTGTGACACCCCCATCAGCTGCCAGCATTTTATAACCTAAATGCGTGCATACTACTCGGGAAAACATCCTGTATTTTGCAGCAGGGAGTCTTCCTCAGCCCTTGCTGCAGGGCTGGGGTCGTGCTCCAGCCTGCTGATCCACAGGGAGGTTTTGATACCTTTAGGCAAAACTCAGTCTGCTCACATCAGCTTCATCCAACATAGGACAAAAATTTTGGGGTGGTCTTCCACCAGGAGCCCACTTTAACTGGGAGTGTGTTGGAGACTGGAGAAGAGGAACAATTCTGGGATTTGGGTAAAGTTGCTCCTCCCTGCAAAGCAATGGCTTTGCCTCTAAGCCTCCAGCATCTCTCCAAACACAGGGAGTGCAGCCTGCATAAGTGGCTATGAGTAATCTCCTTTGGCTGGCATTTTGCTGAGTTTATCATCTTTTTAACTTTGTGATGACCTTCCCGAGTGACTGCAAATGTTGTAAATTGCACAAGTCCTGAAGGCAGAGCTGGCAGCGCGTGTGATCAAGTAGCTGTCGGGGACATCCCTCCAGCTCGAGGTGACGGCAGATTCAAAGTGGTTTTAATAACACCTCTGATTGATATTTCTATCTAAAATAATAAAGGGGACAAAAGAAGAAATGCCCAATGAGAATGTGGGCAACATGTTTACAACATGCTTTCTGGAAACTTCGTAACATTTCATAAAAAGTGTGATGATTGAACTCCCACCTGCGCCATGTCACCAGAAGGAAGCACTTGCCCAAAGGCAAACAGACCTGATCCCAAGCCTAAAGACTCCAAACATACCCTGGAGGCACATGGAATAGAGCAACTTGCTGTAGGCCATAATGCAGCCAATAACCTTTAGTCCACAGCCAAGGATACCCAGTGCATGATGTTTTACAGGACTGTGCTAAAGTCCCTCGGACTGGGTGACACCCAGTCACCTGCTGGTCTGGCTGAATCCTCGGGTGCCAGATCCCACCAGGCTGACCCGCTGCATGGGACTCAGGGGCATCTCCAGAAAACCTTCTCTGCCCTCTGCTTGGCTGTGGTACAACTGGCTCTATGAAGTCAGTTACACAGCCAAGAAAAAGTTTTATTCCTTCCCTGAAAGCCATGGAAACAAGTAATGATTTATAGTGATTTATTGATAGTCTGATTCTGTCACCTCAGGATATTTACGAGAAAAGTGGACAAAAGACAGGATGCTGACTCATGGGAAGAAACGGAGAAAAAAGGTGACATGTTGTTCAAACCAGTCTTCAGAGCAGTGATGAAATTCTGGGAGACATATTAATGACAGGGAAAATATCTCTGGGATTCATCTGTTTGTTTTAACTTCCCCAGGGCAAGGGTTTTCCAGTCGTGGGCCTTCATGTTTAATAAGTACAACATTATTACTCACAAATCGTCAGCTGGAAAGGAGAGATGTTATGTCAGAGGACAAAAACTGACACCCCCAACATTTGGTTCAGCTTCACTGGAAACCTGTCACCTTCCTGGTCTTTTTTGGAGTCCAAAGATTTCAGTGTTTGGAGGTATTTTGGCTACTCTGCTCTGGTTGACCATGACAATTCAGTCATCAAGACCTATTTTTAGACACATGAATAAAGAAGAATTTTGGAGTGGATCCTGAAATGTCCTGAGCCTCAACAGGAATGTGGCAATGGCACTCAGCTGGGCTCATTCACAAGAGATTGAGTTGTTCATTTGCTCAGAGGTCTCCATCCCAGTGTGTGCTGTGAGTCACATCTCCTCTGCCCACAGCCTCCCTCTGGAAGTGGTTTCAGTGGGGGTTCTGTGCTAAACTGGGGGCCAGCCTGGGCCCAGACAGTTCCACCTTCTACTGATGTTTCTGTGGCTGTGACTACCACAGCCCTGGCACAGCCCCCCGTCCCCTGGCAGGCTGGTGGCTCGGGTCTGTCAGGAAGGTGTTGGGACACAACCACTGCCCTTTGCAGGAGCCCAGGGCTCAGGGCAGTGACCAGAGCTCGAGCTCAGGCTGCCTTATCTCATTTATTTGCTGTGTTCTGTCTGCTGAGACATCGAACTCCTCAGCTGTTGCTGTGTTAGAGGCTCGAGGGGTCCCTGCCAAGGCACTGGCACAGCTCTAAAGCTCCAGCATTTGCACCAGCACGAGAAGTGTCACTGTGGCACATCCCCGAGCGATGATGGTGCCGGGTTTATCGGCACCCGGGGCCTCTGAAATTGCAGGTGAACCACCAGGGACGAGTGGGCAGAGGGACAGGTGGGCACAGGGACACGCGGGCACAGGGACACGCTCCTCACTTGTCACATCCCGTTCCCACCTTCTGCTCGGGGACCGAGCTCACAGCGGTGCCACAGCGCCCCCTGCGGGTCCCGCCGGGGCTCCCGGGGCCGAGCCCTCCCTGCCCTCCCTGCTCCCCGTGCCCTCCCTGCCCTCTCTGCTCCCTGTGCCCTCCCTGCTCCCCCTGCCCTCCCTGCTCCCCCTGCCCTCCCTGCCCTCCCTGCTCCCCCTGCCCTCCCGGCC
>JAYRBT010000156.1:6560639-6572514 GCA_036023395.1 Myiotriccus ornatus
GATCCCTCCCTGCTCCCTGTGCCCTCCCTGCCCTCTCTGCTCCCCCTGCCCTCCCTGCTCCCCGTGCCCTCCCTCGTGTTACTTTCTCCGATTAACTGCGCTGTTTTGGCGCTTACCGGTGGCCCTCAGTCAGCCACAGTCATTAGTTATTGGCACCTCGGCTCTGGGCTCCCAGAGACCGCTTGTGGTGATAAGTCTTGCATATTTTCATGCTTATTTAACTGAAGACTTCCTTGGGAACACTAGGAGCCGAGTGAGCTGGGATCTGCAGGGCAAACCCCACAGAATTGTGTCTCGGTTACAGCAAGTGGGTCAGGGGTGCTTGAGTGGGCAGAGATCAGGCCACTTTCTCATACAAGAAGTCAGTTCCATACCTGACTGAAACATTCTGGTACAAAGCAAAGCAAAGCAACCAGAATAAATAAACCATCAGAGTCATCAATCCCTGCATTTCATGGACAGGTAGAGGTGAAACAGCCAAGCCAGCACAGGTGTATAAATGAAGTAAACAAGCTGTGTTGGCAATGCTGCTTGTAAAGAATCACAAAACCTTCAATGATGCCAGGACCTCAGTGTGATGCATTCCAGCTGAAAAATAGACTCTGCTCTTCCTGACCTTTGGATTTACAGTGGGTGAAAGATGGGATGGCACCCAGCCCATGTCATGTGCCCCTCCGGGTCCTTGGCCCTCCCATGAGTTGCTAGCAGCTCCATCCTGCTGCCCCTGCAGTGTCCCTGTGACTGAAGCCTCTCTCCCATCTTTTTGTGGTGCCTGCCCAGGCCCAGACCCTTGCCCACACACAGCCCAAGGGGTTTCAGTGGCTGGTGGGAACTTTACCTGGGAGGTGAATATCAATGCAAACCCCATTTACTCTTGTCCACAGCCTGTCAGAAGAATATTAAAAATTAAAATGAATCCAGGACAATTTAAGAGTCAGCGCCCATGTCACACGAGAGTTTGTTGTTCTGTGAAAAACAGAAAAACTTCTCATTTTGGTATGCAGGACACCAGGCCCATTTTTCCGCAATTCACAGATCAGTCTCTGTGCCGATGATGCCACTGCTCAAGTTAACACCTTTCTTGTAAGGAAAAGTCATCAAGAAGAAACAATTCCTGTACCTGAGTCAGGGATCAAAAATTTTAAATAAGGCCAAAGTCCACAGTAGCAGGAAAGCGGCAAACCAAGTAAATTGGTTTTACCAGCTTAGTAGTTACGCAATTCACTAATAGTTACTCCACTGGCAAGCTTATTTCCTGCACAACAAGCACTAGGCTCTTCGGCAATAGCAACAATCCCAAACCGAGTTTCAGTTCAGGTGGTCCCTCTGGCGTGTTCATTGCTTTGTGTTGGGGTGCAGAGTGCCCTATAAGCAAACCCACCAGTGTCTTCTTGCCACAGTTAAAGCCAAAGTGAGAGGAACCCTCCATGGAGGGATGTGTTTCCCATTCTTTCCATTTACACCTCCCTCTTCCTACATCTCCCTGTTTTTCAAACTAAAGGTGTTTTGTCTGGATTCAGAGGTGTTGCAGTGCTTTGAACTGCAGTGAACCCAGTTACCTGCTGCCATTTTAATCACTCAGAAGTTACTCAAAGAATTCCACCCCCATCACCCCTCACAGCCTGTGGCTTCACATCCTGCACCAGGAGAACCTGAGGCTACCGACTGCCTTTTCCTCTGGCCCTGCAGGGGCAGTCCCAGAGCAATCACATCTTGTGCTGTATCCAGCACAGACTTGCCTGAAATCAGTGAGGGCTTTCTATGGAATGTGAGGGCCTAGAGTCAGGTATGGAGGAACAAAAATAAATAGCTTTTGCTAGAGGAGGGAAAACGTCCATGTGAAGCAATGCCATTTATAGACATCTGTTTTGTTTTCAACTCTTTCTAAAAGGGTTTTGCACCCAGAGGATGCAGGGAGGGACTGATCTGCTTGATCCACCAAACAAAGGCCTCAGCTGGGATGATGTGGTGTTTCACCTTTGGTGTCTGTATTCAAGTCACTGTATTTGGTGATTTAAAATACTGACATATGCCAGACCCCTCTCAGGAAGGGACTCTGTGACCTCTCCGGAGCTGCACAAAGCTGATCAGGGCTGGTTACATGATTCACAGCTGCAAGTTCATTAATTGCTTGGAAAGTTTCTTCAAAAGGAGAGGTAAGAAACAGCTCTTCAGAGAGGACAATAAATATTTTCCTGATTTTGACACTTTGAACACTAAAGTGTTATTTTAATGCAGCTGCAGGCTCTGTATTTCTCATATTGCTGCTTTTCGGTAGGTGCGGAGCTGGAATTGATGTGGCAGCTTCAATTAGGTAGTAGGCAGGTTACCTGTAGCAGACAGGTTACCTGTCTAAGCCCTTGCTGTCCTGCTTGCAGATTTGCCCGACGAGCCTGAGTCCTGCACAGTCACAGAGCACATATTGTTACCGAGTAGCCCCTTCCAAACAAATATTATTTTGATAACCAGTTTTCAAGTGTGGCAGAGCTGTAGCAACCTCAGCAGCACATGGTTCCTGCTCTGTTCCTGCTTGGGAGCAGGTGAGGGAGAGCAGAAGGTCCCCAGTGAGGGGAAAGGAGACGGGATAGCTGAAGATCCCAGCAGGAGCACCAGGAAGAAATGCACAAGGAATCAATTGGGCTGTGCTTCTGCTTATTGAAATGTTTATTGAAGAGTAAGTATTAAATTCAAGGAGACCTCAAAGAAGCCCATGCTCCTACGTGGACTGAGGCACCAGGCAAAGAGTGCTACCAGAACCAGCCACTGACTGCACAAGCTGCAGGGAAGTGCTTGGGAATGGAACAGCCTTTGCAGTCAGGGCACATCCATGGCTGACTCCCCACCTGGGTAATCACAGTGCTGCTTTGTGCAAAGGGCTTTTCATGCTGAAAGATGTCAAAACACATGGAGACAGAAGTTTTGGTTGTGGATTTGAGACTGTCAGGAGCAGCAGTCTATGCTTTCTTGCTAATCCCCTTTGTAAGAGGAATAGCATCTCCTTGTCAAAATTCAGAAGTTACACAAAAGCCACAGGAGAGGGAGGACCCTGAACCAGTATTTTATTGACTGTTATCTGCTCTCTAAAACCACTGGTAGATCAAATCTTGTTACATTACAGCCACACAGAAATTTTGACAGAGCTCATATTAAAGCAAGAGCATTCGGAGAGAGGTTGCGTGTGATGGGGGGCGAAGTTTGCCAGAGTTTTGCAAAAACAACCATCTCAAAGAAACAATGTTTTATGTTGCCAGACTGCAGACTGGTACTGCGGAAAGTGCTGCGGTATAAGGATTCAGCATGGCATGTGCTGTGAGGAAACAACGTCAATTTTCCATCCAGGAGCAAACTGTCTCTTGGAGAACTTGGGCCAGGCAGGGAATGTGTGCCCACTGCTGAGGTCATGCAGGCAGCCTGTGGGTTTGAGCTTGGCTGCACCATCCGTCCTTCCACAGGGACACTGATCCAGTGTGCTGTCCTGCTGAAGGATGAGTGGCAAGAACAGACTCTGCTTGATTTATTTAGCCCAGAGTAATGAGTTTGGCAGTTCTCTGGGGACGTGTTGGGATATACATGCAAACTGCATTGTTTAATCTCACTGACTTTTTCCAATGTAAAGAGAAAAACATTGGAATGAGAAGTTTCACTAAGTTACCATAACAATGCTTCTTTGGGTTTGTGATTGGTTTGGTTTCCTAACAAGAGACATCTTGCCTATAAAAACCTGCAGATCGTGACAATTAGGGAAATGCCATTTGCAGTGGCATGAATTCTCAATTTTCCAGACAGTAAAAAACCCAACTTAGTAGTAATATATGGTTTATACTGTAATTTATTTGTAACGCAAAATGAAAGGCTCCGGTGCTGCCTCTGTAGTGACAGCTCCAGGAAGGACTCCATTCCAGTAGAACCAAAGTGAAGGCTCACACAGAGAAGCCCACAGGGAAAAGTCTGTAAAACACATTTCCTGCAAGTGAATCCCAGCCGACACTCGAGCCTTGAGTGCTTGTTCTCTGAAGAGAATTTTCTAATTCCATTTTCTCCCATCTAGGCACATCCTCTGCAGACTAATTCCTGCAGATGCAGAGGACAAGTGATCACTGTGCCTAAGATGGGAGCTCTGACCTGAAGCCTTAGTGTTGGCAATGCCACTGGGGTTTGCAGTGTCACGAGACACACCAGGTCCTTGTCCCTGTCCCAGCTGCTGTTGTCCTCTCCCTTCCCACAATTAGCTTAGGAAGAAGCAAAACTCGTGTTGCTCTTACTCTTTCCTCAGCTGCCCAATTTCTTTTGAAATGCAAATACGTTCTCAGGTCACATATTTTTCTTCACATCAAAGTATCTTGATTTCCAAATTTAAGCAGCCTTTCACCCAAGTCTGTACCTGTGGCACAATGGCAGTCTGGATGGAAATGCCCAGCTGTAGATGTGTGGTTTGGATTATTTTGCATAGGAAGGATGAAGCTCATTTCCTTTTCACTGTCTTTTGAAGCTCAGTCCTTTGCCATCATAAAAGCCAAGCCAGGACTGAATGGACACAAAGAAACTGGTTATTCTTTCTGAGAAAAACACAACTTTGATGGATTTTCACAGCCACAGGTTGAAGCTGGCCACATGGTCCCACTGAATATCTCTCACCTGTGACCCAAACCCTGTTCTGAAACACAGGAGCTGGCTCTGCAGAGCCCCCAGAGCAGCAACTGCCGGCACTCACATCCCCAGGGATTCTAGCTCTCCCTTACATTCAGCCAGCACCACTCCGACAGCACCAGCGCTGCTGGCAGCGCTCCATCTCCACCACAGCAGCGGAACACGGGTCAGTGCTTGAGGCAACTGCTGTGGCACTGTGAGAGATGCTCAGCTTTACTGAGTGGGGAGTACATGAAGGTTTATAAAGGAGCTCTCTTATCCAGTGCCAATTTCTCCTGTTTCCTGCCTTTTGAGTTGAAAACCTGCAGCTCTGTTCCAGCACAACACTGGTTCCATCTCAGACAAAGACGGGTCCTAGGTTCCACAGCTGCTGAGTGGTTGCCACTGCTGCCCATGGGATAACTCCAGGAGAGACAGACAGACTGACCCAACAGGGAAGGGCTGCCAGGCTGGCACAGGGAAGCCACTAAGGATGCAGTTCCTGAGGACTGATTAAAAGTAAAGTATTATTGAAAGTGAAAAAAATTAGATTTTATGTTAAGAAATGTCAATTAATGAAGTTAAAGCCCAAACAGCCAAACCACAGTGAGCACAGCTGGTGTGCATATAACCAGTGTGGCTTCCCCATGTTTGCTTAGATCATGAAAGGCTTTGTGTGCTGCTAAAGAATTCTCTTAATTTTTTCTGTCTGTTCCAAAAAAAAATTTATTCAAGACCCCTCATTCTGGAGCCCACACGTGGGCAGTTCATCCCTGGAGAATTCTGACGCCTGACAGGATGAGGTCCTGAATGACCCAGTCAAAGGTTGAAGTTCCTGTGCCTTGAACGGAAGGTTGACTAGATGGTCTCCACAGAACTTTCCAGCTCCATTTTACCCGTGATTCTGCAGTCACAACATGATGCTGCCCAGGCTGTCAGGTGAGGGGTTCAGCTTTCTGCCGCAGTTGGCTGCACACTGGATATGTCTGTCTTTGCAGAGTTCCTCTGAGAGGGTGTCTGTACCTTCTGACAGGCACTGCCTCTTTTGTTCTGGCAGTTCTCAGCCCAGGCATGCTGGAATGGGGGGGAGATGGGCTGCAGAGCGTGGCCCTGGGCTGTGGCCCTGCGCCGGCACACGCATAGCAGCACCCTGAGCTCCGTGCGGAAGGTCTCGTTCAGCCAGCAGTAGATGAAGGGATTGTAACAGGTGCTGCTCATGGCAAACCAGTGAAAAGCAAAGTACAGAGCATTGCTGCTGTGGATGGCCCTGCAGGAGATCAGCACCAGGTAGCAGTTCAGGGGGAACCAGCACACAGCAAACACAACCACCACCACCATCAGCATCTTCAGCGTCATCTTCTTCTTTCGCTGATGAGCATAATATTGCTCCATGGTGAGGTCCCCTATGGCATTCCTCAGCCAGAGCTTCTTGGCCACCATGGTGTATGTGATGGAGATCACAAGCAAGGGCAGGACATACAAGAGAACAAACGTAGTCAAGTCCAAATACTTCCAGAAAAGGTCAGCAGGAGGAGGGAAGCTGGGGAGGCAGACCATTCGGATGGTTCTGTTTCTAAAAATCAAAGAGAGAAAGACATCTCAGTTCCACTTCCAGCTGCACACACCTGAGGACAAACACCTCAGACATTCAGACAAGTTTCAGTTCAGGCACATGTAGCAGAACTCATTTGGTATCATGAGTAGGTGTCACTTTCAATGGAAAATTTTTCTCTAGGTTTGACCTTAGGCCCCAGTGAAGGTATCTTAAACACACCCCTGGGAAAAGAAAGAAATCATCCATAGTGACATCAGTGTCCTCTACTGACAAGTAGTCCCTCTCCTCTGTGCCTGCCCAAATTATTCTGAGTCCAAAACAGCTAATCAACCAGCCTGGAAGCAATTCCATCAACTGTCATTGTCCCTTCACGAAAGACACAGCGCTTAGGCAAAGGGAAAGACAACTTCTCTGTTTCACCACCCTTTCTAGTAACATGGATGAAGAGGTGTGGCCTTGGCATCTGTGGGGCTTTGATTCAGCTGCAAAAGTCATATAAGAAAAAGCACCATGTAAATGTCTTACCCAATATAAAACCTTGTCAGGGTCTGATAAATGGCGTGAGGCAGCGAGAAGCAGCTGGCCATAACCCAGATGATGATGATGCAAATCGTTCCTTTCACCATGGACATGCGTGGCTTGAGAGGGTGCATGATCACCTGCAGAGAACAACCACTTCTGAGGATTTACAGCATCTGTGTTACTCTGAGCCTCACACTGCAGTGTGGTAGTGTGGCAGCTCCACATGCCTCCAGTGTTAAAAGGCAGAGAGACTTATTTTACAGGACTTCAGGGAGTACAAGGGCTGGGAAATGCATGGAGTTGTGCACATATTGAGTGCTGCTGCTGGCCCAGAGTTTGATGCTCCATGACACCCATCAGTCTGACTCCAGAGACCACGGTGGTGAGATCTCTGTTGAGCTACATGCACTATGGGAAATTACATTAGGCAATGAAACAATAATTAAAAATAGACCTATCAGATCATCCAAATGATCTCTTGGCAGATGAAGTCTTTGGTATTTTATGCGTGTCTTTTCTTGTTATAAATATCTACTTAACGAAGTAGTACAACTCCTATGGAACATCTGTCTGCTCTGGTACCTCTCAGGACTAGCAATATTTGTAAAGGCAAGTGTTGATTTCCCTTGCTGAGAAACATCTCCTTACATCAGTCTTTATCTCCTTGGGCCATACTAGCTCATTCCAGTTCTGAGGAACCATCTCCACTGAATTTAAGGATGGATATTGTGTTTACCCTTAATTAAACAAACACCTCTTGATACCTATCCATGCCTTGCAATCAACCCAGAATCTACTGATTAAAATGAAATAACTATCAAAATGCTTTGATTTCAGGAGCTGTAATGTTGCACATGAAACAGGCAGACTGCCAAAGTCTTTGTGGTAAAAAAGACAGTATTGGCTGATCTGTGTTCCAGTAGTCCCTGTGATTCCCTGACAGCAGATGGAGCCCATCTCTGAGTGAAACCCATTCTTGTTTTGAACTTCATCCAGCTGTATCACATGACATTGTTTTTCAGTAACAAATGTTTCAGTGGCTCCAGGACTGCAAGAAATCCAGGTCTGCCTGAAAGCTCTCTGGGCTGATCAGCCCTCCCAGTGCTCAGCATTAATCAGCTAAAGCACAAATTACAAACTGTGTGCACTTAAGGAAGCTCTTTGATCTGCACTCGTTGCTTGGCTTGGAAGGTTTCCTAGCCCGTATGGATCGGGGCTGGGTGAGGAGAGGAGAATTCCTCACCTTGAACTGGATGGGCTAACATAGCTCTTGCTGCTTCCAGCCTTAGGCAACCTGAAGGAATGGGGCAAGCCTCAGAACTGACAGACTAATAAATCCATGTGGAGAGAACGTGTGGGCTGGCTGGTGTTTGCATTCAGCACATACTCCTGCCGTACTGTCAGGGCTGTGCTCTGCAGTGGGGCTGAGGAGGGCAGGGAGCCCACGAGCCCAACAGCCCAGGCAGAGAAGGAAGGGAGAAGGCTGCCCAGCCCTGGTCTCCTGGGCTTTTCAGTATCTCCAAGGACAGGGACTCCACAGCCTCTTTGTACATCACACTTACTGTAAAAAACATGGGTGTTTTGTTGACTGCCATGAAAGCTGGAGTTCTTCCCTCCAGTCTCTGAGTCCCAGGTCAGTGCAGCTTCCCAGGTACTGAGATTTGAGGGGGGAAACAACTATGTATTTAGTGCCTTATTTTCTATGAAACATAGGGGTGATGAATACAACGTACCCGGTGCCGGTCCAGAGCAATGGCAGCAAGGGTCAGCACAGACACATGGACAGAGCAGTACTGAACAAACCGGCTGATGTGACACATCAGCTTTCCAAAAACCCAGGTGCTGCTCACAAACCGCACCTGAAGAACAGACAACATTGCATTACCAGGACCAGTACCTGAAGAGCAGCAAACTGGCTTCCCAGGCACATGGTACACAAGAAATGTTTTAATACAGCTTCCCAAGGCTTTGTAGGTGCTTTATCCTCAGCTTTTCCTGCAGAAACAATGACTGTGCAATGGGCTTTGAAACAGTGGTGAGATTTACTGCACTGTGCAAACAAATGGCTTGAGCAGTGCTCTGTGTATGTGTTTGTGTGTGCATGTGTACATGTCCACGGCCCTTCAGGAACACGTAAAGAAACCTTAGCTCTGCTCCTCAATCAGACTCTGAAGGGCACTCCAGGTGCTTCCTTGAAAACATTTACACCTCTGAACATGTGGATGCTGAGAGCTGCATGGGCTTCAAAATTAGTGAGAGAAGTCTTGTTCCTAGAGAGGTGTTACTGATGATGACTTTGCTGCAGAGAAGATTGTGCCAAATTGCTTCACTCCCTTGTTATTCCTGACTGCACAATATTAATTACAAATTAATGTAAGTCATTCTTCAGCGGATTAAGCTAATTTGAAGTAAAGCACATTTACTACAAAGCATCTGTCCACACAGAAAATTAGTCAAGACTGTTTTCAATTAATCTAATTAATTTCCCTGTAGGGATGATTCTCGCAGCATTGACTGTCCCTGCACTGGAGCAGTGTGCTGGTTCTCTGGAGCTGATATAAAGCTCATTCCTGAGAGGGCTAATGGGTTTTTAATTAGTCGTGCGTAGTGTGTGGCTGTTGGTGCGCACACAAGAGGGCACCAGCCTCTCCCTGAACAGATTACGGAGCGCAAGTCCCATCAGAGCAAGGCAGGGAAATCCCACCAAAGAAGCGGGATCAGCATGAGTTCAAATAGCTAATTTGGGACCTGCTTTTGGAAGGATGAAGAACACCCTGGATAGCTCTGAGCAGGGATGAAGCAGGGGAATTTAGGACTATTTGGATGCCTTTGAACCAGAGTTCTGGGTCAAATCCAGCTGCAGAGTCGTGCTTACATGATGTTTATAGTCTGTAATACTGGGACAAGAAATGAATCTTTACTTCTTCCCACCTATTCTTTAATGTTCATTTATATTGTGTATTTTTTAGTCACTGAAAATAAAGAAAGGACAATCAGCCCCAGGAAGCACTGTCTGTAGTGCTGAGGGAGGGACTTGCTGGCTGACCCAGCTCAGTGCAGCCCAAATACTTCCCTGAGATATTGCACAGGGACTGACCTTGTTCATGTGGTTTCCATAGGAAACGGGCCATTAATTGGATTTCAATCATATCAAACTAGTCCTCACTTCGTTCCCCATCAGCAGAACTCCCACATCTGTGCCCTGCCTGGACAGAACGGGGTGGCCTGCAGAAAAGCGACCCCTGCTGTGGTACATGAGGTGGGAGCATGAGCCCCCATCTCCACTTGCTAAGGGGGTGTTGGGGAGGGGGAGCACAACTGCAGCCTCTCTGGGAGGCAAAAGGGGGAGGGGGGCAAAAGGAACTCTGGATACCAGCCCAGTCCTGGCCCCTTCAGTCCCCCTGAACACAGCTGACAGGCACACACAGACACCAGCAGACACGGCCGGCCGGGGCTCACCAGTGTGAAGGGGGTGTTCAGAATGGTGATCATCACATCGGCAATAGCGAGGTTGACGATGAAGAGGCTGGTGGCAGAGTGCATCCTCTTGTTCTTGATCACCACGTGGCACACCAGGATGTTGCCGAAGAGTGAGATGCAGATGATCACAGAGTAGGCGATGATCAGCAGCGCCTTCACCATCCGGCTCTGGGACTCGCCCTCATACTTGGCCCTGCTGTCGAAGTCCCCCAGGTCCTCCAGGTCCAAGTCATTGTGCAAGAAGGACTGGTTAGGGAAGCCATACAGTGCAGAGAAGAAGTTGGTCGTGCTGTTGTTCTCCACCCTCCAGAAGGGCTTGGGGATATACTGCAGGGGGAACCAGGTGTGCAGGCTCATGGCTGGGGCAGCAGGGTTGAAATACTGGAGATCCCCAAACACTTTCTCTCTGCACCAATGAAGAAATCCTACTGAATATTTCTTTTTGATCACTGTTCTTCTATCTGCAACTTATCCTTGGAAATCTGCTTTATTGGTTCTCCACACAGTCCTTCACCCATCAGTTTTCTGTTTCCCAAGAGTTTTCAGAGCTTGTCAGAATCAAAAAAGCAAGGGCTGCCTTTCCCATTGCTTTCCCTGCTTCAAGTATCTCTGACTATCCAGTGAAGCAGCTTTGCTCAGCAGCCGAGTGGTCGCTGTGTTCCCTGTGATACACACAGCTGCCAGATGACACACCGTGTGGGAAGGAGCCAATGGCAGATCTCTTCCCAGTTTATCCCGAGGTGTATCACAACCCACATGTGGGCAACAGCAGAGTCTGACGTGCAGATCTACAGAGCAGCAAAACACAGACAGAGAGTGGATGTGCCACGATCCCTCCCGTCTGCTCTCTCCTTTCTGGGCACCCAGCACAACAGCTACATGGGGTGAAGAATCTTTACTACTTCACAGTATTGCTCTTTCTCTCCATCCCAGAGTTTTTAGCAGACAAAGAACATACAAAGATTTTCCTTTTTGGTGCTCTTTTGAAATTGCTGAAATGTCAGTTGAGATGCAGATCCATCTTCTGAACAGATTTAGTGTGATCTAATGTAATCTCATCAACAGACCAGTGTGGATGAGGGCCAGAGAAATCAGAGCTGTACTATAAAATTTCAGATTTTTGGAAACATTAGAACACCAGATTTCAAGGATTTTCATAGGTCATTGCCACAGTTCAGGCCAAGGTGCTGCTGGGGACAAGTCCCTGGGCTTGGCAGGTTTATGGTATCTTTCCTGTACGTCACTGCAGTGACTTTTTCCTGCCTGACAAAGATAATTCAGCAGTCACGCTCACTGTAGAACATGTAAAAGCATCCAGGGTCAAGGCTGCTCACTTTTGCACCTGAATTTAAGTTAATTTTAAAGAAATTACTTCTAAAGACGTGATTCATCTCCATTATTGGACAGAATTTAGTGATGAGGCAAATCATAATAGCAATGCTGCCTTTTTCCCCAGGCTGTTACCATGGGCTCAGTGGGTACACACATTCAAATGCTTGTCCTTGCCTGCTCCCACGAAGACATACAGAAAATGCTTTCATTACTAGAGTACTGAGCTTGAAAGCTGAATAAAATTGTCCCCACAGATCTCTGTAGATTCTTATATCAAACCAGGTTTCCTTCTGTGACAAGGTGACCCACCTGGCTGATCAAGGGAAGCCGGTTGATGTGATCTTTTTGGATTTCAGTAAA
>JAYRBT010000156.1:6573099-6588038 GCA_036023395.1 Myiotriccus ornatus
CCCCCAGAGGGTGGTTGGCACTGAACAGGCTCCCCAGGGCAGTGGGCACAGCCCCAAGGCTGCCAGAGCTCAAGAAGCATTTGGATGATACTCTCGGGCACATGGTGGGATTGCTGGGTTTGTCCTGTGCAGGGCTGGGAGCTGGACTCAGTGATCCTTGTGGGTAGCTTCCAACTTGGCATATTCTATGATATTTCACATTTATGAGGTATGTAAAGATCTCACAAGAGGTTACAAGAGAAATCCTGTAAATACAAGGCCTCTGTGTTAAAACGTTTTCTATTGCAGAAGTTCCCATCACACTCCAAATGTCCTTTTTTTTTTGGCTTTCTGTCATAATCTCCATTCCAGGAGCTTCACTCCTGGTACTGAGCACAGGCTTCCCACATAATTGGGAAAGCTGAGAGCTGCTAAAGTGCTACTCCCACTTTGTGTCTTTTTCTGGCTCAGGACATGCAGAGTTGGTCCCCAGAACACTCACCAAGAAAGCACTCAGCCTCCAAGAGAATCCCCCGTGCTCCTGGACGGAGCTGTGTCATGGAAAGCGGGAAGCATGGCAAAGTCTAAACCGAGGTCTGCTGGTGCGATAATGAGAGTTTTGGCTTGATAGAGAAAGCGTCTCTGCTCTGCCATTCAGAGCTGAAAGCAGCTGGAGCAGACAGGAAGTTTCAGTGCCTGAACCTTGTCCAGAGGAAGAAAATTCAACAGCTGAAATTGCCAAGTCCAAATGAGGAAAAATTCATTCAATGCACCTGTTGTACCAGGCAGCTTCTTGAAAGATTCCTCTTCCCTCGAGAGAGTCAGAGTCATAGTTTACACTTTCCTATTTTAAATACAGGTTTGATAAATAAAAGAAACAAGAGCTGTAGGCCAACCCCTGGGATTTTATTTTACTCAAATACTGTGTTAGAAATAAGAGTTTGAACAATACTCAGAAACCATGATCCTGAAACTCTCTTTTCATACTTGCTTGACTGCACTGTGGACACTGTATTCCTCTTGATTTGCAATGTCTAGTCCTGCTTTTGTGACTCAGAAAATGTGGGATGAATAGGCACAGGCATTTTGCAGGACATTTCATAGACCTGATAATAAGACTTAATAAATAAAACACATTTGGTGATAATGGAGTGAATACCCCAGTCATGCATTAAATAAAGCAGTTCTGTAATTCAAACAGGTGCTACATTCAAATCCACGACTATAAGTGATGCCTTTTTGTGCAGGTGTGCCAAGGTTTGGCTCCCGTGGAAGGAAAGGTCCATTCAGCCCACAGCAGCACGAGGGTCACCTGCATGTTCTTCCATCCCACTCACATTACTAATCATGCGCTTCCTCTCACACTCCTCTCACAATATGTGAGAGCCATTGCAGATATAACCCAGCTTTTACAAAAGGTTTTCATCCACTGAGGGCAGACTTTTAGGCAAAGTCATAAAATTTACCACTCTCGATGTGGTAAATTTACCAGTCTCAATGGCTATTGTTTTTTTCACAGAGATAAAATCCCTCTTTGTGGAAAAAATGTGGGAGGAAGGTGCTGGGCACAGACTGTCTCTGCCAGATACTGAATTACATCCCCTTGAAAGAGTATTTGAGCTTTTATTCTCAGAGCTTTCCTGAAAGCAGTGTAATTGGATTCTCAAGCTGCAGATAGAGGGAAGGGACAGACAATGGAGGACACGTGGGATACCAGGGTGCTGATGGTTGAGTTAGGAGCTGGAAATGACCGAATACGATAGACCAGCCTTTCTGCAGTGAAGCCTGACATAAACTATTCACAGTGAACTGGAACATGGGGGAGAAGCTGCATGACCTTGGATCTAAATGCTGTATCGTTACGGATCATGTCCTTTCCTAGGGAGCAGCCTGGGTTAGCTGAGCGTCCCTCATCTGGCAAGGGAGAACTCCCTGGAGCCAGAGGAAGAGTCAGGACATTGCCCTTATGAAGCTCAGTACAACGACTGACAAGTTTTCTGTGACTTCTCTGATGGACCTGCAATTCTTTGTAATTCCATGCGCCAGACACACAGTGGAGACCAGCCTTAGCACACGCAGGTCACTCACAGCAAAGCGCTCGAGGCAGGTAGAGACATCACTCCCAACAGCGAGAAAGGACAAAGTTATATTCTAAAATGTCACATTATTCCCTATGACTATAAATGGCTGTAAAGTAAAACCAAGGGACTGTCTATCAGCTCAGGACATGGAATTTGACATGTGCTAATCCAGAAGACTGGCTCTTGGCAAAGGAGGCTCAATGGATACAGCAGAGACAGGATGCACAGAGGTGGAGACAGGGCAGCTACCAGCCATGATTCATCAGGAGATGGATTCAAGCACTGCCAGGTTCAGGCAATGTGTTGGGGGTTTTTTGCTTTCCAGATGATTCAACACCAGGAGGAAAAGCCAGACAGGCTGTTCAGCAGCCAGGTCACACTGGTAGAGAGAGGGGAGTTGCTGTGGAAGCTTCCGTCATGTCTTTTTTCCTTAGTTTGAAGGGAACTGCTATGGGAGGATGGAGTAGACTAAAAACTGCTTTGAAGTTTCTGAAAAACAGCCAAAAAAAACCCAGTCGGCCTTTACTAGCAGCTACAAATGTTCAAACAGGAATCATGAGCCCTGGTCCTTGAAGAAGAGATGCAGAAGATAAAATATGATTTGAAAGAAACAACTACTGAAGACAGATTTGCCATCAGCCCTGAACACAGTTATGAAACCTGCCTGTGAACAACAGCTTTCTTTTTCAAAAAGTGATTGGAGAATAGGTGGGGTTCTGCACATTGCATTTGTGTTCTAAAAATGCTGGTTTTTCACTGAAAGTCTGAATGAAAACCAGGACGTAAACATAATCAAAAACAGTCTGATGTTTTACCTATGGACAATCAATTTTACCCCATTCAATTAAAAACTTAATTTTTAAAAAAATTGCTTTCCTTCAGAAGCAAATATTTCTCTAAAATAACAACATTTCCAGTTTCAGTCTCTCAACCCAGACTTCAGTTACTGAGTTTGGGGTTTTGGTACAGAGGTAGAGGAGGCAAATGCCTCTGAGTGACACGGCCCTGTGCAGGGGGAATGTCCTTCAGGGAAGAGAGTGGTGGTAGATTGACAGTGAGAAGCAGAAACTGGCCTTGTCTCAGGTGTGGGGAGGTCGGCTCTGGGAGCAGCTCACCCCAAGAGATCACCCCTCACCTACTCCACAGTGCCCTCCACAGCCCTGCCAGCCCAGGCATCTCCCACCGGGATTCTTTTGCCTTTAAAGTATTCAGTCTCTTTCAGTGCCTCTTACTCATTCTGGGATTCTGTTTTCAATTTTTCATTTCTTCAAATGTTTCAGTGTTTCAGGGGCTAAGTTTTGGAAACACTGATGACTATTCCAGCTTGTATTAGTTTGCATTCCTAGTATGAAAAACATTTCTTGCATTCACTCCCTTCTCTCTTTTCAGCTGCCCTTTATCCAGCTGCTCCAGGAAAAGCAGAATTAGCCACTGCTTTGTTTTCTCTCCTTACAGCATTGCCACAGCCCCAGCTGCACTCGTTGCAATTCCTGGTTTGCAAGAGAAAAAACCATTTACATTTACTATTTCCTTTAGATGCCAGATGCCACATTCACGTTCTTGGATGATCTATGACTTCCCACATCTCTTTTCAACATCCAAAATTTCAGGGACAGAGGCACCACACACCCCGAAGGCAAACCTCCCTGTGTCACACCGACATACCGAGACGAGGGCACCCGGTGCCCGTCCTGCGAGCCCTCCTGACTCTCTGGGCTCCAAAAGACTCTTTGTTACTATGGAATGATCAGCTGAAACCTCTCTGAACTGTGCTGTTATGTAAAATCACACAGCTGCTGCCTTCTCTCCATAGCATCCCAGCCTTCCTCCTCTCTGCCCGTTTCCTGGCTCTGAGGAAAGCCAGGTGGGTCACATCAGCAGTCAGCTCAGGGAAATGCAGAGCCCAGACTGCTGTTCCTTGGGTTTGGCTTTGGGTAGTGTGGCAGGAGGTGCTCTCAAAGCAGTTCTTCCCAGGTGAGAGCAGAATCAGGTATTTCCCATGCACACCTGGTGACAAGTGATGGCAAACACCCCCCACACTCCCTCTGCAGCAGCAGGTGGTCCCACAGCTCCCACCAGGCAGCTCCATCACAAACCACGTGGGCTGCCCTGGAGCTGCCGCTCCGGCACAGTGCAGGTGGCAGCACCTCAGTCTTGAGGGACTCCATGTGACACTTGCATTTGAAAGAAAGCTGGGGAGAAAAGAAGCAGAGTGTGTGTCCAGGAAGAGATGGTTGATTGAGCTGGTCCTACAGATGACGAGATGTTAGAAAAACCACAAACCCCTTTGGAAGTATCCTTTTTCCTTTTCACTCTCGGGTTTCTGGTCCCAGTCTCTCCTACTGCAGAACAAGGACACAGGACTGTGGCATGATCCCTTGCCCTGGGGCAGCCTGCAGGGGCAGCCCCCTGATAGCAGGAACAGAGGGACCACTCTTTTCAAAGTACCATCAGTAATTTGATGAAGTGACGTGGCACAGGTGTGATTACAGGGGGTATTTATAAAAATTACTATATGGAAATATTTTCAAGAGAAAGAGTGAACAGCCAGGCTCAACCCATCTCTCTGCCCACTGCCTGCCCCAGGCAGCCAGGGCAGCTTGGAACATCACAGCCTGAACTCCCCACTCTCCATCCAGGCATTCAGGGGACCATGGGCACCAGGATGCTTCCAAGGAATGGAACCACTTCCTCCTGCAGAGCAGCCTGAGCACACAGACAGTGCCTGGCTCCCTGCTGCTGCCCCCAGCATCTGCTCTGCCCGTGGCTGCTGACCCCTCAGACTGGTGACGGCACCAAGCACCTCTGCAGTCCCACCACCATCACCCCATCAATCTCAAACTTTTCCCCAGTAAATCACTTTCTCCTTTAAAACCTTTCCTGAAACTTTTTTAATTCCAAGTAACTGGTATTTTAAATTTCTTGGCCATACTGTAAGTTACCAGTGATCAGCAGAGTAGAAATCATTTGATCTTCTCCCCAGCAGAGAGAAAAAAACCCCAAATTATTGGGTTTTCTCCCCAGCACACAAGTATTCCAGAAAAGTTACTTAGCAGTGAAAGGATAATGAGGGAGCCTTTATGCTTCTTTATTTCTCTGCAACATGATCGACAAGAATGAGTGGGGGGAAAGGGGGGGGAAATGTCAAAACCCCCAAAGAGGCTCCCTTGTACCTCACCCAGCTAAAATAAGCAAGGGACAAGAAAAATATCCCTATGTCATGTTCCCTGTCAAACTGAAGGAACACGATTCAGCCAGACCCATTAGTAAGTGCTGAACAATTCACTATCCTGGAAGCAACAACTGTAACAATAAAGGGAAAAATGTTCTAAAAAGACAGATAAAGCCATTCCAAAGGACTGAATCACTGAGAACAGGAGTCCCTTGGTGCAGGGAAGCATGTGATCCAGAAAGAAAAAACTGCCTGAGTCAAACTTCTAATCCTAAAAGCTTTGCTTGATGACGCAGCCTGATGAGACCTCACATGCCTCCAGAACACATTTTTTTAAGGTAATGTCTTCAATTTCTTTAATAATGATGAATCTCAATGAGGAAACACCAGGACTGCAGTTGTCATCATAACTAGTTCCCTTCAAAGACTACAGTTGTGTCTGGGAATTTATAAGGCTCTCAGCTTGGAAAAAATGCTTGAAAGAAATGCCGAAGAAATAAAGTTTGAGACTTCTCTCTTTTCTAACAGTCAAAATTTGAAAAGAAATACAAAATTCTGTGGGAGGTTTCCTATGTGAGAGGTTTCCAACACAGACTACAAATTTCTACATTTCTTTGTTTTCTGCTTCTGGTTACTTAAATTAAGGACCTTCTCCTCAGGCTGGACAGACTCAGGCATTAACCAAACACAGACAGCTTCTCTGAGGGCTTTTGTCTCCTCTGGTCATTAATAGATCACAGCTGCAACTGCAGCTGTCCAGAAATCAACTGGGGGAAAGATGCTATTTGGGGAGTCAATAATCTAAGTTAGAAATGTTCCTCCCCATTCACTTTTCAGTTATTTGTTTGACCACACTCCAGAGTCAGTACCCTGGGGAACACGGGAGAAACAAGGGCAGAGCTGGCCACAGCCACAGGCTACTCACATTCCAGGGATGCTCTCAGGCTCCAAGTCTCTCTGTGCTCATGGAAAATAGAAGAATTTTCTTCCAAACAAACAGGAATCACGTGATTTATTCTGAAAGGGTTTTCTGCAGCCAGGGCACTTGAGGAGCTGCTTGCTATCAAGCAAGGCTTCTTTCGTGAAATTGCCAATTAAGTATTCCTCTCTGTAAAATGAGCACCTGGAACTCTCTGCAATGTTTAGACCAGAAACAGCTGTGATTACACGGCTACCAGCAGAAGGGGCAGCCCTGGCACAGTCGGGTGGGGTTTAGGAAGGCTCTACCTGGAGCAGCTCTGCCCTGCTTCTCTGGGCACCCGTGGGAGGTGTGTTGGGGGAGAGCATCACTTTCCCCACCCTGCTGATGTGGGCACCCAGGACATGGTGCCTGGGAGCAGGAGGATCCCCTGGGGGAAGGTGGTTCGGGTACTTGCTGTCTTGTACTGCTTTCCTCCAGCTCAGCTGGGCTGAAAGCTATTTGGAAGCCCAAGTCTAAACAATATCCCAGCACTTCCAAAGGTGCTGACCAAGGACTGAGCCAAAACACAGAGAAATGCACCTAATTTTACAAAAGTAGCTTAGAGGTGAACACTGCTATTCCTGTCTTTAGCTCTAGTCCTGATCCCTTTGAAATTAATGGCATTCTTAGGCTTTGTGTTTTCTGAAAATTTCCCAGAATTTACCCCCGGGAAAGATCAAAAATAATAATCTGTTCGGGAACAGGCTGTCTCCTTTCATACCCTCAAAACAATAGCACCTCTAACACTGGCCAAAAAAGGTTTTATGCAGCTGGACAGCGGGGTGTACCTGATTTGCACATAAATCTCACCTCCAGAAGGTATTGCAAAATTTTAATTTAATAGTCAATCTGATGGAAAGTGGCCCTGGATTACAGCCAAACTTCTCCCAAACTGGGCAGAGGGCTTTGTGCTTGGCAGTTTTACAAACCCCTTCGGCAGCCAACTTAACAGGATATGCTCAAAAACCTTGAGAGCCGTGAGTGGAAGTGGCTATTAGTGCAAAGGTTTTATTATCAGCAACAGTACCTGAATTGCTAAGCCTCAGACCTAGCACAGAATGTCTCCATAACCAAATATCAGCTCTTTTGGAGTCACTGGAACATTTGTGTGAGTCAACTTGAAGCAAAACAAGTAGCCCTGCACAAAGGATGCCTTTCTCTACCCTGATCCGTGGCACTGCCTTGACCTGTGCTGGGCAGGGACTTCTGGAGCCAATAGTGAGCTGCTGGAGGGCAAAGCACTAGTAAGTATAAGCAGCTGGACAAATTTTCAAGAGCACTGAAACGATACGCAGGTGTGTAAAAAAAAAAATAAAGAAACTATTTCTGTATAACCACTTGGTTTGGATTTTTTGTTTGTTGTTTTTGCCACAGAAAAGCAGGCCAAGTGAAAGCAAAAGCAACCCTGAAATCTCTAGCCACCACCTTGCTCCATCTGTTACTTATCAGCATCTTGGACAACACGACTTCTTCCCTGTTTTCTGTGCCGCACAGGGCATGGAAGGTGTGCTGATGTCTGCTATGTGCTCTGACAGCAATGAAAACACACCTTAGGTGCTGGTGAGGAGCATCAGTGCAAACCTAGATGTGCTGACAGTGTATTGGTAAGGACTGCGAGGGGTAACCCGGGCCTGGAATCTGCACCACTGGGCTGGGACAATCAGCCTCAAACCCCAAATTAAAGGAAGAGGTTGATGCTGCCAGGGCAGCAGCCATGCACTCAAACTGCAATGCTCATTCCTGGCTAAGGCTCCTTTGGGAGCTTGCTTCCTTCCAAGCCCCGCAGACTTTCCCTCAGTCAGTTCTCACCTTCTGCCTCTCCACACTGTGCTCCATACTCAGCTGATCCCGTTTGCCATAGCCAATATCACCGTGACACAAACCCAGGAGCCAGCGAGGCGCTCGCTCAGCAGAAACAGAACAAATTCCTTCTGTCTTCATAGAGGTTTGACATCACAATGTCAAATGCAACAGGTGGGCAACCTGCTGAAAACATTCTTTTTTATAGCACAAAGCAAACCAAAACCTCAGAGAAGCCCAGCTGAGCTCTGGCACTCATGGGATCATGCCCTGTGGTCAGCAGCTTCTCGTGCTGGGCATGAACCCTGTCAACATCTGTTGCCTTTCCAGTCCACAGGGTGACATTTATTTGCCATCACTCTGGGACAAGGCATGCAGGAACCCACCGACTCTCCTCTATTCAGTTTAGTAGTTTATATGTCTTCAGCCTACAGAAAGCTGGGCCATGGCTGTCAGCTGGTAGGCCAGGGACAGAACCAGAAAGGCGCAGGACATGTTCAGAACATGCTTTATAACTTACTGCCCTATTCCACCAAAATCGTCATCTGCTTTCTGACTCCAGACTGTCAGTCACAGGAAGCTGTCCAGGTACAAAAAGGCGAAAGATCCAGATGTAGCATTGCCATGGCAACACACTTGTAAAACAAATTTGCTGGTTTTCTAAGATTCTCCATTTAGAGAGAAGCAGCAGTAAAGCTGGATGTTGCAGATGACTCAAAGAACTGTTCAACGGAGCTTGTAGAGCACCAGGAGACCCCGAGAGAGGTGGTCAGTGGGACAGATCCTGGGGGGTAGTTAGGGATGGAACCCATAAAGCAGCCACTACCATGAAACACTGGAGAATGGCTACCACAGCTCACGGGGTGGGCCACAGAGGCTAGTCCCACCACCCACCCTGGCCCCTGGCAGGCAGCTGTGGCAGAGAGAACAGGGAGTAGGAGGTGCCTGACCCCAACCCAAAGGCAGCCCAGGGCTTGCAGGGAGGCTGAAGGACATGTCACAGCAAGGCTGAGAGCGAGGAACAGCTCTTGTCATGGTCCTTGATGGGGCACTCACTGTGACATGCACTACCCTGAATTTGTGTCGGCCCACTTGCTCATCAAAAAACAGCAATCCAACTCTATATTAACAGTTTTTCTTCTGTATTCTTAATTGATTCACAAAACTGAAAATACTATCTCCCTCCCCCCCTTGACATTAATTACTTTAATGGCTCACAGTTTTTTGGGACACAATTCCCAATTCAGTTCTGGCAATGGAGCAAGACTGGAACAGGGCCTGAGCTAGCCTGCTAGGAAAAACCAAGTGGAGGTGTTCTGAAGAGAAGAAAATGTCTCCCTTCTTTCTTGAGGGAAAAGGAGTATTTAAGAAGGACCTTTTTCACTCGTTACTTGTCTTCAGTCAGTTCAAATCTCCTGGATCTCTCACAGACAGACATTTTCTTTACAGAGGGCTGAGAAAGATATATGAAGAAGTCAGGGTTCCAGCTTCCCCTCCTCAGCTTCTAGAAGTACAGTGCACAATTGAAATGATGCCCCAAAATCTTTTCTGTGGACAAGGATCCAGCCCCTGCTCCAATCACACAGCCCAATGTTTGTACATGGCTTTTAGAGCCCTGAATTCTTTTGAGACATGAGTTTGAATCCGTCATCCAGGATGGATCTCCGATTGCGTCGTAACCTCTTCTGCCTCTCGAGATGGATGACTGCTCCCAGGAGGATGCTGGCGACCAGGAGCAGCAGGACCCCCGCAACAGCCAGAGCGACGATTGTGGCCTCTATCTGCCCTTGGGCCACCTTAGATCCAAAAATCATGATCTTCTGGAACTCATCCTCACATGGCAACCCTGAGAGACAAACAATAAGGTATTATCAACAAGTTCAGAAGAAAGATGAAAAATCAGGAAAATAAACCACCACCCTAAACTACTCAGACTTCTACCACAGAAGATTTCAAAGGGATTGTATCTTCTGCTGTTGCTGCTCAATCAAATATCTTCTCACATCTGTCCTTTACAACACCCAAAAAACCCCAGGCACCAGCTTGGGCTCTTTTCTCAGGGGAATATCAGAGCAGAAGGCAAATGTGCTTGTTTCATGCTGACTCCATCCCTTCAGCTTGTAGTGGTGATGGTGAAACTTCCCTAAACCAGAGTCACTGTCCAAGACAGGTGGACAACTCATCTCGGGCACCCTCTGAGTCTCTGCCAGTTCCTAAGCTCACACTCTCCTCTGAAGCTGAATCCATACATAGCAGGCACAACAGGGTGCAAGGTCTCCAAACTTTTCCACCTAACACAAACAAAAAAGCCTAACCAGCCCAACTTCCTTAATTCTATCCCAGGGCACAGACACTTGGCAGGCAGATAAACAAAGCAGTCTGGAGCTCTCCCCGCTATCCACTGCAGCCAGGCCTTGGGCTGAGGTGCTGCCAGGTTGGCACAGGAGAGGCTGTGGGTGCTGTGTGTGCTCCTCCCCCTCCTCGCATGATACAAAGCTCTGTGCTGCTCAGGGATCTGCCCTCTCCCCCTTGCACAGACAAGGTTTGGCAGTGCTGTCCACACCATACCTGCAGTAACGCTCACAACTTCCAGCTCTGACTCTGAAAGGAAACAAAAGGAGGGTGAGAAGGTGTTGGGCTAAGCAGGCAGAGCTCAGAACAGGGCACATCTGGTGAGGACTGGATTCAGACGCAGCATGGTTTCCAGGGTTTGCAAGCTTTCATTTCTCCTGTCAGTGTTTTCCCTCTCCACACGAGACAAGAACATTTTTGTATCACCTGCTTCAGAGGCAGCCCCCGTTCCACAACACAACCCTTCCCAGCTTTTGAATGAAAAGTGCTGAGGAAGAAACAGAGATGGCCCTGACGCTGGCCAGGCACTGGTCACCCATAGCCAAACCACTGGGGCCTTCACAGCTCTTTAGATTGGTAACAAATCTAAAATCGCATCACCATGTGGACTCCATCACAGCCAAACCCAGTACTGAGTATCACTCACCTCTGAGCACCTTCCAGCTCTCAGAACAATTACTGGCTAAGGGCTGAACATTGCATCTCTGATACAAGCTAAAATCAAACTCACAATAACAACATAGGCAATGTAAAATCCAGAAAACAATTTGTTATTAACTCCAGCTCCAGGCATTAACATATCCAAAGGGAACATCTTAAATTAACTGTACTTAGGTAATTAACTGGTCCATTACCTGGCTGCTTATGGTATGTAAGGGCATTGTACGTGTGATGCAAATACGCAGAATTTTGCAGCGGTAGCAGAAAGTGCTGCTGGATGTTTTACAGTTACAGTGAAAGCTCCCTACCTGCTCCAGGCAGGACGGTGAAGAGGATCTCCATCCCAGCATGGATATGGTCAGACACATGACAGTGAAGCAGCCATGTCCCAGGGTTCCCAACCAGCATCTCCACCGTTTCAAAGGTCCCAGGGAACAGATCTACAACATCTGCTCTATAGCTTTTGCCATTCTGCCAAAGAAGAGAGACCATTAGCTGCAGTGCTCTCTGCATCTTCTCAGGAAGAAAACTCTGCCAGTGTCACTAAGGACCACCTCAGCTTTTTAAAGCTCAAAGAAAAAAAAAAAAAAAAGCTTTCAAAAAGCAGCTCCAGGGCTGAAGCTGGGGAAGAGAACACAATCTGGTAATGCCTAATCCTAGCAAGGATTAAGCTGGGCATCTCAGCACATCGCAGGGGTTCAGGGAGTCAGACTGGGATGTGTAAATTACATCCCTTTCCTAGCTGGGTGAAACTGCTGTGGAGTCCTTCAAAAAATCCAAGTCCAGAGTCAAGCAAAAGTGCTGATATCAGCTTTACTGTCAGCCGATACTCCTACCTTGTATATGAAGGTCTCAGCATGAAAATGGACTGTGTGGACATCAATCTCCTGACCCATCCCCAGCAGGTACCAGTTCACCCGCTCTCCCTGGTACATGGTCAGCCCAGGCAAGTTGGCATAGAGCTTGCCATTGATTGCTGTGCAGTAAATAACACAGAGGGGAAAAGGCTGTTAGTGAAATGGTAAAGGTGCTGCACCACCTCAGAGGAAGAACACACAGGGCAAGTTACAGGCCACAAAGCTCATAAAGCAACCAGTGCATCAGCAGTCAGTTTCCCCCACATGACAGTCCCCCAACAGTTTGGCAGTCTCTTCCTAGATCAGCTACTTCTCCACTCTGCTTACAGCCAGGAAAAGTGACTCACACCCAAGGCCATGCTGTAGCTCAGCTCAAATAAGTCTCGAAAACTACCTCTTTCTGTAAACCTGCAGTCAGCCAGCAGAAGTGGTTTCCTCTAGAAGTCAAGATGCATAAAAACAGCCTCCTTAGCCCAGTGATGGAGAAACATGTATATACCTACATACACATAAATGTCTGAGCACTTTCCTTGGTGAACAACGACAAGGGGTAAGTCCTGCCAGCAGGCAACCCTGTGGTGCTGTGCCTCAGCCTGGCCACACATGTCACATTCCAACCACTTGTAAAATCCCCGCATGGCAGGACTTTCAAGTAGCACAGCTGGAAGGAATCCTGCTGTGACTGAGCATGCAGGAAAGGGATCCAAACAGTGAGTTAGCTGACTGCCATGGCACACACAGGCTTTCATTTTCATACTCAGACGACAGAGGGAATAAGATGGAAAGAGACAGGAACTAAGGGCAGAGCACCAGGGTTTTACTCCCAGATCTCCCACAGACACTTTGTGTAGCCTCAAACAAGCATCCAACTTCAGCCTACTGGTTCTGCTAGCTGTAATACTGGGTTAACAATTACACCTTCATGGACACCTGTATTTGGAGAGTATTTATCTCAGCCATACAAAACCAGTAGTAATGCCAACTCCTCACTATTCTTATCTCCACAGTTGCTAAAGGACCTGTTTTGCTGAGAATATTTGATCCAGATACAATACAGAAAAAACCCTATCGTAAATAACATGCTAATTTAGAAAAACATGCTCATCCTGCCACAGTAGAAATAACTTTTTGATAATTAGCTAACACAGCTGAGCCATGTATTGCAGCCACATAGCTCAGAAAATCAATTTGAAATCTAACATTCTGGTGGTCCCTGAGACAAACAGAATTAAATTAGTCTAACAAGTTAATTTCATGTTTCATTTTATTTCCTTTCTTGAGTCACTCAGACACATCAGAGATTAACCTCTCTGGCCTGGATGGTGTATTCCTCCTGACAGGGACAGCCACAGTGATCAGCCCTCATTGCAGATCAAAGATTTGGGCTGTAGATGTGCTGTTATATTGAGAACAGACAGTTTAATTCTGTTTGTGCCACTGATGAGGGAAAAGGATGAGGGCATTCACCGAGAGTCAGGCTCCTAGGTTTTGGGTGGCCTGACTATTTAGAGAGGTTACAGAGTTAACACCGACTGGCATTACCGTGCATTTTGTTGCTTTCCACAAATTTCTCATCCATCAGGCTGATCTCCTCATGATTTCCCTTACTGTAATGTTTCACATTCTCCTCCAAGTACCAGGACTGATTTTCATCAAAAACGAGGAACAGCAGAGCAAACTCCCTCTTTACATCCTTCCTGGTCCCATCGGACCGCAGGGCCCCTCTCCGGCAGACCTTCAGGGGCCCGATCAGCCCACTGTACATATCCTAATCAGAAGGAAGGAGAAATCTCTGAGGCAAGGACCTTCTCACCCTCTTTTGTACCCAGTTCTTTGCCTTTCAACAATCATTTTCTGTTCCTGCATCCCCCCACTTAAAAAAACCTGGTGCTGCCGTGCAAGTAGCCTTGCTGGAGGATGACATCAGGACAAATTTGGAAGACTTCCTCTCCCAGGAGGACACTCAATGTGTCAGCAAGTGGTTCCACCTCTTGGCTGGACCAATTCCTAAACTGTACCCAACTCACATTGTTTTCTAGGTGCAGTAAAAAATTGGTCTAATTGGGCTTTTCTGGCTCTTAGTTCAATTTTACCTTTACTGTGTCCACCGTGGAGTAGTAGATCCAAGGAACACAGGCTGAATCATTTGGCCCTGGACCAGATCTCTCAGGAACTTCCCATCTGTATGTCACAATGTCACCTGAGGGACAGAGCAGCACATCACACCAGGTGACACACCCACTTACCCAGCAACAGCAAAGCAAGATAGAAAAAGAAAATCCTGCCTCCATAGTCCAAATTCACTTCTGTTTTTCAGGTATTTCATCTTCCTTCCCCAAACACTGAAAGCAGAGTAGAAACTCCCCTCTCACAGAAAGGCAGAGGGGTCACGGGATGCACACACTGTCTGATACCAGCACAACTCAGATTTATCTGCTGCCTTTGGGACTGGACCTGAAAGGAAATTCCACCTCTCTTCACTCAGATGGGGCTTGAGGTGATCTTTCCTCTTTTTGAAGTGTATTTATGATGCCTGTTCAAACTGGTTTTTAAAATAACTCTTTTGCACATTAGCAATCCACTTCAGAAGCACATGACCCAGCTGACAGCCTGGCTGTGGCTTGAACAGCCTGGGCAAGTTGGAGGGGATCAAAAATTACACACATTGGCATCTGTTTCACGAAACAAAGTGGCAATTTCAGTCTGATCCTGGTAAGCAATTCTGCATTTCTCCTATTTCATACTATTGTGCTCATACCTCTGCCAAAGAAGAGGAGCACACTTCCCCCATGCCATGGCTACTAAGGACTGGCTAAGTTGTTACCTGCCACCACCTTCCCCTTCCCCCAGACGGACCACACTCAGTGTGGGGGAATAGAGCTGTACACACAACTCTGTCGTACACTTATCCGGGAAGTCTGAGCAAAATGTGAACTCCCAAGGCTGTCATTCCCACACAAATGATATCATCAAAACCATGCTGGACTTGAAAGACTGTGAGAGGAACATGATGTATGGATGAGCAATTTATATTGTGTGTGGTGCTTTTGTAGACTTTTATAAACTTTTATATAGTT
>JAYRBT010000156.1:6588138-6604330 GCA_036023395.1 Myiotriccus ornatus
GGTCTTTTGTGTTGCTAAGTATGCTTTGATGGCCAGGGGGAAGGGAGAAAATTCTGTAGCTGTCTAGCTAAAACCACAACAGTCTATCTGGACTTCAGCAAAGCCTTTGACATCGTCTCCCATAATATACTCCTGGAAAAGCTGCAACCCACGGCTTGGACAGGGCTCTCTCTTACTGGGTTAAGAACTGGCTGGAGGGCCGGGCCCAGAGAGTGCTAGTGAACGGGGCTGCATCCAGTTGGTGGCCAGTCACCAGTGGTGTCCCCCAGGGGTCAGTGTTGGGCCCAGTCCTGTTTAATATCCTTATTGATGATCTCGATGAGGAGATAGAGTCTACCATTAGCAAATTTGCAAATGACACCAAGTTGGGAGGGAGTGTCGATCTGCTGCAGGGTAGGAGGGCTCTGCAGAGTGTTCTTCATTCTCCCAGTCGCTGCCTTCACCTTCTGCAACTTGGGTGGTATGGCTGCAGCACTTGCTGGTGAAGGCTGAGGCAAAAAAGTTGTTGAGTACCTCAGCCTTCTTCATGTCCTGGGTAACCAGGTCTTTCTCATATCTTTCTTGAGAGGACCCACATTTTCCCCGGTCTTTTATCATCAACGTACCTATAGGAAGCTTTCTTTGTTACCCTTGATGTTCTTGGTCAGATTTACTTCTACCAGTGCTTTAGCTTTCCTAACCAGATCCCTAGCTGTTTGGATGATCTCTCTGTATTCCTCCCAGACTACCTTTTCCTGCTTCCACCCTCTGTAGGCTTCCTTTTTGTGTCTGAGTTTTTCCAGGACCTCCTTGTTCATCCATGCAGGTTTCCTAGTGATTTTGCCTGACTTTTTCTGTGGGAGAACATGATGTATGAATGAGCAATTTATATTGTGTGTGGTGCTTTTGTAGACTTTTATAAACTTTTATATAGTTTTATAGCTACTATAAGATATAAGTGCCAAGATGGCTACGGGTGTCTTTGCTAGAACAAAAGGAAATCAGTGCCAAGAAGAAGGTGGAGTTTGATAAAGTAAATAACTGTGTTAAAGCCAATTATAAATGTATTTGTAATGGATGTTTACACCTGGACAGTGACCTGTAACCAATTGTGTCCTTCTTGTCACGAGACCTTGTCTAGAGATGCTATAAAAACCCTGAGCTATCCTAATAAAGCAGACATATTTCAGATCTCATAGGTCGTATGTGTATGTCTCAGAGAGCACCTCCATCAACAAAAGACCAGTTACCGTTCAGTTCCAGTTCTCTATCATAAGAAAATCAGGACATCTGAGGCTGCTTAAGGAAGCCAGTCAGGCTCTGGGCTAAAATCAGCTGTGCCAGCCCACAGAGGAAAACTGGAGACAGGGACCTACCGGGGTTTGCCACTTGCGGCTGCCCTGCATGCGACTCCAGCACCCCGTGTGCGTGCATAGAGTAGGGCCGCGAGGCGTTGTTCTTGAACACCACGTTGAGAATCTCGCCCACTTCCGCCCACAGAAAAGGACCTTGAGACAGGAAGAACGTACGCTGAGACCAGCAAAATCCATCAGCACATCTCCTGAGATACTCCCACCTCTCTCTCAACATCTCCCTGGAGATATTCCCTTATAATATTTATGATGTTCCCCTCCCTCTTCTCTACTTCCCAAAAAGAGAATTGGATGTCAGTCCCAAACCAAGTCTTAGGAAACTGGACTGACTTTCACAGTGAGGGCAATGAAGGTGGTTACACATCTTAACTGGGCCCAGCGCAGCTAAGGCTTGATTTCTGAATACTGTTGTGCTAAATGTCACAAAATGTTGATCATCCCTTGCAGTCGATTTCAAAAAACGTGGTAATATTCAACTTGGCCTGACAATGTCACAAGTCAGACACTGCTTGATTTGCAGCCTATTTTGAGTGGCAGCTGCTGCCTCAGTCTGGCTGCCCTGCCACCACTTACAGCCTAGCACAGGTTTGTAACCCAGAAAAAACAGAACTGGATCTCCACAGACCCAGTCAGTCACTGCAACATGCTCCTCCACTCTGTTCCCCAGTCAGAGAAATGCAGCTGTAAAACATGCTTTGCCTGAGCCATGACAGAATGCTGGTGCAAAGGCAGGCAGAAGAGCCCAGGCTTTCCTACAAGCTGTGCTTAGGACTCTTCTAACTTTGTCTGCAAAGCTGTCAGACATGGGTAGGAAACAGTCCCAATTTCTCCTCACTTGCATACACAGCAGATGCCTAAATATTCAGTGGGCCCTCAGACTACTGCCCTGAGCCACTGCAGCTCTAGAGCCCCAGTACCATTGCTGTGTGAGCAGAAGGTGTACCCTCTACACACATCCTTACCCAGTATCCCTAGGTGTTCATCACCATTTATCCTGGCTTTGGGGGTCTGGAAAGTGCCATCCGTGTACTCCCTGTAAACTGCTTTCTTGTACTTGGAGCCGAGCAGTCCATTCTCGTTGCTCAGAAACACGTCGGCGTAGCTGAGAAACGCAGAACACGTGCTGAATACGAAAAACCTCACAGGGAGTAAGCAACTAAGCTGTGGCAGGGGGTCCACAAGCTGAAGGGATTTCCCAGAGCCAGCTTTGGCTGCAATGGAAAGCGCAATGACTTGGAGGGCTGCGCTTCCATCAGCAGCACCACCAGCACATGCACCAGGTCACAAGTTGGCCAAGACACTCAACAGGCTCCACAAGGGTCTGCTGGGATACTGCCATAGGTTTCCCCAGAAGGTGGGCTCTACCTCTCTGCAGAGTGGTTGTGCCGTTCCCTCTCCCAGCTCCGGTCGGGCGCGTAGTCCCACACCATCTCCTCGGCCGCGATGTAGTACGTCCGCACTCCCATGTACCGACGGGAAGGAGCAGGATCCCTCTTTCCACACTTGGAAACAACATACTGTTCCCTCATCCCAGACTGGTAGTGATTGCTCGTCTGGCAGTAGATCTCAAAAGTCCCTGAGGGAGGCAGGACAAGCAAAGAAATCAGTTGATTTTAAAGATTCCAGGAACCAGCTGCTTTGCCAGCCAGTGTCAGTATGTGGTGAATATATCTGTGTGGTGTTTGGGGAGTATGGTTGCCACAGGCCAGGGTTAAAAGGAGTCATTGAAGAAATGGCACAACAAAGTTCTACACAAAAATCGTCTCAGGAAGCTTTCTTACACAATAATCACATGAAGCACAGCTCACCCTATAAGAGTTCACACCATGCTAGAGGATCTGCCACAGGAGCAAATACCATAATGGGAGACTCTTCCATCTGCCCGGGCAGCTGTGCAGGCACTCACCGCTGTTATCTGGCTGCATGAAGGCAGTAGCAAATGTGTGGGGGAACAGATTGGCTGAATCTCTCCGCATGCCGTTCATCTGCAGGGTGTTTCCCTGAAACACAGCTCCGTGTACATCTGCTTCGCTGCCCAAGCCCAGGAGGTGCCAGGACACTTTGTCACCATCACACACATCCAGCCCAGGCAAGTTACCAAACATAAGTCCATTGATGGCTGCAAAGGAGAAAGCAATTTACTCTCTGAAGGCAGGCATCAGCCAGGAGATTAATTTTGTGCATACATAGAACAGGCCTGGCACGGGAAGGGAGGGTAGTTTATCTGCAATTCACCCCTGAATACACTCAGAACATGCTTCCCCAGGCAGCTGTGTTGCTTGTCCACACCCCACCTGCTGCCTCCAGGCTGGTTTCATTCTAGGCCAACACCACACAGCCCCTCCAGCCCCCAGCTCAGCCTTTAGGTGAGCATCACGCCATGCTTTGCAAGTTCATTCCTTGCAATGCCACAGAGCAGCATCCAACCATACCGTGCATCCTGTTGGATTCCTTGAAGTCATCATCCTTCTTTACAGATGTCTCTTCCATTCTCAAGTAGTACTTTATGTTGGCATTTAAATACCAGCTGAGGTTCTCATCAAACACACTGAAGAGAAGGTAAAATTCTCTGTCGATCCCTTTCTATAATTACAATGATGGCTGTTAATTTTTAAAACACAGAAATTAACTACCCTTAGAGTTAAATCTGTTTTGCCAGGCTCTTATGTTCCCCTTTACCTTTAAACCTGGCTCACTGAGGGCCAGGACTCTGTCCCTTTATTCATGTTGAATATTCCTCTTTTATTTCACAAAAAGCACCACTTTTGCATTTTCCATGATACTTCATATGAATAAACTGATCAAAACTCAGCCAAGGGCATGAAGTCACTGCCCACTTCCCCCCTCACCCGTATATTTAGGTGTCAGTGCAAACCAGGCCTGAGACCAGAGCCCAGACACAAGGCTGGCCGATGAACACACCCCACACCCCTCCTGCCTCCTACCACAGGCTGGAATTAGGGCTTTTTTTAATTACCCTAAATCCTTGCAAGTGTTAATTCTCCTACAAAATGCACTCCAAAACATGGTGTTTCCTCACTAAAAGAACATCCTGGTGATGTCCAGACTCTTGCTCTAGTGCCACTGTTCCCAGCAGTACCAAGGCAGCTGGCCTGCCAAGAAGGTGAGCAATTCCCAGACTGCAGCACACAGGTGTGGGGGAGTGGCCATGCACCTTCCACAATTAAGCATTCATTAAAGAGTTGCCTAAGATTGTGGAGCCAGAAATGCCATGCCAGGTGATTTTTCTCTGTCCTACCTCTACAAACGGGTCCATCCCTGTTTTTCTTACACCCTTCCAATACCTGCCCCCATGGGCTGTGCATATTCCCGATCTCTCTGCCCAGCAGATCCACATTCCACCCTGGGTAGTGTGCTGACCTCTTCTGCACTCCTAATTTAGTCACATGGTGCCCCCACCGAATGTGAACTTCCCCAGGGAGGCCCTGGGGGCAGCTGTCCTCAGACTGTCCCCACTCCCCAGTGCTGCAGGACAGCAGTGCTGGTTTATCTGCCACCTGCTTCTTTCACAACAAGGCTATCTCTTGCCACCTGTCTGGCAACTCCCCCAGATATCAATTTACTGTCTTCCCTAGACTGATTTCCAGTAATAGACTATCCCTGAGTGAAATTCCAAGAGGAAGTTCTGTTTGCCCTTCAGATTTCACTTATCCTTCATCAAAAGCATAAGGACAGACATGGATTTTCACATGCTTTTTTGTGGTCAGCTCTGCTTGAAAACAAACATTTCTTGGAAGCCCAGAACACTACTGGCCTTTCCCAGGCTAGACCTGGGCACCAGCTGTCTCAACGTTAACCTGACTCATGGCTTTGATTTGACTCTCCTGGACTCGCACTATTGCATATTTGTTTATGCTCCCTAGTGTTTTGCTGACACTTTCTTTCTCTACATGAAAGCAAAGAATCTGGTAGGAGCAGGGCAGGTACACCCCTTTACCTGTTTGTTGTTTTCATCCAAAGTGCCTGGCTGGCAGATGAGCAGAGGCCCCACTAAGCCCGAGCTGGGGTCTTTGACAGGGTTCACGGCTGAGCTGTACATCCAGGTGAGGCAGGGAGGGTCACTGGACGTGGGCCCCACATGCCTCGGCACAGTCCAGCGGTATGTGAAGTTGTGCAGCGGGGCCACAGACATCCCATTCTGAGACAGGCCTTTAAAACAGGGATTACAGGATTACTCCTGAGGTCGCTGCAAAACCTCAGTTACACCTTCTCACCAGATACATTCATAGCAGGCTTTACTTTGTTCACATCACCAGAACACCCAGCACCTCTTAAGGGTGAACTGGGTGTACTCAAGAAAAGGGATCCACCAACCATCATGGTACCACATCCCTTCCCACGCCTTTCCGTAGGACACTCCGTGTGGCTGGATGCTGAAGGGCCAGGAAGCTTTGTTAAAAAACGTCACCAGGATGGTGTCTCCAACTTCAGCTTTGATCACTGGACCTAGAAAATAGCAGAGAGAACAGATCATCAACAGAGCACCTCCCCAGGCCACCAGGCAAAACAAAGCAGCCAGGGTCCTTCCTCCAGGCTGCAGGGGTTAACAAGGAAAGGTGGTGGGTGCCCTGGCTACTGAAGGGAGCTCAGGGGGAGCAGGGACTGGGAAGGATCATCTGAAAGCACTCTGGGTCTGCGGGAGGACTCAGAGGTGTCAGGCCTTCATAGGGGGAGTAATAGAACAGCCAGATGTGCTGGAATGCCTGCGGGAAAGGCCCATGTCTCTCTCCCACTACACCAGGCCCCCTCAGCCTCCCAACACATGTGCCTCAGAGATGTGGGATGCTCCAAGCTCACCACAGTCTGTGAGCCTCTGCCCCAGCCAGCCAGAGAGGAATGCCAAGCCTTTACCATGCCTGTCCCCAACAGCCCCTGACCTGCCCTGGGTCCACAGAGCATCCCAAGGCCACAGAAGGGGCTGAGGAGCCAGGCTGCCTCTGTGTGCACACTTGGCTGTGACAGAGAGCACCACTCAGGAGAGATCTCTGTGAGAACATGGGGTTTGCAGCAGGCCTTGAAGGGGCTCAGTCAAAAACATATTAAACAGGAGTTACTGCTGTGACCTGTTTAGCTTTAGTCACAAATACTACACTGTGTCCCTCGGATACCTTAAGAATCAGCTCTGAAGTACCACCTCCCACCTTTGCCTGTCCCACTCGCTCTGATGTGACTGTTGTGAAACACCTCTGTGCCCCTCAAAATAAGAGGGCAGGTACAGCTAACTGGCACTCCCAGCATCAGCATCCTTCTCACCAATACTGACAGAGGATTTGTGTTCCTGGATGATTCTCACCAAGTATTCCAAGGTGTTTCTCTTCTTCTGATTGCTGCTTTTCCTCACGGAAGCTCTCATCAGTGTACTCTACATACTTTGCCTTCCAGTAGACACCCCCAATACGGTAGAGGCTACGCTTGAAATACTGCTCAGCAGGGCTAAATGCAAAAAGCAAGTGTCAGGTTATCTCACAGGAAAAAGAAAAAAAAAGAAAAATCAGTCATGTTCCACTGCTCCCCCTCCACCTCCCTCTGGCAAGGCGAGCAACATCTCCAAATCAAGCAGCATTTCAGACAGGGACAGCACCTTTAGTTTGGAACCAGAACAGCTTCGACTCTTCAAAGCTTTTTTGCCCTACAGACTTGTCCACGGGCATGTTCAGAGAGCACCTGTGGCAGACAGCCCTCTCCCAGCTGAGCCTGCCAGGTTTGGCAGCACAGGTGTAATCAGCACCTCTGTGCAAGATGTCTAAAGGAGTCAGTGGGAAGGCAGTGAAAAAACACCAAGCTCTTCAGAGGTCATGCACAGCCCAGGGAACAGCCACAATCATAGCTAAAATAAACAGTTGTAAAAAGATTTATTTCCTCTGCCACCACCCTCGCCAAACACAGACGTAGCAAGCCTTGCAGGAGAGGCAGTAGAGTTACAATGCCAGCTCACAGGTCTAAAGAACTTTCAGTTCTAAGGTCTGCAAAGTTGCTGCACAGCACTGGGTAAATAATTAACTGCTCTGCATTTCTCCTTCTCCGTCTCAATGAGGTATATCCTCCCCAGCAGCTTCCCAGGGAAGGGAGGGGAGGCAGAGGAATTCCTGTTTCAATTAGCCAAAGTCTGAAGGGGAAACCTCTCACCAACTGCTATCACAGCTACTTGGTCACAGAATAGAGGGCTGCCACTCAGGTCCCTGCATTTGATTTCCTAGAAATTGCTTCCTGCAACAAGGCCACCCTAAGGCCCATCCACAGGCCAGCTCTGCCACCTGTGGCTGCTGCATCAGGGGCTTTTTGAACCATTCCTTAAATACAGAGATCTGTTCCTAGGTCAGGCACAGCAAGCAAAAACGAAGCCCAGAGACAAACATGACAGCCCATGTTGTACATCTGCTAGGACTCCTGCTGCCTGTGGGTACAGCTGTGCCACACAGCACTCCCACGGGAAGGCCCGAGGTACCTGTACTGCTCAGTGCCGTCTGGCTACAGCAGCCTTCCTTTCCAGACAGGGCGATCTGCCTTCAGGAAATGTACTTCATGTGAATAGCAGGCATGGATTTTGAAAAGAAAAAAATTCCACGTTTTCCCGAACAGCCTTCCTGACACAGGCCAGAGCCCCCAAACACTGCCCAAGCCCACCAGCATCTCACTTACCTGCCTGCCTCACTCAGCTGCTTCCCACTGCTCTGGTCAAGCCCTGAGGGTCCATAGTCCCACTGCACTTCCTTGGCAGCTATGTAGTATTTCCGAACTCTCCCTTCCAGGGTGGATGCCAGAGCTTGCCGAGAACAGGGCCGGACTTCATACAGTGCTGCCATTCCAGCTGTCCAAGACATGGAGGACATGCACACTTAGCCCCCTCAGCCAGTCCAGTGGGCAATGGTCACAGTCTCACCTTCCCACCACAAACTGGACACCTTCCCTCTGCTGTTCCAAAAGGCACGTGGATGGGAGAAGGCAAGTAGGTAGTTCCCACAGCAAGGAGTTCATCAGTGAGCAGAGCTTCCAACCTTAGGTATTGGATGCTATGAAGTATAGATAGTGACTGGAGCCTTCTGCTGTCCTCAGCTCTACCATACAAGCACCCCTTATAGGTAGCAGAGCTCTTAAGGCACTCGCTACCTCATCTCAGCTTTCAGCTGTACCTGATGTGGAACATCATACTCTGGTACAAATCACCCTCACCAAGGCTGCCCTGCACATTAGTAATCAACCCACTCCAATTTATACAAGACAAGGAATCACCCATTCATCTGGAGATGTTTCTCGTGCCCAAGGCACTGTCTCTGACTACACTGTACATCACACGACCACACTGACAGAAAAAATGAAGACACAGAGTCCAGGTCATATTCCACCTTCTGCCTTACCTTGTATGTGATCATTGACCTGGCAGCTCAGCAGCCATCTCCCAGTGTCACTGGGGATCATATCTGCTGTAACAAAAGTGGCTGGGAAGAGGCTGGCCACGTCTGTCCTATGGCCTCGGATATTGAGTGTTGCTCCATGGAAGTAGGCTGTATGAACATCAATTTCATTTCCCATCCCAAAGAGGTGCCATGAAACATCATCCCCAGCACACATCGTCAGCTCAGGGAGGTTGCCAAACACATAACCATTAATAGCTGCAAAACCAAGCAAGCCAGAATCAGAGAGCAGAAAAGGGGCCTTCAAAACTCCTACTAGCAGGTGACAGCACTGACACGATGGGAGGATGCACCTAACCAGAACTCATCCTCCTCTTCTGTTTGGAGAGCCTAGCTCCACAGCTCATTCCTAAAACAAAGGGTATAAAAGCTCACTCGTCAAAGATTAAAGCAAAACAACACTTCCTTTTTCTGGAGTTGTTGCCCCACCCCTGTGACATTATTTGCTCAGCATGTGATCTTGGAGCAGATCCCGGAACACTGACACCCTTGAGTTTCTTGGCAGAGTCAGTGGCCTCACAAAGCTGACACTGACCATGCATTTTGTTGCTCTCCTTGAATTCCTCATCTTCTTTGTCTACAGAGCCAGGATTTCTGCAAAATGATGCTATGTTCTCATCCAGGTACCAGCTTAGGTTCTCATCCACCACACTGAACATCAGAAAGAAATCAACATCCACATCCTGGCGTCTTTGAGAGCTGCCTGTCAGTATTCCTGAGGGAAAAGGAGAGAGGAATGAATGCAGAAAAATCATACATCAGGCAAGAGATTAAAACAGCAATAGCAGAGACACACTTGTCACATGAACTGGAGAAAGATGCTTTCCCACCATCCTCCCAGCTCACCGCCGAGCAGTGAGCTCACCCTTTTCCAGTATATTCCTGCCAATACGGTTCTCTCTTCCAAGCGGCTCTGCCACTGCAGGGCTCTGCTGCAACACCCTCAGTCTTCTCAATCCTGCTGAAGTCAGCCACCATGTTTTTAATACACAAACTACATCTTGGACAAGAGTCCTGCATTTAACATGGATTCAAGCAGCTCTCCTGGATCAAGAGGCCTGCAAGCTCACCTGCCCTGTCAGTAATAGGTGAAGACAACACAATGACCAGAACCCTGCTAGAACACAAGTACTGTCTTCTCTCACCAAGCTGATTTTCCCCTGAAGCTAGGAGACACCCACCAGAGTATCTTCACAGCCTATCCTTATTCATGTCACCACAAAACCTTTACACTACAAAACTGCAGCCCTCAGCTGCTCTTTCATGATTTTTTAACCTTTTTTACATGTAAGCAATGGCCCAATCAATCCAGATGCAATGTCCCTTGGTGCATCAATATGAGAGTGGTAGATCCAGGTCAAGCAGTTTGGGTCATCAGCAGTTGGGCTGTGATCTTCAGGGACAGTCCAAGTATAGGTGTAATTCCCTCCTGGGAAAACAGCATCATCCTTCTTCTGATCCTGGGGGGACATATCGGGATACAGGGATCCTAGAACAATTGAGCAATCACAACATCCATTCAAGAAGAGCCGAGATGCCCACACGTGTAACCTTCTACTGAGCCACTCTCTCAACAGACCTGTATGTATGTACTTGGGTAGCAGATTTCAAAGTGAGATTCACTATCCCAAGGCTGAAATACTGTTTAATCATTACTCCCTCAAAGAGACTCTGAGACACAGAGCCACTGTAAGGCAATTTGCCCCATAAATGGGTCACACAAAGTCAGCAAGATTATTTCCATTCTGCCTAGTGCTACTCTGCCTTCAATTCTGCACTGTGCCCCCACAGTCAGTCTCTTTACAATTTCTAGGGTTAATCAGCGTTTTGGAGGTTCTTCTAAAACCAAGAAACCTGGGCCATGTACTGTAATGCACAAGTCAGGAAACTACTCCCAGTCCCCTGACCCTGCTGCTCTCCTTCACACATACTCCTAAGTTCCCAGTGAGTAAAATCTGTCTCTGTGATGGCAGTGGCTCATTTACCTTCAGAGTCCTTTTTGTAGAAAACACCATGAGGATGGATTGTATACGGTCGAGTAGCAAAATTTTTTAGGTGTATTTTAATGGTATCTCCCACTTCTGCTCGGATGACAGGCCCAAGAAACCCCAGCCAGCCAGGTTTGGGGATCTCAGTGGTGTACGTGGAGTTCGTGTATTGCTTATAGACAGATTTCTTGTACGTGCTTCCCACCCTGTCTTCCCCAGGCTGGAGGAATGCTGCGGCCTGGCTGTTAAATTCAAAGGGAAAGGCATCGTTACATCCAACAGCTGGTTGATAACGCAGTACAGTGACACTGACACTCCACTTTCCCAGGTACAGCCAAAAACTCAGGCATTAGAGGACCCTGTGATGCTCTAAGCCACCCCTGCATGGCCACAACCTCAACCTCACCCCTTCATCAATGGACACGAAGCGTACCCCTGAACTGTGCCCTGTGAACAAGGAATGGGAAGGATAGTGGTTCCTCGACAATCCCATGTGGGTGTTGCAGGGAGGACCTTTCTCATGCCTGCTTCAGCCTTCACTGGGCTCTGAGAAATGCACTTCAATTCCTTTGGGGCATTTGCAGCTAAATCCCAAGGCAGGGAGAGAAGTTTCCTGAGCTCTCTGGCCAAAATTGATAGTCTGAAACATTATTTTATACTTTACAGATTCTGAATTTCTTGCAGAATGACAGATAAGTCAGGCAGGTACGTACCCAGCACGTAACCAGCTTCCAGAGTTAAAACCTCGTACAGGTACTAAAGTTCAACTCATGAGCATATTTGCTCTTTATGGCTAATTCTTAATAGATAAGAGATGAATCATGGTCCAGGTATTAGTGGAACCTGCCTAAATGAGAGATGAGGTTACTCCCCCAACTTCCCCCTTTGGATCAATCACCATAGCAGTAAAACAGCCGTGGAAGGGAGGCAAACTCTAACACACAAATCAGAGCATGAACAGCTGAGACCGAGATATTAAGCACTGCACTTTTCATTCAGAAAGGTACAGGGCAGGGCTGTAGCTATACAATCCAGAGCTCAGCCCTGTGCCAAGTCAGCCCTGCAGCCATCATCTGCAAAGAGTTTAAGTTAATTCACAATTCATTATATAGATCCGAGTCTTTCCCCACAGTCCATTTCTTCCCAACAAAAAAATTTCTTCAAAGATTTTACTACCTCTGTTGTTCATATTGACATCACATCCCTTTCTAATTGCCAGTAATTTAATTTCTGCAATCATTGCACAAAGAAGTCCTATTAGGTAATTGTTTGCAGTGACAGAACAGTTTTTAAATTCCTTTTAAGTTCAGTGGCCTTGAATTTCATTTCCTTTTCTTCATGTGTTATGAGAGAAAGCAAACAAAAACCACTGCAATCACTATCACTTCAGGAATCAGTGATAACATCTTCATTAACCTTGAATTTTGGGGGGTTTCCTGTGAACTAATTTACATCTGTACAGCATCTCCAGAGAACAGAGACTTTTCCAAGCTAAACTGACAGACCCTGATGTTTCTGTGAACCCCTCCTCTTCCTGCTGTGCTGGTTCTGAAGGATAAACTCGAGTGGTAGTTATTATGGAGGGATAAAGGACCAAGAGCAGGTCAAGAAATACTGGCTATTCGCCACAGAAAATGAGGGCGGGGGAGAAAGCACAAATGCCTTCAAAATTCTTTGGAAAGCTATTAAACAACAAAACAAACCACACACACAAAAACACCCACTAAAGAAAAAAACCAAACCAAACACCCACCAAACAAAAAACCAAAACCTGTTTTTGTAATGACTCAAAGTAATTATAGCAGTTTCCAGATTTACTTTTGCAAGAAAAACAAAAATATTTTTCAAACAGTCCCTAAAATCTCATGCAGGAAGTTCCATTAAGTCTAAGGCTCGAAATTCCATTGAAACAAAGAAGCTGACGCTGAAGTCATTCACCTCAAGATAAAAAGTCATCCTGCCTCAGGATACACAAGCTGATCACCAGCTGGAACTAAGCAAAATGAAACCTCAGGGCAGAGCATTGCACAATCGGGGCTATTTTAGAACAAACTGTTCTATATTCTGGGTTTGTTGTTTTTTTTCCGTGCACTTCCCTCCAGTGTATGGGCTCTGGATGCTTCAAACTGACCACTCCTTTTCCCACTGACACAGGTTCTATGCTCCTATGATAAAACTAGTTAAACATTAAGCTCATAAAGATCAGAATCTATCAGTGCGTCTCTTGCTTGCTCAGATGCTCCAAAATACTTGCAAAAATTACACATCAAATGACAATTTGAAGCCAGTCCCAGCTTAAATTGTCTTAGAGCCAGACATACCTGTTATGAGCAATGCTCTGGTTAGCAAGCACATTCCTCCCTGTTGGAGCATAGTTCCAGTCCACCTCATGGATCCCCAGGTAATAGACTCGTGTGATACCCCCAGCAAATACGGGTGACAGCATGGGGACACAGAGCAGCAACCACCAGACCAATCCCATCACAGCCTGAAGGGAAAGTGCCTTTGGAGGTTTCACCTGTTTTGGAAAAACAAAGACAATGAAACAGAATATGATCACCTAGGTTGAAGGTACTGGACATTTTGAGAGGGTATGAAGAAGTTCTACTGGGATTGTTTTTCAAATATCCAAGAAGGAAATCACTCCATAACAGAATTAATGCACAAGGTGGATAGAGATCGTGCTTTGCTAACAAGCCCCCAGTACCAAATGTGCTGCTCTCACAATAGTTTGATTAACCCTCTTTTCACCGTTGCTGATGTTCCAAATCATCTTACAGGTCCACATACGAAGCTCAGGGAAACAGTCATGAGTATATATCTGTATATTTTAAACTCTAGCCAAGATCTCTATATTCTAAGTCACCTGAGGAAGTACAGTTTAGTCCCTATGAAGTAATTATAAATTTTAACTTCATTAAAGATAGCTCTTACAGAGCAGTTCTCTGTAACCCAGGAATATATTTCAAACAGGCTGCACAAGGCTTTTTGCTTTTTGTTCTATTAAGTATTTTCTCCATGATTATGACCACAAAGTAGCTTACTCATAAAACTTCCAATTGACATCAAACTTGGTGTGATCAAGCACCAGAAATACTCTGAAGAGAGTTGGGGAAAAGTTGGGGAAACTGTCTGAAATCATCAAAATACAGGTCTGTCAATACAGGTTCAAAAAGCCCCCTGCATGAAGGAGAAGCTGATGCAATACGGGACAGTAGAATTACACCAAAGGATAAGGAAGGGTTAGAACAAATGAAATGTTTAAGAAAGGTCTTATCCAGTGATACCCCAAACAAAGCGGGATCTAACAAGCAATCAAACTGTACCTAAAACAGATGTCCAGCTCTTCAGATGCATAACAGCAACTCAGAGCATGTTCAGCAGAGAGAAACAGAAAGCAAGAGAATGAGAAACATGACCTAACAACAAAGCTCAAGGGACTCGGTTTTCCTTAATCTCATACAGAAGGGAATGGTGATGTAACACCGTAGCAAACAAAGGCTTTTTCATAAAGAGACTGTCATTACTTGTTCTCCCCATCTTTGTAATGGCAACATGAATGTATCAGGTTTATCTGTAGGGAAGCTGGGTATTCTGCAAGCTTTCAGCCAGCATGGCACATAGCAGCTTTGAAACCTCTTACCACATCTGATACCCAACAGACAGGATTCAGCCATAGCACATGGCAATGGACTAGACAGCTTTCAAAGCTTCTTTTCTGATTTCCAAACATGCTCCGCTGTTCTCAGAAGCTAATGATAATCAAGTATTGCTGATTCCAAATAGTCATTAAATTGAGAAGTTGAGACAAAGAAGCAACTCTCAACTTGGAAACACCTTCTTTCCTACCTTTCTTGGAAGGGGGTTGTAGGGATCTCTAAATCAGAGATGGTTTTGATTCATCGACACAGTATAGCTCTGCTCCAGTGGCTCCACCAGCCACTCCCTTTCAGAAATCCTGGTCACACACCTGAGAAACTCAGATACAGAGCAGCCCCTTCCCCATGGCCCTGGCAGTGTGGCAACTAGAGCAGCACTGGTTCAGCCCCACTGCCACACACCATCCTTATTGCCTGCTACTGCTGCCCCAGGACCCATCACTGATCATAGGGAGGTGAAATACTTGCTCTGAACCACTCCGTGCTAGTAACGAGAATTCAAAGGAAGGGCTTCAGAAAGCTGTACCTGTGCTGTTTCACACGGCAGACGAGCAAAAGGCAGCACAGAAAGAAACAGCCAGCGTTGCCAGCCCTCAGCCCAGAACCTGACACCCTGCCGGCACACACCCGAGGGAAGGGCACGGGATGCTCCTGACTCAGCCCAAGATGTGGCCTTTGTGTCAACGCAGGGCAAAGTACACAGGGTGGCCTCCTCAAGGCCTGGGAGCCACCGAGCGCCGGGAGCCAGTGCAGGCTGGTCTTCGTGTCCTCCCACCTCAACGCAGGCAGTACCACATCCCAGGAAAGGGCAGAGCTCAGACTTCACAAGGGTGAACAGCAGCTCTCGAAGCTGGTTGTGCAAACTGGCAATGGAGACAAACTCCCTGCACCACCCCACTCTTCCTGTGTGGCAGAGGCCCTGCTCCGCTCAGCAGCACCACAGCACCCATCAAAGAGCCAGAAGTCCAGGCATTCTAAGTGCTCTGTGGTGTTCTCTGGCACTGAAAATAGTTAAGGGCAAGTCTTTCAGACAGCCCTACTGAATCTTTAGAAGAGTTCCACCTGGGCTCTGGCTAGAGCTTAACCACGAGACTGCACTCACCTCTGAGGCAATTCTAGGGTACAACAAAATACATCCCTGAATGCAGATGCAACAAGTGAGACTGAATCTGTGCTCACATTCCCCTCCCAGTGACTAATCACTATTTGCTCGACTAGTGCAAGGTGGTCCAAAACCTTAAATTCTTTTCAAAATATTTAACTTTTCTTTGATAATGTCTTAAGGAAAAAAAAAAAAAAAAAAAGGAAACAAAACGAAAACCAACCCAAACTTTGTATTACATTCATCCCTAAACTTTGCATTTTACAGCAGAACACACACACCCCCCACACCACACCCCCCCCCCCTCCAGGACTGCCCTTTGCCGGGTCCCCAACAGCACAGGGATCGCGAACGAACGCAAATGAGATTCCAGTGGGGCTCCCATCTGATCCCCGCGGGCGCTGCGGGGCCGTTCCCCAACACCTGACTGCAGAGAAACCCCAGTCCGAGAGCGAGGGGAAAGCACTGAAGGAAGGTGCGGGGCGGCTCATCCCTTACGTGCGAGCGGGACGCGGCGGGGCTGCGGAGCGGGACGCGGGAGCACCGGCGGGGACGAGCCCGGGTGGGACAAAAGGGCACTGCTTCTGCGGACAGACCGAGCCCGCCCCGCCCCGGTCCGCCCCCGCCCCGTCCCCTGCCGGGGAGGCCAGGCTGCTCC
>JAYRBT010000156.1:6605083-6659613 GCA_036023395.1 Myiotriccus ornatus
GGGAGGCCCGCGCGGAGGGCTCGGGGTGGTGGGGGCTGCGGGGCCCTGCGGGCCGGGCGGCGGGGGAGGAGGAGGGTCCCGGGCTGCCCGGAACGCCCCGAGCCCGGCGGGTCAGCCCCGGGGCCGCCGCGCTGCCCGCGCCAGCATGGGGTGGGGAAAGGAGACATTGACTGTTGGTTTTCCTTGCGGAGCGGAGGCAGATGCGCCGCGCGGGCACAGGGCACGGACACGTAGACCACAGACCCCAGACAAGCACCGTGTTTATTTTTGTCCCCTGTAATTTTTAAATCTGAGGGATTTTCTCCACTGTTTTTAGCCACTTGTCCTCTACAAAGGAAAAGATAAAAAGAAACAGAATGTTTTTGTTCTCTTTGTGAATAGCATAAAAAGTGATGCAAAAAAACTCTGTCCGCTTCCAGGAAGTTTTATCTTGAGCATATGATAAATCTGGAACTGCTGGTGTCACACTTACCCCTGGTCACCGCTGGGTTGTGTTGTCTGAACTCCGGTAACTCGGCAACGTTCCTTCGTTATTTTTAGTGATGACGTAGCACGTACAATGGAAGAATCTTGTCAGGAGCTGGTCAGACTGATGAAGGGAGATGAAGTCTCTCTAGTGGTGTGAATTCCGTTGTGTTTGAACTTATGTTTCCTGTAGACAAGGAGAGCAGGTTTTTAGAACAGTTTTGCTTTGGATTAAGATCAGAGCATCAGGGCTTTAAGAAAATCCCCTATTCAATAGAAGTGTTCCATGTAACTGTGTCTTTGTATTAAAACTTTTTAGTCCCATTCCAAGCACTCAGAAGTATCCCCACAGGCAGTTCCCTTGACAAAGTGTTTTGCTCTTCTCTGCTGATTTATGATCTTCCCTTAGGAAAGCTGTTCTTGTTCATTAACTGTTACTCCTGTTTATTTCCTAGAATGGCGAGAATTTCTGCATTCTGGATGAGCAGAGGTTTGCCAAGGAGCTGCTCCCCAAGTACTTCAAACACAACAATATTTCCAGCTTCATACGGCAGCTCAACATGTGTAAGCATCAGCTGTTGCTACATATTCTCTCTGCCATGTTCACTGCTCCTTGGCTTCATTTCGAATTTCTTTAAACAAGCAAGTGTACTTGGCAAGTCTCATCCCTGAAAACCTGGGTTCTGGTCTTGAGTTTGCTTTGCAAAAGAAAACACTGATGGTAGAGCTTGGCTTAGTCTTTGGGTTTTGTGTTTCAGCTCTGAGTCCTTTTGAGCAACAGCTGTAAGAATATGTGCTGGTGCCTAAAGCTTGGGTGGGGTTCCCTGGGCTCCAGTGATGCTGTTAATGTAGCAGCAAATATATGTGTACCCAGGGGAGCAAAGGCTGTGTGTACGCCCATACACCTAGAATGTGAAAAAAATTGCCTGGATTTGGGGCTGCCACTGCTCTTGCTTGCATTGCTGTGTTGGAACGAAATCAGTCCTGCTGATGGGTTGAGCTGGACTGTGTTTCTCGTTATGTTTTCTGTGCTTGTGAGCATCACATGGCAGCACTGTATAGCATGTGTACAGCGTAGCCAGGCAAAGGGATGCTGTGAGAGGGCGAATCAGGGACTGCATCACCCAGCAGGAATAGCTGCAGAAGCTTCTGGGCCCAGTGGAGGGACAAACTGCACAGGAGATGCTGCCTTAGTTAGAATTTCATTGGGAGTGAGAGGGAGGAGCTCTCTGTCCTTGCCCAGTAGGTTTGCCTGGTCTCTCTAGCTGATGCCTGTATAGATTTTGTCAGACGTGAGAGGAAGCACACCCATTTAGTCTTTGGACAGAGGGTAGATGCAGCTCTTTGTGTCGTGTGCTGCTGTTTCTGTGACCACATTACTTGAGTGACAAAGGGTAATCCAAAGAGACAATTGTCACTGCCTTTTTAGCCAGGGTAAATGTGAAAATGCAAATATTCCTATGAAGACATGCAATGCAGTGGCAGCCCCCTTTTCCTGGTGGACCTATCCTGTCTCTGTAACGCTAACACTGTTGGGGAACAGTGAAGGTGGAATGCATTAACTTTGTTAAAAACTTGAGCGAGGAGAGAGATGGATTGGTTTCTCAGCTCTGTCCTGCCTCTACCCTGTGGTGCTTAAGCAGTGATGGAAATAGAGCTGGCAGTGTCTCACTTGGTGCAGACAATTCTCCATACTTGGAGAAGGTGCTTCGCTGCAGGTATTTGCACAGGCAGGGAACTAACTTCTCTGGCTTGCTTTATTCTGTAGACCATGGTGGTACATGACAGCATTTGCTTTGATGTATGGTTGTCGAGGATGAAAGGGGAAGGTGTACCATTCCTCTGCTTGCACTGTGACAAGATTCTATGTAAGATGTCAGAACATATCTCATTTGTAACTAACTGCTGTGATGGTTTGGATGTGACTGTCTTGCCCGTGGATACCTGGTGACCTCTGCCGCACAGCTGTGTGCAGCCTGCCAGGGCATTCCATGATACTGTGGACATGTTCTCTAGCTGTGAAGATCAAAGCAGTGAAATCACTGAGCACCAACAAAAGGTGCTTTGGCTATTTTTCACAGTTTCTGCTTCCAGTAACTGTAGTGCTATGGATATTTTGGTAGCCTTGGAGTTTTCTTTAGCTGCATGTTGTAACAGTCAGCTTTGCACTGGGAGAAATGCCTTTGTTGATTCCTCTCCACAGACGGTTTCAGGAAGGTGATGGCTCTGGAGAATGGTATCATTACAGCAGAGAAGAGCTCAGTCATTGAATTCCAGCACCCTTTCTTCAAGCAAGGGAAGGCACATTTACTGGAAAACATCAAGCGCAAGGTACAGTCTAAGCACATGTTTACTTCACTTTGTCATGAAAAGAGCATGTATTGGGTGTTTCAGAGCCAGCAAATGCCATGGGAAACAAGGCTGTAAATCGTCATGCAAGCCTTAGTAACTCCCTCACGATGCCATGCTGGTCCTTAGCTGGGCCTCCTCGTGCCAGCGCTTAGACAAAACCCTCCCTGCTGTTGGCAGTGCACAGGGATAGGACCACATTCTGCATCTCCACCAAACAAAAGCCCTTTCCACTGAGCTTATATCCCTGATTGCAGCTTATTGTGGTCTGCAGTTCTGTCAGCGTCTCCAGCTTGGAGAGAGGCGCAAAGTGAAAGAAGCAAAAGAAATATATTTTCATTTGGCACTCACTGAAAATTAGCAAGGGCATCAATAACCATTTCATTTGGGTGAGTTTGCATAAATTATAGTGTTCCTCCAAAACTATGTTGCCACTAAGCTACATCTTTATGAGCACTTTCTGGTTTTCTTTTGTACATTCAGGCCTTGTCTGACCTGTTTCTGCACAGATATTCATCCTCTCTCGGCACATTACTGCCCATAATATCCTAAGGAAGAGAGTATCATGATACATCATGTTGACATTTGAACAGCAGAATCTTTTCTTTAGACTGTCGTCAGGTGTGGCTGCATTGCCCAGGGTAATAAAAGCCCAGGGTAGGCTGGAGAGCTGCAATTGTGTTTGGATCGATTCCGAGCTGAGCTGCCCCTGCTTGGAACCAGAATCGATTCCCCGGTACTGGCTCAGGCCGGTGCTCCCCCCGTGTGAGCAGCGCGTGTCCCACCACCACGCGTGTCAGGGCAGGCAGCCAGTGACGACAGGTGTGGCACTGTGTGTCCCAGGGGTGGGGCACTGGGTGGAGTGTTCTAGATGAAAAGACAAAAGCTCTTCTTAGTGCCAAGGACATCCATTTAAAGTATTGAATAGGCTGGTGAAACTTTTTCTTTGTTTCACGGGAAATATTAGCATTTTTTTGCAAAACAGTTATTAGTTTTCTTGCTCTTTTACTGCCTGAAATGGAACCGTATTCCAGTATTGGCTATAAACTGGATTTCAAGCCTCTGTCAGGAATGCAGATTTGAATGCAGGACTTGCTTTACTTTTTCCCTTTCACTGTTAGCTTTGCTGGTGTGCAGACACTCTGTGTGTCTTCATAGAATCCCAGAATAGTTTGAGTTGGAAGGGACCTTAAAAGCTGGTCTTGTTCCACCTCCCTGCTGTGGGCAGAGACCCCTCCCACTTGCCACGTTGCTCTAAGCCCTGTCCCACCTGACTTGGTACACTCCCAGGGATGGGGCAGCCGCAGCTTCTCTGGGCGGCCTGTTCCAGGGCCTCCCCACCCTGATTAGCCAGTTGGAGACTGAAGAGCAGTTCCTTGCACTTGGGCAGAATGTTTTAGTTTGACCCTTTTTTAGAGGCTGGCTGCATTTGAAATTCCCACCCACTGCCTGCATCTTTCGGGTGCGGGTGTCTTCCCCATGGAGAGGTGGTGCGCTGAAAAGAAATCAGACAGCCACGAATTCCCTATGGGATGCACCCTGAGTACATCAGCATAAGTTATTACCTTATAAACTGCAGGCAGGGAGGAGAACTGTCAGACCCTTCAGTCCATCCTTTGCATCACAGGATTGTGTTAAGAAAATAGTTAGTCATGTCTGAGCAGTGATTGCACAACAGCTGTGTTCTGTTCCAGCATGAAGGAGTGGGATGTTGGTTTATAACACCATAGATCTGCTTCTGACCATCCCCTTCCCCTTTGGAAGACGGAATCTGTTAGCCAACCTGTGTGGAAGTTGTCTCACACCTCAGCAGGCCAATCCCAGATGCTTTCACCTCCCACTTGGAATTTAGTAGAATAACAAGAAAACTCCCAGTACGCTGTAGGTTGGGAGGGATATCTGGTGTGACTCCGTTTGGTTCCATCATAGTCAGTATTTGTCAAAATGATGTTTAAAATGATGCCCACAAAACCAGAGCTGTGATGCATTAGACTTGTCTTTTACAAAATACTGAATTGTATCATAGCTAACAATGCTCCTGCTGCAGAGAGAGTTGCTGAAGGAACTGGAAAACGTTTAATATAGAACTACAGGAAGGAGGTTGTGAGCTTTTTGCTTTCTGGTGGCTCTTCCACCATCATTTGAAGTGGTAACATTCACGGATTCTGCTGTGGGCAGAAAAGCAGATTGGATTCTTCTTTCTGGAGACAAGTCTTTGTACCTTTGGAATGTCACTGAGCAGAGAGGTAATAGAGGAAATACCAATGTGGCAATCTGCAATTCAGCTGGTGTGGGACAAATTTTCAGATCAAGTAGGATGCCTCTAACTAGACACCTTCATCCTCCAGGAACTTAATGGAAAGTTGTTGCTCCTCTGCTGGCAGATGTACTCACACCCAGAAGGAATATGATCAGCTTGTTCTTCTTCTGCTGTCAATTGTGTTTTGCTTTTAGCTGGTGTTTGCCTGTGACATTAGAGGGCAGAGAGCCCCCAGGGAAAGCCCCTAGCAGTCAATGGTTTTTATCGTGAATTACAGTCATGAATCTACTGGCTTCAGGTACAAAGTGCTAATCTCATCTTTTCATGGACATCTTGTGTTTTTCATACGGTGCAGACTGTCCTAAGGACTGTCACATATAGCAATTGTGGTGTTTTGTGACATGTAAGAATTAGTGTTACCTGGTCTTGTAACAGAGCCTGTACCTGTTCTGCAGACTGACCGCACTCTCCCTGCATCAAGGAGTATGCAAAGCACTGTTTGTAGTAAAGCATGTGTACCTGTTTTAGGTGTCTGCAGTGAGAACCGAGGATCTCAAGGTCTGCACGGAAGATTTGCACAAAGTCCTGTCTGAGGTGCAGGAGATGAGAGAGCAGCAGAACAACATGGATGTCAGGCTGGCTAATATGAAGAGGTAGACTCAGCTGTTTCGGAGGCGCTTATACATTAAATGCGGCTTATATCTGGTGGAATTTGGCTAAATATGGGTTTCATTTGGACTAGAAACAGATGAAGCTGTATTTTTTTCCTAAGAATGCCCATTCCACCCCACACAACATTCTAAATCTTGTTTGCTTTTATAATTCAGTTACAGACTGGAGATTAAGACTGAGAGTTTGTTGACTGTCTTGAGATTTCACTTTGGTTGCCAACAGTTTTTTAGGACAATCAAAACATTTCCTTTTCTGAACACAAACAGGATTAGATGCAGTGAGGGACAATTAGTGTTTGGTTTTCTTTCTAATTGGAAGTGGACTTTGCACATCCTTATCTCTGTTCCCACAGATCCTCTTCATATAGGCACTGGTAATTCATTTAGGTCATTGGTATACCAGCAGGTGTCAAACAGAGTTCAGGATATACCTTACTCCCTCTGTTCCTTTAAAAAGACCCAACACCACCTTGAACGCCACCTTTGAGCCTGTCCTGAGGCTGTCAGTGCTTGGAAACAGGCTGAGTGTAACACAAAGTCTTTGTTCGACAGCTTTGAGGCTTTGAAGGAATACCTCAGATCAAGATTATTGGTGGAGCAGCAGAGGATGAGGGTGCACTGTTGGTGGATGCTGGCAGTACACTTATTGAGTGTTTGGTCCTGCCTGATGGAGAATGGAGTTAAATTACCCCAGAGTTCATGCTAGTAGATTGGATCACCTGAGAGTTAGTTATCCATAGAGGGAATGTTGTCATTGGTCCTGCAAGGTACTGTGAAAGTTTGAAAGCTGTAAAACTAGAGCATATAAGTAAACTCTGTTCATCCTCTGTCTTCTGATTTATTCTGCATTGCAGAGAAAATAAGGCCCTGTGGAAAGAAGTGGCAGTTCTAAGGCAGAAGCACAGTCAACAACAGAAGCTGCTGTCTAAGGTACCATTGCAGCATCTTCAGTGCTACCATCCTTATTCCTGCCTCTGTGATACTTCATGGCATTCTTTGCTTATGTAGAATGACAAATGACACAGAGCTGAACAGGCTGTATTAATGCAGCATAAAGACAATGTTCACAGTTCCTGAGTGTCCCAGAAGTAGCACAGTAAAGAACCACAAGCAAAGCACTAAGGAAAAGTCATAGTAGGATGTCAGTGTGTGGAGGCAGTGCATGGTAACAGGAGCCCAGAACATGAGATTGCAGGCACGTGGAACCAGGTCTGTGAAAGATCTTGGACCAGGACACACTTAGACCACTTGTGAAGTGAATATGGAACCTGGAAACTGTAGGAGCTTACGCACTGGAACAAATTTTCTCTGGTTTATCCCTCAGCTGTTTCTGGTCTGGAATCCTCTAGTGACTTGTGCCGTTATATTGCATTTCAAAGAAAACCCCAACTGTGCAAGTGGGATAAGTTCTATGCAGTTTGTGACTCTTGTTTTGGTTCTTAAGATACAATTGCAAATGGATTTTTAATTTACCTGTTAATTTCAGTCACATAACTGTGTCGTTTTATAGTAAAATCTGAATTAAGAATTTAATGTTAGGATTGTTATGCTGACCACTTGGTTTTGCTTTTTTTCCCCTGTTTTTCCTTTTTAGATTCTTCAATTTATACTAAGTTTGATGCGAGGAAATTACATTGTTGGGGTCAAAAGAAAAAGGTAATTACTTGATAGGTCCCAGATCTGTGTCAGATGTGAGTTATAGGCATAAATTGACTTCCAGTGTATGAAGGATATTTTTATTACTTGTATATTAAAACTTGAGAAAGCTGATGGAAATTGAATCAAGCATAAAATAAAGCTTTTCCTCCTTACCACTAAAAAAATAGGTGGGAAGAGAATATTCTATACATGCTCAGTTCCAAAGGGCACAGTTATGAGAAGTGGTAACTCTGAAAACACACACATGCGACTGACTTCTTCCAAACCGCAGCATATGTGTAGTGCAGACTGCTTGCAATGCCCTTCCTGACACACATTCCCAAGAGCCAGGCTTCTTAGGAGGGAAAGAGTGATTGTCCTTACCATTACTGCACGTATTCGGCACTGCTGCAGCTCCTTCCTGTGGAACTAATAATGTACTAAAGCCGTGCTTTTTCTCAGGTCTCTCACGGATGCTGCAGGTGCTTCACCCTCCAAGTACAGCCGTCAGTACGTCCGCATACCTGTGGAGAGTGGCCAAGCTGTAAGTGTCCCCAGGGAAAGCAGCAGTGGGTTGAACAGAATGATACGTGGTGATACCAGTCTACCTTGTAGCTACAAATACACTAATCTTGTAATCAAATTATCTCCCTTTTGCAATGGGCAGCTTTAGAGCATTGCTCTGGCTGTAAAATCATGCAAATCAGTACAACTGCTCACAGATAAAATCTGAACAGGAAAGAGAAGCTGCAGGAAGAATGGGGCTTCAAAATAAAAAAAGAAAAGGTCAGAGCTTGTGGTTTACTTATTCTGTGCTGTGTCTGCAGATGGCTTTTTCTGAACATAGTGCAGATGAAGAGGATGGAAATGGCACAGGTCTCATCATCCGAGATATCACTGACACCCTGGAAAATGCCACTGATGGCCTCCTTGCCGTGGCACACACGAGTGGCAGAGCCAGGTATGTCCAAAGCACGTGTTTATGCTTGAGCTGTTAACTTGTAGGTATGTTAGTGTTGGTGATTCCATATGGATTCTGGGAAACAGCCTCTCTGAATGTTCACATCGTTTGTGCATGACAGGCCTGTTGAAGGCTCTCCTTTTTACAGCATGTAGCATTGGTCATGGTCAGAGCTTGTGTTTCTTCAGGAGTGCCTAGAGGCCTGTCAGGCTGATGGGTACTTCAGGTTTAATTTGCTGAGGCTTTTCTGCCTGTTAAACAAATAAGCACATACTTGACTTTTCGACTGAACAGGGGCCTGAATGCATATGGAGGTGACTAATAAACAATCAAAAATATATATAGGTTCATTGTTTGAACTCCCGACTGGCTTGACCTTATTACGATTCAGGATACTAAACCTGAAATGAATAGTAATGCATTTGATGAATTCTCCTGCATGTTGTTTCTATTGGGGTTACATTTTAGAGAGCCACAGGCAGCTGTGGATCCCGGCTTACCTCTTTGTCAAGTGTCACAGCCAAGTGAGTTAAATTGTGCAGAACCTATCCCACCAGTTCCTGTAAATGATGTCAGCAAATCCAGTGAAATAGGCAGTGCTGCTGTGGAACTCCATACTGTACAACCAAATGCTCCAGAGGACCCCGTGTCAGTGATTGACTCCATCTTGAATGAGAACAACTCTGGAAATCAAAACGATCCTTTGCTGGACAGGTATTAACTTGTTTCTGAAAACTGTTACACTGTCATCACCTTGTGGAGTCTTGTTAGAGTTTTGGAGGGTGTGTTTGGCAGAATGTAGGGAATCGGCATTTGAATTGTCATTGATAAAGAGAACTCTCTGTGCCTCTGTTAGCAGGGCTTGAAAAAGCCAAGGGTTGGTATCACACACTGAAAAAGAAGGGCAAGTTCCCCTGTCACCTCTGTGGTAACTAGTGTGCCTGACTGCTGGTGTGTCTGTCCTGGGGCCTGTGGAGGTCAGTCTGTCCCATCAGCCCACTGTTGGGACTGCCAGGAGCTGCCAAGCCGCAGGTGAAGGGCACTGATCTCAGGCATGTGCCATGGCCATTTTGTTCCTGGGACCTGGATGTGGATTGTCCCAGTGGCCAGTGGGTGTCAGCTCACTGTTCTTTCCTTTATCTGCCCCTTATTTGTGCAGAGGTGTTCCCGGGTGCCCTGTCAGATCAGACACCCCTGGATCAGGGATGCGGGTTGTGGGTTCCCACTCCAGAGGAGCTGTGTGAGCAGCTCCCAGCTCTGCTTCAGCCCCTGAGCTTTGCCAGTGCTGCCACTGGCTGCAGGAGAGCTGCATTGAGGAACCTGCTTTAATTCTTGCTCCTACTGCTCTCCTGCTGTGGTCAGTGGCAGGTAGGAAGGTCTGGGATGGTGTCCCATCACTCATGTGATCTGAAGGCCCTGCAGTACCTTCCCTCCTGAGCACTGGGAGCTGCCCGTTCCTCACAGCTGAGAATTCAGTACCGGAGGAGCTCATGGCACAGCGAGACACTTGGAATAGGCACTGTGCCTGCAGCCGTCTTTTCACTTCCTTCACTGTCCTTCAATTCCTGCTCACTGTCCCTGGAAATATGTCCAATTTGGCAGCAAGCTGATGTTTCAACGTAGGTAGAGTTCCTTCAGGCCCAGATTATTTCCATCCTTTTGCTTGTTGTTTACTGTTCAGGGGAAAACCATCAGACTACAGTTTAAACAGATACTGCTGTACAGGCTGGGATCTGAGAACATTCACCAGATATTAAAATGAGGGAGGAAGTAGGTATGGAGGGAGAAACTGCTTTTTCACCTGGTAGCTGCTGTTGTGCTTGCTGTTAAGGTGATCTTCCTTGCGCCTGTGCCTCAAAACTGGAGGGAAAGGCAATACAGGAATGCGGTTTCATCTGTTGGGCTATTCTGGATTGTGAGCTACCTGGTTCGTGGGGGAAGAGAAGGCCCTGCTTGCCAACTGTGCCTTACAGTACTATGTCATTTTGGTTTTTTAGAGAAGAAATTCAGGATTTTCTGAATTGCATTGATGCCAGCCTTGAAGAGCTCCAAGCAATGCTGTCAGGGAAGCAGTACAACTTCGGTGCCGAAGCATTCAGCGATGTGAGTGTCTTCTCACTGTTTATGGTTTCTGAGAAATACTGCTCAGGTTGCATCATAAAATGTTACTGGTTTATTCCATGTTGTAATGGATAAGAGGGGGGAGCATCCTGAGAGCAAATAGTTACAGATAGAATGATTCGTAGGCATTCACAGTATACAGGATAACATTGGGAGCCTTTCCCAGGTCATACAGGATTTCTGTTCTACATAACTCAAGGGGGAAAAGAAAACATGGTCTTGCTTCTCCTTCATAATCCTTAGTCACATATCATCACATCCTGACTGTGTGTTTGATTATGCTTTATGATGTGGAGTGAAACTCAGCTGTATTCCTGGAATCACTGGGAAATACGGTGACCTTTTCTTCTCCTGTTACCTCAGTTTACTGCCACAAGTTGAAGCACTGGCTGGAGGCCCATGGAGGAGCCACTATCCTTGTGCTCCAGTGGAAGGAGCACCATGCTGTTCCTACCATCCCTTCAGGAGCTGCTGCAGTTCTGTTTCAAGAACTTTATTAGTTGACTTATGGTCTGGTTTTATTTTCAGACATTTAATCCTGAGCTGCCAGCCCTGGATATGAGCTTAATGGAAACTCCCCCTGGTATGGAAAATGTAAGAGTAACATTTGCTTCTGTGGTGGGAAAGGCAAATTCTGGGAGCTGAATCTTGTGGGGTGCAGCACGAGGGTGGGGCTGGGGCACAGCCTGAAACTGCCAGTTCATCCCTTCTGGCTGACCACAGCGTGTCAGTTATCAGTGTTGGCGTGTAGGAATTTAACAGGGATCTCAAGATAATTTCCAGTCCCGCATTCCTAGTGTAGTGACACACTCAGAATGCCTGTCTGAAGGCTGAAGGAAAAGTACTAAATGAAAATTGTAATGCAATACCCCGTATTTGTTCTAAATGTGGCTGTATGGTATTTCCTTAGAGGACATACAGAAGCTCAGCACAAACCTTCTCTTAGTCCAATTCCTAAAATTGATTCATACTATTAAAAAAACCTCTTGCAAGTGTTACTTTTTTGTTGTAGTCCTGAAATAATATTTAAACTAGGACTTTCCCATCAGAAGAGTTTATAGTACAACTGATGTAAAATGCAGCTGTTTAAGCGGTGCCCGCAAAATTTAATTGCATGATTAAATCATGTTTTACTGTTATCCCAACAAGATAGATTATAATAAAGCTTCTGGTTTGGAAGGTAAAACAAATATTTGCTAGTCAGATGCTTTTTTGACTTAGTAAGTTAAGTTTGTCTGTATTTCACTGTGCCGCCTCCTGAGAGCAGTGTGCAGGCCCTCATGTGTGACAGTGGGCTCATTCCTCAGCTGCTCCATCTCTCTTCCCTCCTCCTTTCACCTCTAATTCTGTTAGCCAGTCAGTAAAGACTTTGATTGCGTTGTTGTTAAACATTCTGTTATAACTGACTCTCTGTCTGCTTTGTTTCAGATGGCAAACTTGGCAGAGAGCACTGAAGGTCTGGGAGCGAGTGAGAGGGAAACAGCAGGAAGCAAAGGTGGGTAGGAAGAAACACTGAGCACTATGGCAGCTCCAGACTCTTTCAAAACTGGGTATTGAAATGGAATTTTTGTAGCCTTTAATATGGTTTGTCTCCGTCTTTGTCTGGGTTTAAAATTTTTGTGAAGACTGGGGTGTTTCACTGATCTTGAAGCTGTGCCTCAGTCTCAAGAGGCCCATCCTGTGCCCTGTGGTGGTGTTGACTGTTTCCTTTTTCTCATAGAAACAACGGGGAGCAGAACTGCAAATGTCCTTCTGGCAGTATCTCCTACGCAGGCTGTGACCACCCCCTCCAAGGGCAGTGCTGTGACCCCCCCAGGGGCAGTGCTGTGACCCCCCCCAGGGCAGTGCTGTGATCCCCCCAGGGGCATTGCTGTGACCCCCACCCCCAGGGGCATTGCTGTGACCCCCCCAGGGGCAGTGCTGTGACCCCCCCGGGGCAGTGCCACTAGGTTACCACTGGAGTGCTGCCATTGCACACCATGAGAATCAGGGGCTTGGAGTGGGCTTCAGTTTATCTCCTTTGTGTGGGTTTAAAATTTTTGCTAAGACTGGGGTGTTTCACTGATCAAACTGATGTTTGCAAACACGGGGGCCTTGGCTCCACTCTGGCAGCCATGGGTGTAGGGGCTCTTCAAATCCATCTTGAGGCTTTCCTGTAGTGCACCAAGTTTGAAGCAGCCTCTCTAGGTTTCCTTGCCTTGAATAAGAGCCTTCACTTAGTAAAACACTTTGAACTGTTTGTTTTCCCTCAGATATGCAGCTGATCCAGTACAGGGCCAACCCTCTACTTTCCTTATTTGAAGAACAACCTTCAGGTGAAGCTGCAGGAAAGATGGAGGATCCAAAAGACTTTCTGCTGCCTCCCCTGGAGCAGAAACCTGCTCTCCAGTCTCCATCAGGCAGTGGAAGCATCGTGCCACTCACAGCTGCAGCAAGCCAGGCTGAGTCTCTGGACACCCTGGGAATGGGTGATCCACCTCTCCTCCCAGAGGATGGGAATGGAGAGTATAAACTATTTCCACTCCTGCTCCTTAGTCCTGTTGCTAACTTCATAGATGAGGCCTCTGAGATAGAAACTTCTTGAACTCAGGATATCTGTAACTGGCTTAGTGCTGTGGAACAGCTACCACAGGACTGGCGCAGCAAGAAGTGTGAGCTCTGTCCTCACCTGCTTCCTGGGGACCTTGTTCTGCGCAGAGAAATGGAAGTTCTCTTGCTCCAAGCAAGGAGCACATCTGTGAGAACTGAACGCAAGCTCAGAACAAGAGCTGGTGGAGTGAAGGCACTAGGCAGAGGGGAATAACAACCTCCCTGTAAACATACCACAGTGTATTCCATAACTTTTTATCCAGTATCCTTATTGCAAGAGGAAATCTGTTTGTATCCTGTTTGTAAAGTTTGGCTGGGTTTTTTTGTTCAGGGGGTGGTGTTTGTTTTTATTAGCAGGATAGTAATGTGGTGTGTAATATTTTAAATCTGGGTTTACTCTTTGGAGAGCCTGCTTCAATAGGTGGCTTGTCTACTGTTTGGAATTAAGTTGGGTTTAAATTTTGTTTTTAATTTGAGATTTCTTTTTTGGTAGGTTTGTGGCTACAATTGTTTGCATCTGCTTAGATATCTTTCGTACTCCTAGATCTGCTCCTAGGTATAGGGAACATTTTTCCTATGGAAAATTACATTTTAACTGTGGAGTATTATTTTTAACATGCTAGCACACATCCATTGCCCCAGATTGTAGGAGTTGTGGTAGGAAGTGCTTGCCCCCTGCGTAGCTGATTTCTCATGCACATTGCATGGCAGTTCTGGGGTAACCTGCCCCGAGCTCACGAGTCACATGTCCTTGGAGATGGTCAGTAGGACTGATTCATGTCTAGGAAAGGCCAGCAGCTGCCCCTAAAATGAGAAGGGGAGCCCTGGGGATTTCATGCTGAGGTTTCTGCTTGTGGAATCTTAAAGCCAAATTAACCAGATGCATCTGAGTCCTTTGACAGCGAATTACAAAATGTAGTGTCTGCTTCATCAAAAAGTCTTTCCCCAGAATTTATTTCTGCATTGTTTTCCCAACTTCTGTGAGCAGTTGTACTGTGGAGCCCAGCCCCGCTGTTGCTGGAGCCACGAGTTCCCCTGTGCTGGTACCGAGTGTGTCGCAGTTTCACAAGCCCACACAAACCTGCTGTGTGCTGAAGCAACACAGAACTGCTGGGGCTGCAAGAGGCATGGATGCAGGTAGAAACCCCCTTGGATAATATCACCTGATATTTCCTACCAGCACAATTACTTGAAATTTTTTCCAGTTTTGGGAATTCGGGCTACCTACAGGCTTTGTTCTGTCTGAAGTTCCTGAACTAATAAGTTTTGAGCACTTTTATATTCAAGAATACAAGGTAATTAGACATTCTGAAGCCTCCTAGATAATAATGCATGTTACCTGTGCTGGCCTGACTTTGTTGGGTTTGTGCTTCACTGTCAAATCTATGAGTTGCAGAGGAAGGTCCTGCTCCTGAATGTGTGTGTCTTTGTAATGCTTTCAGTGTCATTCCCGTGCTTTTGTACTTGTTCTTACCTCGTGACCCTTCGTGTTTCCATCTTTTGAATTGCCTTTTGTCAAGTTTGTATTATTCGAGCCTTTCACAGTCTTTCACTGACTCGAGGCCAAGGGCTGAATAGTCTCAAATTTTTGTGAGCTGAAGGGAGCGAGGGGTGTTGAGCAAGTTGCATCTGTCCCGGGTCTGCTTTGGTTTGTTAATTCTTCCCCAAAGGCCACAATTTTGCCCAAGAATGAAACAGTAAAAATCAGACTTTTCTGGTGTGCTGTTTGACAGCACCATGCAGACAGCAGAGTTCTTTGGGAGGCTGCTCTGTGCCTCTGACTTCCTGCATAGGTTGGATGGTAGTTCCTGTAAAGGATTAGTGTTATGTTCTTCCTTCATGGAGTCCTCTCCCCTGAGCGCATCTCACCGTCAGGTGTTGGGTCTGAGTGCATCATGGGTTCTTACTACACTTTTTTTCCTAAGAAGTTAAGAAACCAAGGCTTAAGAAAACTGGAGGGGAAAAGAAAAAAAAAACCAACTTGTGCTTCTGTGTGTCTGGTTTATGTACTGGTCTGGGAAAAGTGTTTATTTATGCAAGTTTCCTACAAAAGATTGCAATGGAAAGGGGAAGGCTGAATAGCAAGAAAAACCCACATGCTGAAGTAATTAAATGCAAGAATTGCAAAACCATTACTGTGTTTCTTGTACATTCTTTGTGTATGTTTTCTCTGTGTGGCAATACTTCCCAAACCTGTTCACTGATTTTTCTAGAACTAAGCTTTTGTGCTCATCTCTCAGAGTGCAGCTGCTGCTGGTTCAGAAATAACCGGGATGCTGAGGATAGCCTGGTGCCTGTTTTCCTGAGTGCAGGGAGGGCGCCTGGGACTGGTTTTTCAAAGGGGATGGTGTGAAAATACTGTGTGTGCTGAAAGATACAGCAGATGTAGTGCACCTGTGCACATGTTCTCCACAGACTCCAGTAGAAAAGGCCCTCAGCTCCATGAGGTATGGATTAAAACATTTACTGGAGATACCAGATGGAAACAAGGAACAGCCCAGATCAGCTGTAGTGTCAGGCAGATTTGGCACCCTGTGCAGACCCTGCCAACAGTAAGTGGCACGGTGGGCTTTTACAGTCTTTGTGGAATTTTCCCAGAGTTAAGGAGCTGTTCATCATTTCTACTGCCAAGAAAAAGGATGTTTGTATAAAACATTCTGTTCCACTTCATGATAAGGATGAGGACACGGCCATGGGTTTGGCACATGGAGCTATGGACAGACTCCTTTGCTGAGTCTGTCTGCAGCCCAGCCCAGTGTGCCTGTAGCCCAGCCCACATGCCCAGCATGTGTCTGAGGGCCAGCAAGTCACCAGCCCCCCAAACTGGGTGGGGACGCTGCACCACTGCAGCCTGGTGTGTCGCTTTTGTTACCCATGACCACAGGGGCCCCACTGTAGTTGGAGCTTCCTTCCCCTCCAGCATCAGCACCCATGGCTGCTGCATTTGCTCCTTGGCTTTATCATCCTGTGCCTGAGGAGGAAATGTTGCTCTTCCTTGTCTTCCATGTGCTGGTAATTCACAGAACCGCCCCAGGCAGGGCAAGCACAGAGTGAGGAAGTGTGAAGTGCCCCTCAGTATCATATCAGTTCGTACGTCCTGTGTGCTTGCTAATGAAGTGGTCCAGAATACAAAAAAAAACAGATTTTTCTCTTTCTCTTCTGGACTTTGTGATGCCACCCCACCCATCCATTCTCAGAATATTTTGCCCTCTCCTAAAACAAGATGATTGTTTTGAAAAGCAGCATCTTGATATCACAGATGCCAAAGCAGAAGCAAGAGGATGCTGCTACAGTCACCTTGGGTACAGGTGTCTGGTCCTTCATCATATAAAGGACAAGGCTTGTCCTGCCCCTGTCCCTCAACTAAAAAGGTAAATGTAGATATGTAAATAAATATATACATCTCTTTTTTAGTCACACAGTTTGAGTTACAGCTTCCTGGTTGGTCCAGACCCTGCCAGGGATACGTTCTTGTCCTGGTTTCACCCCAGCCCCACACAGCCACTCACTCACTCCCTCACCACCGGGACCAGGGAGAGAACTGGAAGGGTAAAAGCTACAAAGCTCATGGGCTGAGATAGAGATAGAGACAGTTTAATAGGGAAAGCAAAAGTCATGCACCCAAGCAAAGAATTGATCTACTGCTTCCCACGGGCAGGCAGGTGTTCAGCCATCTCCAGGACACCAGAGCCCCATCACACATAACGGTGACTTGGGAAGACAAACTTCATCACTCCAAACATCCCACCCTTCCTCCTTCTTCCTCCCCAGTTTTATATACTGAGCATGAAGTCATATGGTCTGGAATATCCCTTCAGTCAATTGGGGTTACCTGTCCCAGTTGTGTCTCCTCCCAACCTCTCCTGCACGCCCAGCCCCCTCCCCAGCATGGCATTAAAAAAGCAGAAAAGGCCTTGGCTCTGTGTAAGCTCAGCAACAAAAACATATCTGTATTGTCAACTCTGTGTCCTGCACAAATCCTAACACAGCCCCACACCAGCCACTGTGAAGACAATTAATTTTACCCCAGCCAAAACCAGCACAGTTCCTTAGTCCAAGACAATTTAGGCTTCTGCCCTCTTTCAGCCAGCTGTGTTCTCCAGGAAGGAGTTTCATTGATTTGACCTTCATGGGGTCCTTGAACCAAGAAGTACATGAACACTGCAGCCAACAGCAGCTTTTCCTGCTTCTTCCCATCCTAGTGGCTGCAGTGGCACCTCATGGGAAATTTCTGACAGAGGAATACAGGACCACAAGGGAGGAGGACATGGAAGCAGGTCCCCAAATTTCCTGAACCTCTGTGGAGTCTTTTCCCCAGCATTATCAAGTAGGATATTTTCAGAAGCATTTAGACCTTAAGCTGGTCAGATGTCCTCTTTAATGATATGTATAACTGCAAATAAATGGTAAGAAATTATTTAATGATTCTGTAGGCAGTGAGTAAGAAATAACCACAAGGTTGTAAAGATTTTCTGAGAATTAAAGGCATGAAAACTGTATGCAGTAAAATCATCAGTTTCAGGGAAACAGAGAACCTTGAAAGAACCAAATTCATACTAGTAACACTGTAATAATTGCATCAAGGCTAATATCAAGTAGCCAAAAACATAAGTGAATCAAACTTCTATATGCATTGTGCTGTTTTGCAGAATGAACTCTCAATTATTCTGACATAAGAATACCTGCAAATGGAAGCTGTGGTAATGAAAGCAAAGACCTGGAAAGGAGAAAGATAATAACAGAGTTCCCAGGGGTCTATACACAAATCTTCTGGGTTTAATGTTAAATTACATGACAACTGAGTGAAGCTGCCTACAAGTGACAATGTAGGTGGAGACACCTTTAAGCCCTATATAAGACAATAAGAACTTTTTCCCCCCCATTGCCACCACTTTGGAGTCAGTACAATCAGATTCACAGCCTGGATTGTTCCAGGACCCACTCCGTGCCACTGCAGACCCAAACCATATCTCACTGTCACTACAGGAGGGCTGTGTCCAGACTAGGATTTGGCTGAATTAGTCCAATTACTTGTATTTGAGGACAGGATGTTGAATTTGGGTGTAACAACAGCAAAGGCTCATTTCAGTTCAACTGAATGAAATGAAGCAGAAGAGATTCTTTATTGGAGCAGAAGAAAAACCGAGGGCTGTAGAGGAGAGCAAAAGACAGTAAAATCCCTCAAAAGAATATTTCAGTAGAAAACAGATACTTCTCCCAGACAGGAGTAATTCAGGCTCAATTACTGAATCATACAGATTAACTACAACCTCTAATTAATATTACCTCATTACAGTTGAGAAGCCACAATTTTACGGTCTCAAAGATTTTCTGCATTGACAAGTTCCTTTTTTTGTCTTTGGGCATCTACATATTCACCTGCTTCCCAAGGAGTCTGAGGGCAGAGGCATACAGCCCCAATCAGGGCTTATAATTGAAGGCAATTAATCAATTAACCAAAGCAGTTAAATTGCTCTGTAAGAAGGGACGCTCCACCTGTGAGATGGAGTGGGACAGGCAGCCCAAGTCTCTGCAGCTCTTGGGAGTTTTTGGGGTTTAGATTTGTATACTTGAATTCCCCATCTCTTAAATGTGATACAGTGATATAGAATATTTCAGTTGGATGGAGCCTATGATGATCATCTGTTTCTCCCTGGTAATGTAAAGATTTAGGGTGTTTCATGAATTTTAACTTAAAACACAGTGGTGGGTGGCCCAGAGAAGCTGGTGAGAAACTGAAGTGTGAGGACCTTGCAACTCCTTATGAGCTCTCTCTCAGACCTGCGTGTGTGTAACGTGCTTGTTAAAGCTTATTTGCTAGAAATCAAAGCAAGGAGGAAAAGAGGAAGAAATAGTTGCTTAGAAATAAAAAGAAACAAACAAAAACATTAAAAAACAGAAGGGAGGGTAAAGCGTACTCAGCAGGAAATATGAAATAGAGGAGAAGTAGTTTTTTAACTTTCCTCTTCTGACCCTCCCTTAGGGCTTCCGCTCTCTGCCCACACCTCTGACAGTGGGCACTGAGACCGTTGTTTTCTAGAAAAGAGGAAGGAAAAAACACCAGCCATTGCCCTGGATGCTTGTGACAGAGTGAACAAGGGCAGGGAAGTGCTCCTGATTTGCTCCAGCTGGGGGAGTGCAGGTCAATCCATCTGGAGAAGGGAGCAGCTGCAGCCCGGGAAGGATGGGAATGTTGCTACGAGCAGCCTTGCTCCTGAGTTCCCTTCTCCTCTGCAGCGGTGAGTCTGGGCACAGGTCCCCTGCCCAGGGCAGCCTCTGCCCTGCACTGGGGTGTCTGCTTATGCTTGGCAGGGATGGCTCTGTTGTGGGAAGACAAATATGGCAAAAAGGCCAAGTCCTTGCATGGTGCTGGCTCAAGGTTCAGGTGTTTCAGATCCAGTGGCAGCAGAGTGCAACAGTGCATGAGCCCATGGAAACGCAGCCAGTGGACTGAAAGTACAGAGATCCCACACACGTTGTGGTGGTTATTTTATGCAACGCAAAGGGTCTGATTAGCACTTGTGTTCTCAGGAAAGGGGAGGTTTGGAAACCAGCAGAAAAGGGTAAAGGAGTGTTTATGGTTGCTTAGATTCAGCCCTCAGAGTGACAGAAACGTACTGGGACAAAGGCAGTGGTCTTCATTTTTACAGGAAAATTTAAAGAGTTTTAGACTTCTTTGCCCCATGGTTTAAGTTGCTCATGTTCAGTTTAGGCTGAGAGAGCACTGTCTTTCAGAAAAACAAATGGGTAGTAGAGGAGAGTTCATAAAAACAGGGCTTTGTTATTCCTTGGAAGCCCAAAGGGTGACATGTGGAGCAGATACTGGCTGAGACCAGGGAGCTGCAACTTGAGCTTGAGACAGACTCCTTCCCTCAAGCCTAATCCTCTGGTGCTGTGCTCTGCCCAGTGTCAGTGGTGGCAGGTAAGCACCAGACAGAGCAGGAGAGCCAAGCTGCACATGTGGCAGGAGTTAGTGCCCCTGGCCATCAGTTGCCACCTCTGCCTCATACCACGCTTTTGGTTAACCCACCCCTGAGCAGACCCTCCCTCATCATACACACTGACCTCTTGTGCTTCTCATCAAGTGGATTCTCCTTGCCAATGCTCTCGGCAGCCACAACTTCACCACTTGGGAGCTGTCTTTACCCTGCCTGCTTTGTGGCTTATTTTTGTTCCTACTTTCTTTCTGCAGCTTTTTTGAACCTGAGTGGCCCCAGAGAGATCAAAGCTGTATGGAAGGGATCTGTCACTCTGCCATGTGCCTACGTGCCTGTGGAGGACCTTGTGCAGCAAACCCTCACCTGGTCTGTGGTACATGACCAGAGTGCAGGCACCATCTTTCGGAGAGATGGCTCTGAGGACCATGTGCTCCTGTCTGAGTACAGGGCCAGGGTCAGTGTCCCGAAGGACACCCCAGGGAACGTGTCTCTCGTCATCCTGAACGTGGAGGTCACTGACAGGGGAACCTACACTTGCCAGGTCACCTGGAGAGCCAGCAATAACAGCCTGATAGCAAAGGAGATCATGACAAAAGTGGAGGTTGTTAAAGGTAAACCCAAGAAGGAGGCTGTGTGGGAGGGGAAGGCTTGGCTTGGGAAGGCTTTTGGGAATTGGGTAGAGTGGGCAGGCAGAGTGACCACATGCTTCCATGCAAAAGCTTTTTGCTGGGCAGTGTCAGGCTCCAGCAAGAAGCAGCAGATAGGTCAGGGAGTGAAATTCTGCCCAAGACAAAGCAGCCTGCAATTTGGGGAGGATCTGCGGCTCCTCATTTATCAGTTTGTCCCTGAGTCTACCTGTATCCAATGGTTCAGTCTTTTTCAGGAGCATGCACTGGCCAGGAAGTCCCTGGGATACTGTATGGCTGTTCTTTGACTAAACTTCACCAGTACATGCCTGACCTTCCTCTGTCCAGGCAGAGGTGGTTTATAGAGGCACAAAGACAGCATTGGCCCAGCAGAACAGGACCCTTTGTGTAGTGCCACAGGTGGCACAGCTGGTACAGGCATAGCTGAGCTCAGCCTGTGCAGGGAGGTGATGTGAGAACCTCTTCATCCTGAGAAGGCACTGACGGCCAGAGCAAGAACTGCCGTGGCGGAGGGACCATCCCCACCACAGCCAGGGCAGCGTGACCTGGGCCTCTCTGCTTTGTCTTCCAGTGGCAGCCACCAAGCCCATCATCAGGGCTGGCGAGCTGGGGCTGACGGTCCCGGCCGGAGCCAGCACCAGCCTGACATGCGAGGCCAGCGGGTCCCCCCCCATCAGCTACCGCTGGTTCCGGAGCATCCCGGGGGGCAAAGTCCCCCTCCAGAGCAGTGGGGCCGAGCTGGTGTGGGACAGCCTGCGGCCCTCTGACAGCGGGATGTATTTCTGCGAGGCAGCAAACAGGGCTGGGGCTGGAGTGGCCCAGCAGAGCGACCCCGTGGAGCTGACAGTGACAGGTGAGTGCCCAGAGCCACAGCACGGAAGAGAACTTCTGGGGCCCTTAAGCGGAAAGGAACAGCATCCCACTTCCCTGCCCTGAAAGAAGGAAATGCCAAACACCTTTACAACTCCTTGTCACTGGCTCCAGCTTGTGTCTGTCTTTATTTCCTGCATTTGGTTTCCTCCTCCTCTTTGAGGAACTGCTCTTTCCTGATGCAAAGAGGTTTTGCATTTCAGCACTTATTGATTCCTCTGTGGGTTTTTTGAAGTTCTCACTGGCTCTGTAATGCTGCCCACTGCAGTTCAGCAAATTTAGACAAGTAGTCAGGAGGAACAAGTGAGTGATAATTCGGTGGGGGAACAAACTAAACTGGCCTTTGATAGACAGGTAGATGTGCTGCACTTCACACACGCCGTGCTCTGACGTGTCCAGGCTCCACACGACAGTGCATGATAGGTTGGACTCGATGACCCCAGGGGTCTTTTTCAACCTAAACAATTCCATGATGGATGCGTGGTGGAAAACTTACTGCTCTCCTTGGCTGGTAAGTCGACCAGCAGAGCTGTGAAGCCCAGGACGGCACAGCCAAGCACAAGTACCACACACTGGCCTGTGAAAGAGGCAAAGCCTGCTGAGCTCCTAGGTGATGAAGCTTTGGCGGAAACACCGCGGTGGTTTTCACAGCAGTTGCACATTGGAGCAAACAGCATGGGAACAGGGATGAATGCTGGCCACACCGGCTGGCACTGCTGGCACAGCACCCCCCTCCTGTCCCACTGGATGGGGCTGGTTCCTCCTGCTCCTGTCCCACCTGTGGAGAGATCTGTATCACACCTGCATCACCATCGTGGTCAAACCCCTGTGTAAGCCTCTCTCTCCCCCTCACCTTGCAGATCTGCCCACAACAACAGCGGCCCTGTGGAGGGATGTGGGAACCCCAGGGAGACACCACCTAACCACAGGTCAGGGTGAGAGTGGTGACAGCCGATGGCAAGGAATGGGTGTTGGGGCGGAGTGTGGCACCAACAGTTGGCACTGGGTTTTATTGCTGGCAAACAATCTTGATGATATTGGTCTTTAGACCAAATGCCTCAGTTTTTAATCCCGACGTTTCTGAAGGTGGAACATCCTCCTTCCTTCAGTCTCCAGTCTGAAGAGGTCTGTTTGCTTGCTTGTAGGGTGGTTGGGTCTCTGTAGGAGAGACTACCTGTCAGTGCTGCTGGAAATGCCATTTCCTAACTTGCAGACTATATGGATATTCTGGGTGCAGTTCTTTTCTAAAGGGCTTTTTTTGCTTGTTTTTTGAATGGAAGCACTGAGGGTAGGTAGAGCTGGTGTCTCCAGTGACAGACACAAGGGATGCAAAAGCTGCTTCAGACTTGACTGATAGCATTTACCTAACCAAGCACAGCAGTTCTGAGGAGAGCTTGTGATTTCCAGTTTGGTTTTGTGGGATGTGGGAATTCAGGCCTGGGCTGGAGCAGGTCTGCTTGTGGACTCTTTCTATGCTTGGGTTATGTTTCATTTGGACTTATGATGCTCAAGCAATCACATGGGAGCTGTGGAAACTGGCGCTGGTCACTGAGGGAAGATGCTGACAGGTGTTGACTGTTCTTGCAGAAAAAACCCAAACAGAGCTGGTGTTCAGAGGTACCTCAGGAATCTCCTGGACTCCATGGGACTCCACCACTACTACAGGTGTGTGTGTACAGACATACAAATATAGATACACACGCAGTGTGTGTATGTATGTAGTTTGTGTATAGGTAGTACATATAGTATATATATATACTGTATCTCTTCAGCGTATACTAAATATACTCTCTCTATAATATAGTATATCCATAGTACTCATTTCTGCAGTTTGTCTATTTTCACTGCCTTGTAAAGGGGATGGAGGCATCCTCTTCTGATCCCACAGCTCTAATCCCAGAACTCCTGGTGCTAAAATGAGGATTGGAAATGCACTGTTAGCCTTTCACTCCCATTTGTTTTGTAGATCTGCCCAGAACAGTGACTGCAGTGACTTCTGAGGGTGGTGTGGGATATCCAGAGAAGAATTACACAACTCAGGGTAAGCGAGAGCAAAACCAAGCTGAGAAGAAGATTAGGGACTCAAAACAGATGCTCTGTAGTCAGCAACTTCAGCATCAAAATTTTTTGTTCTGCCTTTTGCCTGACTACAAATTGTATTAACAGCTGTTCTCAAGGGACCCAGATGATTCATGTTCACTCTTTGAAAGACTTTGAATGTTTTTATGGGGGAATGAAAGAAAAAAATGCTCATAGGTGGGGCACACAAGGTTGTTCTTGTGTTCCTGAGCAGCTGGTCTGTTTTTATCTTTGAGTGTCAAAGCTGGAATAGCAGAAAAGCCTCAGTGTGCACCTCAAGCAGATCTCCTGCACTTTTTCCAGCTTTTCAGCATTGTGACAGGTTTAAACACTTTCCAGATACAACTGAGCAGCACCCTTGAAAGGAAAGCTGAGAGCCTTTATTTCACGATGTGCAGTGCAATTGTTCTGCCCTGCTTGCACCCCTGTCGCCTCAGTGTTAGCAGATGGACACTGTGTGTACAGCCACGGTCCCTTGGCGAGGCAGGGGCCGTGGGGACGGGGGTGTGCAGGGACACAGCTCTGTGTGCCCAGGCAGGGCTGACTGCTGCCGTCCTCGGGGACGTGCTCAGCGTCACGTAACTGCTGCTGCTGTCACTCAGAAGGGCTCCTCTGCCTGAAAGTCCTCTGTTGTGTTGCTTTAGATTTCCAGAGGACCGGCCTGTCCCTGCACCTGGTCATCCTGATTGCTGTGGTGTGCGGTGCTGTAGTTTTCCTTGTCATCTTTCTTATCACTTGCATTAGAAAGCCCAAAGATGGTGAGTAGAATGTTCTGGAAAATCTGAATGTTTTGTGGATGTCCAGCATGGTTTTACCTTTGAGGGTTTTTGGGGGGCTAGGGCTGTGCTCACAGTCACCAGCTGCAGCTCTGGTATCTGCATTGTACAGGCAGTGGATGACAACATGAATGGACTGACATAGGTGGTGGAAGATCCAAAGAGGCAGAGAAGTTCCCCACATTCAGGAGGGTCTGCCAGGCACTGGCCACAGGGGTCAGGGCAGCAGTTGCCCTGGTGCTCCTGAGTGGCTTCCCGCATCCCCAACTGGCTCTGGGGCAGCTCAGTCCCTGCCCCAGGGCTCACCCCGCGGTGTGTGGCTGTTTTGCCACAGTGACTTGGGATGACTGTTTCTCACCGCTCCTCGACATCCCACAGCTCAGACTTGCCTGCTCAGCCAAGCTCATCATTCCAAACCTTTCAAATCTCTGGCAATGGGTTCATCCCATCCTACTGCTTGGAAATGCCTTTGGCACCAGCTGCTCTTCAATAGTTTCCTTAGTTGGCATCCAGAGGAAAGAGGTCACTGTTCATTCTCCCTATTCCAGATCAATTTGTTTCCTCTCTGGCCCTCATGATGCATTCACTGAATGGCTCTGTCTCTCCTGCACTGACACCAGAAATGCCCCCAACCAAATGTTCTTGGAGCCCCCTCCTCACCAGCTGTGTTCGGCTGTGTGTAGAGAGCACACGAGGGCTTTGGGGTTTTAGATGCCACAGACTTAATTTTCTCCTTGTCCCTTTGTTTCTTTAATGACTTCTATTATTCCATGCTACCAATTAACACTTGTCAAATATTAATTTTGCTTTTTTTCTTATTTTTAACTTTTTTTTTTAAGGAATCAGAATAAAACTCTTTCAAAACTGTCCTTTATTGAACTTCTAGTGAACAAGGAAACTGGGGGTAACTGGAAACTTCTAGTTTCTAAACTCAACTTCACCTTTGACCTTGGGCCAGTTCTTCTGACCCAGTTGTGTGACAGCTGGGATATGGGTTGTTTTCATTTTCTTGGACTGATTCCTGAGAATTAGAATCATCACCCACCTGACATGATCTCCAAAGTTGTTATTTTTATTCTGTCTTAGGAGGTCATTTTCTTACATCAAGAAGATAAATGTAGAAATTCTTTTTAAAGAATGTGAATGCAAATTATTGACACAAATTTGATTATTCTTTTCCAGCTCAAGCCTATGACGTAAAATTGTGAGTATAACTCTTTATCTGACACATTGATGAGTCCTGGGGGCTGTATCAGAGCAGAAATAAAAAGCACTGCTATTAGCTGTCAGAATGAAAAGCCCCTTAAGCAGCTAGGGTGAAGAGGTTCCATCCACATAGGATGACCTGCAGGCTTTCCACAGTAACATAGAATGTGGGAAGAAAGATCTTTTTCTTAGCAATATCAGAATTGTAAAAGTGAGCAAGAGCAGTTTATTAACTCCTCAGCCCAATGAGGACTACTGCAGATGATTGCCAAGGATAAATTCCCAGTATTTTTTCAAATGCAGAGAACAGGAGCCAGAGAGCAGAGGCTCCTGGTGCACTACTTATACCCTGATTTATCCCCAAAGTATCCTTGGCTGAACTTGCTTCTTCTTAACCATATCTGTGGCAGGAAGTTATGGCTATTTCTAAATTCAGGTTTCACATCCTGATCTACTTGTAACCTGTGAGAGTTATACTGAAAAGCCTGATAATCCAGTCAAAACACACAAGGAGAACCACTTGCCTAGATACAAATTAAAGTGCTGCTGACTTGAGTGCCACAGTGGGATGTGCCAGCAGCGTCTGCCCTGGTGCTGGACTTCCTCAGCAGTGTTTAAGGCAGCAGTTAAGTAACAGCTGAACCCTGAGCAACTGAACAAATGCTGTGATGGTATTTCTCCTCAGAGGATTTATCTTCATTTCAAAAATATTAGATATCATATGCCACACAGTGGATGTGGGCTGCTTTCAGTTCTCAATTTATTATTCCTCCAAAACTTTTTATGATTATATATATATATATGCACATGTATATTTTTCTTGCAAAGAGCAGTTGTCTGGTTGTGGCATTCCAAGAAATAATGGTAACCCTTGTGCTGTTTACACACCTTTTGCCGCCTCCTTCTGGAAACTCTCTCTGGGTTGGAAGCAATGCTGCTACAATGACCAAAGTTCTCCTGCCACCTGAAAGCAAAGGACAAAATTCTCTCCTTCAGAATACTGCCATAATCCAGTGGCTCAGGTTTACCTGGGTTTGAGTCAGCCCACAGTCTTGCTCAAAATCCTGATGGCTGGGAGATGCTTTGTCTACTCTGGTTGCTATTCTTCTTTCATATTGCATTTTGATTTCAGCCATAACTCGAGAGCAGCAGCTTCTTCGAGGCATGAAAGCACAGGGCACTATGAGGAACCCATCTCCTTCACTGAAAACAACTACGTGATGGAGCCCATGGAAAACAAAAGTGTTGAAGAAGTAAATAAGAATGCATCTGACTGTGTTGGAAACCCCCAGGAACATGAGTATGAAGTAGGGGGCACTTCCTAAGAACCAACAGTGCTCTACAGGTACCAGTCCTAAAGAGCACCTTCACCCAGGCAAAATGTATCTTTCTTTTACCTTTGCCTCTGAAAAATAGGTTGGACAAGCAGTGGTTGCTCTTCCTTCACAATCCCTGCAGTGAAAATGCACACTTCTTCAGGAACTTCAGTTACAGACTGCTGTATAGAACTTCTGATTTTGCTTTCCTTGGTTCCCTTTCATCATGTCTGTCCAAGGACCTGGAATGCAAGTCTGAGGCTGGGATCACTGTGCTAAACTTACTGCTTTATATGGCCCAAAGGACCAGCATTCCTAGTCTTCATGTGGTGGTGGCAGAGCCAGCACCAAGGACTGCTCAGCATCCCCATCCCTGTGGGTGAGCAGGGCAGGATGCAGCTGGCCTGGGAATCGATGGTTCTCCTCCTGCCCACCCGATGCTGCACAGGTGATAGAATGTCCTTTTCATGTGAGAGAGTCCTTAGAGAAACACTGAAAGTCAGATTAGATCTAGGAGAAAACCAGGAACCTGCCACACCAGGAGCAGCAGTGCAAGAAGAACGAACACTCCTGCTCAGCCCCTGTGCTGCCCTCGATCTCCCTTCACAGCACGGAGGTACACACACACTGGCCATAGCTCTGGGCAGTTCTGATACTGCAACCAACACATTCTTTCTGAGCTCACCTTCTCTGGTCTCTCCCTAAATGCATGTTTGATATTTGAAAGAAATTAGATACTTCTCTGTAAATTTGGGATCGGATTGTTTACACATGCCTCACATATTTTGTTGTGCGTAATTCTGCACAACCAGCTCATCTTTAAACCCCAGTAAGCACTCACAGTTCCTCAGTAGATACTCAGGAAGCACTTTTCTTCCACCTTAAAGGGCCTGAAGGGTAAGTTATGAATAATTTTTACTGCCCTGAGTAAATCTATAATGTGGGTGCTGCAGTTCTGAAAGAACCTTTTTATAATGAACAGGGCAATCTGAAGTCCTATTAAAAGTCATGTGAACATGTGTAAAACAGAAGGAGTGATGTAAGGAAAACACTGGTGGCAGAGGCACAGGATGACTGGGGCCCCAGATGTGCTGCTCACACTTGGGACCTGCACTTGCAGGTCTCTGTGAGCATCGGTTGAAAACTGGAAAGGCATTCCAGTCAAAACCCAGGCTTGCAATATGTAAAAGCCACCATGGAATGCTGCCACCTTATGTATACATATTGGTTTCATGTTGGAGTGGCTTATCAGAGCAAGAAACGTTACTGAAAAAGATTACAAAGGATAATTATTGGCACAAAACCATAGCTGTGCAAATGCAGTCTTTTGGTCAGCTTGGAAAAAAGAGAAAAAGGAACAAATGAGCAAAGTGTGCTCATGGTGACCAGTGCTGAGAAGGTGAGGGAATGTTTGGTTACAGCTTCTCTGAAAAGGATGCAGTAATTAGTGCAAATTGTCTGGTAGCACTTTTAAAAGGCAAGGAAAAGTGCTTCTTGCATGCAACACAGAAATAAGTGCAGAACACGGTGCTGCTTGCTCCAGGCTGAGAGAGCCAGTGGTCCAATCGAAAATTAGACAAATGAATGATATAAAAGTTCATAAAAATGCACTCACTGCCACGAACACTTTCCAGGTACTTATCAGTGACCTTATACTTTCTCCCTGCATTTCTTGCACCACAAGTTTTATTTCTCTTTGTTAAGAACGTACTTAAAAATCAAGTGCTGGAAAACCCCGATTTCCAAACAGAGAAAGAGGAACACACCGCAGGTGCTGTTGGTGTCATGGAGAAAACTGCCAACATGTTCTCTGCAGATGTGGAGAAGCAAATGCAAATCATTAAACTTCAGGATTGCAAAGTTTGCAGATTTTGTTAAACTTCTCTTTGTTTTGCCTATAAAGGTGGTGGGAGAGGGGTCGAGGGGTGTGTGAGCATCTGTGTGTCCAGGAATGATGCTCCCAGGAGTGTGAGCTCCCTCTACAGAGGTATTCCAAAGAATCTGCTCGAGTTTGAGCTATGTTCTCCATGTTGTATCATCTGAGGTTTGTAGCCTGAGGTCAGCCCCAGTTCAAGGAATGGGAGAGCTGCTGATAAGTGCAGTCTCAGGTTCCGAGCTAATGAAATGGAATGTTTGGAGTGTGAAAGCAAATGGGTTCTGTCATGGAGGATGTAAAAAGCCTGTGGAGACTGGCAGTCTCTTTCTCAGCAGGAAGGTGAGTAGGAGGAGGAAATTGTTGCAATAGTATTGCAAGGTACAGAATTTTCAGTGAAAGGGTTTTCCAGAAAACAGCAAAAAAATCACACCTGGATCAGCATTAATGTAATGGTAAATCAACAGTGTTGAAAGTCCTTGGTAAATTGTCTGGTTTTCCTTTAACTGGAGGTGAAGCTGTGGGCTCTGGACCCCTGCAGTAATGTTCTCTTTCTTTTAAAGAAGGTTTTTAAAATAGGTGTGAGTGTGTGTCTGTGCATGTGTTTGGTCAGAGGAGGTGGGAAGAGTATGTGGCTGGTGCTGGAGCACAGCACACTCATCTGAGTTCAACCTCACTGCTGTGGCCACCTGAAATGATCTGCAGTGCTCTTTGTCTGAGGTATCATGACATGACCAGAGCTCCAACCTGAGGGGAAGGGAGCACTGAGGTAAGGTATAGGTGTGGAGACAAAGGGCTTCCCCCTGAGGGACAGGGTGGTCACACTGTGGTTTGCACACACGGGGCACTCTCACCACTGACACTCCATAGGTGATGGGTGTCAGGAGTCCCACAGCTTACCACCAAATCACTCCATTCCAGCTGCACTGCAAAGCCATGTGCAGTGCAGCCCTACCAATGTGGATAAACAGCAGTGTTATCCTGGCTGGAGAGCCAGCACCAGGGGCTGATGAAGTTAAATACAACTGCTGTAGGGTAAGCTCATGAAACTGAAAAGAAATCCATGAACTATGGTCTCCATATGTTTTGTGTCTGCATGTACTGTGGGACAGCTGGACAAGGTCCAGATCCTGATTTGGCATGGGGTGTCCCTGGGCAGCACCTCAACAGAGGACGAACTGAGGTCACACCGGATCGTCCCAGACTAGCACTTGTGTTTACCAAACCAAGAGCTCAACCTGCCTCCATGGAGCCCCAGGAGGAGGAGCTGGACAGCCTGCAAGGAGCTAGCATCACTGTAGTGATGAGACTAGAGAGAGCACCAGCAGCTGGTGGATGTGGTACCTGCAGGTAAAGGCACATCTGTATTGCTCTGACAGCTGAGTGTGTGCAGCCCACTGCGGCACAAGGTAGGAAATCAGTACTCAAAGGACATCATATATATGGGTCCCCTTATGGTGTCAGGAGGTGTTTACAAGGATTTGGCCAAGCTAATGGGTAACCCAGAACTCATGCCATTGACCTGGGAATTCCTAGGAAGGGAAGGGAATTTTTTCAGAGGGAGTACTTGTACATCATGTTTCTGTCATGCAGGCCTCGAGGGGAAATGCTCATTTACACTAATTTGTGTTCCTTTAGGTACAACAAGGTTATGTTTTCATGACTGAATGTCCAATTGCCTGGTGTGTATGAGAGCTGTGGTATGTATCGCTGGGGGTGCTCACACAATCAGCCTCTGTAGGACGTCCAAAAAGTACTTAGTAAACCACAATCTGTTGAGTCAGATCTGTGATTTGGCTATGGCTGGACCAAACAAGAATGTCTCAAGAAAAAATTTCTTCTTTTTTTGAGTGCATATGGTTGAAAAAGAGCACTTTCAGATCTTTCTGTATCAGCTACCTACTTTTGGTGATTTGCTCAAAGCCAGGTACTGAATTTCATCCCCTTACATGCTAAGAATCTTATTTCATCACTGGAAAAATGGTAGCAAACTTCTCTAGCTTCTGGCAGACTTTGTCAGAGCCTAAGAGTAAGATGCAGGCTCAGCAGAGCTGGTCCCTACGAGCAGAGTCTGAGAGCCCATCTGTGCTCAAGTTTGGGGACACAAGGACTTTACTGTGTCACCTCTAATTAGTCTGAGACAAAGTAGCAAAAATTACAAAACAAAGAGTGCCTGAACTGTGATACTTGAAGAAATGATGCTTGGAAGAGTGTTCTGTCCTCCTGTGTGTCGGGAGTAAGGTGGATGCCTGGGGGCCAGGGTGCCTTATCCGTGGCACTGCATGCAAGAGAGCAGCAGGTACAACCCAGAACAGACACACTGAAAGAAAATACTGCATTGTAATAAACCAGGTAGCTGGCCCTGGTGTCTGAGACATCGAAGGCTTTTTCTTCATATGTTCAGATTCAAAATTATAAGGAGTCCCTCCGGTAAGGAAGAAATGAGCTGACTGTGTGACTCAGGGGGAAGGTTAGCAGCTACGTCTCTGTCCAGGGAGAGAAAGATGTCATGTTCATCACATTTGAGGAACTGCAGTACTTCATGTCTAGTATAGTCTTTTTTTTTTTTTTTTTTTATCCTGCATAATTACAGCCTCAGGAAGTCTTGCATGTCCGGTTCAGAAATTAGTCCTCTCAGCAGTTTTAGCTTGGGTTTTCAACTTGTTCCAGGGCATGTTCCCCAAAATCCAGTTTCTTTTAAAGTCTTTTGTGTAGAAGACTGTTTCTCTGTCATAGCCAGGGTGTGGAAAAGGTTCGTTTTAAATCATCTCTACGAAAATGGATTCCTGTTCCCTCTTTGACTGACACAGCTTGAATTTTAACAAGTGCTTTTTTGTCTGCTTGTTTGCTTTTAGGCAGGACTCAAACATCACTAAAGGCTCTTTGGGACCAGCATGGGCAGACAGATAGAAGTCATGTGTGCTGATACCACACTGGTAGTTGCAGCAAAGATGTCAAGAAAAGTCAGCAAAAATCAAGTTTCAATGTCTTACATAGACTTGCTCCGCAAGAATAGGTGCTGCTGCCTCTGTCGTCTTCCTTGGCTGGATGGCAGCAGGTGGTGACTCTCAGCCTGGAGCTTTGGATGAATTTGTTGCACCAGGTCTTGCCACACCACATTCAGCTTTTTGCTCCAGGTGGCCTCTGCTCACCCCAGGCAAGTTCCACTGCAGCAATCATCAGGGCTCAGCCCTAGTCACTGGGCAAGTGCCCCCTGTGTGGGCGTGCCTCCACCTGGGACTGAAATGTGAGATCTGTACAGTTCTCATCAGCTTACTGAGTTTGGGAAAATGAAGATAACCTCCAGCTCTCATTGCCCTAACAGAGAGGGAACAAGCCATCACTGACATACAGCAGCACTTCCAGAGATGGGTCTGAGCTCAGATGCAAAGTAAATGCTTCAGTCCAGGCAAACAGGTATCTGTTGTGATGGGACAAGGCTGTGGCAAAACTACCCCATTCACCTTTCCTTCCCAGCTCCAGCAGAAAATGTCTCTGTCCTTTAGACACATTTAGCTCCTGCTCAAAGATACTGTTCTCCTGGTGCAGTTGTCAGAACCTCATGCTAAGGCTATTGAACAAAATTCCAGAAGTTGCTCTAATGACTGATTAAACACCTATAACAGAATTCACCAGGTCAGTAGATTTGCTTTTATACATGATTCTTATCAACTGTAAGTCCTTCTCCTTTTGGTAGTAATTAGCAAGCCGAGATTAATCCTGTGCATCACACCTATTGGCAAATCTTGGAGTACTTTTAAATGTACTCTACAGAGCACACTCAGAATGGCCCCTGGATTAAAGTCCTTTGGCCGCCAGTCGTAAGTCACCCCCTTGGCAAACATGATGTGAGCTTGCAGAGCATGAAACATGATGAGTTTTACCCATGAACTGGACTATTGCAGTAGATATGCGTGCTTAGGTAGTCTGTGATGTTCAACATGACCCGGCAATGGGCACTTGCAGTTCAGAAAGCCAACTGTGACCTGGGCTACCTCAAGAGAAGTGGATGAGGACAGGGATTGGGACTGGAGAGATCCATACAGCCTTTCTCCTTCATTTTCCATCACCTAACTCAGCAGTGAAATGGACTCGTGATGTTTCAGAAAGAGGATCCTAGACGATAAAGGACAGAAGAAAAGGAAGTGTTCTTCACTTGCAGTCTGGTCCCGGGAGGGTGGGGGTCTCGGGAAAACGAAGACAGACCTGCAGTTCTGAGAGAATGGGAGAAGTTGGGCGAATAGTGGTGTTTGTGATGACTTTCATCAGCTGCAATGGTGAGTAAATATTTCTATAGATAAGAACAAAAATCAGAGTACTAAGAGAGTACGGAAAGTCTTTTGAATTATATTGTGTTAATTTTTTTAAACTGGCAAGTGTGGAAAGTCTTTAGTTTATTGTATTACCAGTAGCATCTGAGAATTCACAAGGATTTCCTTTGGTATTGGATACAGCGAGGTGCTTTCAAAAGTGGAGCAAGTGGGACAATATTGGGCAAGTCAGCTCCCATGCTCCAAGCCAAGAACAGAACACAATTGTTTGGGACTCTTGGAGAGGACCCTCTCTGGTGTGCCTGCTTTCAAAACAGTCCTGGTGAAGCTGGAATATGCATTCTACTAGAATTTAATAAAGCATCCCCAACATTATGCTTGCATGGCCCTGGGAAGAAGAAGAGCTATAACTGTGAGACCAGGTGCAGGCACATGAGATTCCCCTATCTGCTGACTCCCTGGTTGCACCAGGAGAGCTTAGATAGCAGCCTTGGCTTCAGTTCCTAAGCTTATGACTGAATATAACCTCTCTCAGGGCATGTATGACACTGGCAGCAGCAGAGGAAGGCTTTGGGAAACAGGAGAAAGGTGCTTTAACAAGTTGTATACAGAAGCACAGGATTGCTCCTGACATTTAGAAAAATGGGTTGAAGTACACTCCCCATTTCATCATAAAAAAACAGTTTTGCAGATTTCTGGGATCTGCCTCACAAGTGACTTCTTGTGTGAACATAACCAGTGCCTTTTTGGGGAGGTGAAAGGTGAGAGGGATGAGGGGTATGGGGAGAAGTGAGCCAAGTCCAATGAAATTCAGTTGATTTGCTGCTTATAAAAGGCACTTCCCAGAGAAGCTGTGGGATCCATGGGCAGACAGCTGAAAAGACTGCAAGAATGAGCGGAGAAAATCTGCCCCCTCTTCTCCTGTACCTACCTGAGTACTTGGCAGGGTGCTGATCCAGTCAGGAAGTTTTCCAAGGCTAAAGCAAAAGGATTAGCTTCAGTCCACCACTCCCATTCCAGGCCCAGTACTGCAGGGAATATCCCTAAATGCTCCTGCCTGCAAAGAGCCCCTCTGTACCAAGAAGGAACTGAGAACTGGTAAGTGTCCAGAGAGAGACACAATAAAAACAGCCATGAGGTCAAGGCAGCCGTTCACTTCTCCGTGCTTGGCGCTGTGGGCTAGCTTAGTGGCTGTTGTGTCCAGGACATCTGAGACACAGCCGCAGGCTGGCTTGCACCACCGGTGAGTCCCATCTGTCCTGAGGACGTCCCTCTCTTTTGCTGCATTCTGATTTCTTCCCTTCCACTGTTTTTCCCTTCAGCCCTCCTGGATCTGTCTGGTGTCCACCAGGTCAAGGGCACATGGATGGGATCCACCACTTTACCATGTACTTACGTGCCTTCAGAAGGTTTCACAGAGCAAGCACTCAGTTGGAGTGTGGAGCGGGACTCTAGCACCTCTACCATCTTTCGGAGGGATGATTCTGGTGACCACATCTTCCTGTCTAACTTCCGAGATCGAGTCAGCATCCCAAAGCACAGCCCAGGGAATGCCTCACTCGTAATTGAGAAGCTTGAAATGTCTGACAGCGGACACTACACCTGTCAAGTAATCTGGAGGTCTACAAATAACAGCTTGATAACAAGGGAGGTTACCACTATAGTTAAAATCGTCAAAGGTAAATCCCACAACAAACCCCTGCTCTTGTGGAGTCAGTTAATCCGAGAGCCGGTAGGAGAAGCAGTGTTGGTGGGAATAGTATTTCACACCACACTGTCTTCCCCATCCAGGCTGGGGGTTGAGGCATCCGCCTCCTTTGATGTGTTAGTTAGCCCTTCTTCACTCACGGAGGTGTAGAAATGGACTGGGGAAGGGGGTCAGTTCGTTTACAACCCAATCTGGATCTACTGATGAGCCACTTGAATCCGTGGTGCTTGAAGTAACATCCAAGTCTGATTTGGGTTCTCTGCAGATAGCCAGCCACTGTCTTTCTGGTTCTTGTAGCAAGTGGGTGATGTATGAGCCAAGTTTGCCTTCTCCCCTTCCCAAGTGTCCTTGGTGTGTGCTAGAAATAACTGTCTTTCTGCAAAGGGGGCTATCCCCCAACAAAACAGGACTTCGTGATAGGGCTGCAGGAATAGTGGCACAGCTATGTTTTAAGATACAGATGACCTGAGCTCAGCCTGTGCAGGGAGGTGATGTGAGAACCTCTTCATCCTGAGAAGGCACTGACGGCCAGAGCAAGAACTGCCGTGGCGGAGGGACCATCCCCACCACAGCCAGGGCAGCGTGACCTGGGCCTCTCTGCTTTGTCTTCCAGTGGCAGCCACCAAGCCCATCATCAGGGCTGGCGAGCTGGGGCTGACGGTCCCGGCCGGAGCCAGCACCAGCCTGACATGCGAGGCCAGCGGGTCCCCCCCCATCAGCTACCGCTGGTTCCGGAGCATCCCGGGGGGCAAAGTCCCCCTCCAGAGCAGTGGGGCCGAGCTGGTGTGGGACAGCCTGCGGCCCTCTGACAGCGGGATGTATTTCTGCGAGGCAGCAAACAGGGCTGGGGCTGGAGTGGCCCAGCAGAGCGACCCCGTGGAGCTGACAGTGACAGGTGAGTGCCCAGAGCCACAGCACGGAAGAGAACTTCTGGGGCCCTTAAGCGGAAAGGAACAGCATCCCACTTCCCTGCCCTGAAAGAAGGAAATGCCAAACACCTTTACAACTCCTTGTCACTGGCTCCAGCTTGTGTCTGTCTTTATTTCCTGCATTTGGTTTCCTCCTCCTCTTTGAGGAACTGCTCTTTCCTGATGCAAAGAGGTTTTGCATTTCAGCACTTATTGATTCCTCTGTGGGTTTTTTGAAGTTCTCACTGGCTCTGTAATGCTGCCCACTGCAGTTCAGCAAATTTAGACAAGGAGTCAGGAGGAACAAGTGAGTGATAATTCGGTGGGGGAACAAACTCCTCTCAGGCCAGCCAGGAAGCCACCACAGGAGAGAGGGAGCAAAAGAGTCCTGTGAAACTCTGGATGAGTGCCAGCAGGACAAAGCCAAAGGGTTCCCAGGCTGTGCTGTAGCCAGGCATGATGCACCATGTCAGCCAGTACTGCCAGGAACCCCTGGACGGAGGGTCAGGGAGCAGGGACCCAAGTGCCACAGGCTGCTCCAGGCTGGTTGGCAGAACACATGAAGGATGATCGGTGAGTCTAGTGCTGGCAGAGCAGACCCTGATCTCCCCATGTCCAGGGCAGCTCCTGATGGGGTTGTGATGCATCCACCATTCTCCATTAGCAGATCTGCTCCCAACGATACTGGTCTCCAGGATGGATACTGCTCCGGAAGGGCCTGTCACAGACACAGGTGAGTGGAGTCTCAAGCTGGAAAACAGATTCGCACAGGCAAGTGTGGGCTGACAAACACCATCCCAGACCAGCTCAAAATCTGGCTGCTGTGGTTATGGCAGATCCAGCCGAAGGGAACAAACCCCTGCCATGCCAAACCCCGGGCACCATCCAGGCAGGAGACGCCCTTCTGGCTCCCACCCACAGGCCTGTTAAGGGGCATTTGCTGCCTGGAGTTTGCTTGTGTTACCATTCAGAGATGCCCCATCCCTGGAAGTATTCAAAGACAGGGTGGATAGGACTTGAAGCAACCTGGTCTAGAGGAAGGTGTTCTGCCCACGGTTGGGGGTGGGCTTTAAGTTCCCTTCCAACCAAAACCATCCTGGGATTCTGTGACTCCACTAGGAAGTGACTGAACCCCAAAACGGCCAGGGCCACACCTTTGGCGCCGCCGCAGGTTTTCTTCGGGTTTAAAGCCGGTCCGAAGCAGGCTCGGGCACTGCCCGCTCCCGGCGCTGCGGCGGGGGCTCGGCTCGTGTCCCCCCGGCCGCGGTCACAGCGCTCTCCCCCGCAGGAGGCCCCCCCGCCCCGCTGCTCTACGGGCCGGCGGCCGCGCTGGCCGGGGCCGCGCTGGGCGCGCTCGGGGCGGCGGCGCTGCGCTGGAGGCGGCGGCGCGGCAAGGACGGTGAGCGGCGGGGACACACCCGGGGCACGGCGGCGGGCGGGGCGGCCCCGGCCCGAGGGAGCGGGCGGTGTGGGTCGGCTCCGGCCCGAGGGAACGGGCGGGCGGGGCGGCCCCGGCCCGAGGGGACGAGGTGGGTAGTCAGGACGGCCCCATTGCCCCCACCCCCAGCTGGTCCCTTCCAGGGAGAGGCCTGTGGGAGAGTTACTCCTGAATGTGGGAACACCTGGAAGCCAAGTCGATGCACATCTTGGATTCTTTTTTTTTTTTTTTCCAGATCCTCTCTATGAAGTTTCTTTGTAAGTGTAATTGCCTACCTGGCACATTAAGACTAAGGACATTGCACTGGTGTCTGCTCCCGAAAAGCCTCTTGGCTCAATGAAAACCCAGGGAGGAGGGAAGATCTGAACATCTTGGCAGTTTAGTTAGCAGCAGGAGGACATTAACACTTGAGCACAGGAGATAGGCAGACTCTTTAACGTGGTAGAAAAACAGGATACTCTGGGTCCTTTGCTTATCTCATGCCATGGGAAAACTGTTTTCTGTAGGAAATTTCCACCATTATTTAACAAAGCAAAGGACAGGAATTCTCATCTCTTCCCTAGAGATAAGTTCCCTCTATATATGCCTTTCTCTATAAGAAATATGTCTCAGTGCTTGCCCAGTTATTACTTTGTGCAGTTCCTATTTGGTTATGATTGTATGAACACATCTTCTGCCCTGTCCTCATGTCAGCCTTCTAACCCTTCATACTGCTTTCCTACTCAGAGGCGCACCCTCGCCATCTGAAGCCATTTTTCCCAGTTACTCCTGGTATTACTTTCCAAAGGCTAGAGTGTCTGCTAGTAACTTTAGAATATAACATGATAATGCCATGAGAATTTGTGGTACCAGGGTTAACTGTTCAGTGCTTCTTTTTGTGTATGTAGTTCTTTTAACATCACTTTCTGATGTGTGTCTTTCAGAGCCTCACAATGCTTCTCTAGAGTACTATGAATTTTGCTGTTCTTCATATTATGTGGTAGACCTTGTCTCTGACTAAAATGTAAATGAAGTGCCTGCTGTCTGCTTTAGTCATCCCACTCACTCGTGTCTGTCCTGTCCCAGCCACAGCACTGCAGGTGTCACGGCGCTGGAGGCTGAGGTGGAAGTCCCTGTTAAGTGTCTTCACAAGGAGACATGTTGTAATGCTGAAACATCCAATGACACATTCACCGTGAAAGACAGGAAGAGTCCTGAGTATGAGAACCTTGTGACTGCAATGGAATCAGAATATGAAACAGGGAATTTAGCAGAGTACTAGCTCTTCTGCATGAGCAGCCATGCAGGACTGCAGATACCAGATAGTGAACTTAACAGGAGGAAACCCTTCCTCCTGTTGGTCTTCTGCTTTGATAAATGTTTCACTGCTTGCTGTAACCCAGAGGAGCTGCATAATCTTCTTGGGCTTTGAGAAAGAAGGCCCTGCCCGCTGGAGCAGAAACCCTCAGCTGAGCATATGTCTACCCACTTCTACAGAGTGAGTAATTTCAGAGCAGCCTGAAAGACTAAGGTCAGGAAGAGAGGATCTAAGGGACTTGGAACTTGAATGTCTTTAGCCTGCAAATCCATGAGTAGCTGGGTGCAATGCTGGCAGCCAGTAACATCAGCAAGGGGTACTTTTCAGTGCATGTTCCTGTTAGGACATCCCAGGCTGCAAAGAACCAGGGATTGTGCTGGAAATGGACACCTTCTGGCTTTCGCAGTTCAGCAAATACTGGTTTGTCCATCCTGCTTGTCCATGAGTCTTTTTTTGTTAGAGCTTAATAAAGGGACCAAAGATGGGGGGTTGATGTCCCAGGAACGTCAGTTTTGCTATCAGACTGGAGCTCAGTGCACAGAGGGAGAGGGACTGAGTCTCCAAACTGCCACCACTGGTTTTCTCCTGGAAAACCAGAACTGATGTTGAAGGAAATGGTGGCATTTAGTTTTTACAGTGTGGGGGCCAGAGGCATAACAAAATAGAGAGAAATTTGAAGCATTTGAATAATGATTAAGGGATCTCTCTAGATTTAACAGGCTGACACTGATTTATTCTGTGGGACACAAGTCAATCTGTGTGATTATTAATGTTGACCTATGTTACAGGGATGCTGTGGGTGCTTATGATTGTAAAATGCTGCTCCTCCCTTTAGCTGCAGCACATTCCCTGCAATACGCTGTCACTTAGCAGCCTGGTTTGCCTCTTCATTGTTAATCATTTGTACCTTGCCTGTACTAAGACGCTGCTGGCAGAGGTCTGTCCTCCCTGTCTGTCCCTTCAGCCAGCATCCTTCTGTCCTCCAGGCTTGTCAGGGAGGGGGGATGCCACCTGTCCTTAACAAAGCAAATGTGTAAGAAGAGTGACTGGCTTTTATTAAACCTGTGGATGCAGCAGGGGGAGCATGGGGAAGCAGCTGAGCTCAGGTCGTGCACACCCTCCTGCTTGTTTGTGTGAGGCTGCTGCACTCCCATGAGGCAGGCAGGAGCCAGTCTGTCCCTGTTGGGCCCCAGCAGCGCCAGACGCCCTCCATGCACTGGTTCCTTTGCTCATATGTGGGTGCTGCTCTCTCAGACCCACCAGCTCCCCTGCCCCAGCTGGACAGGAGGAGAGCTGAGCCCTGTGTGAGGGTAAGCAGTGTGGGGACCATTTGGAATGCCTGTGGGTCTCTGATGCTTTGCCCCTGGGCTGAGGTAAGTCACCCCTCGCAGGGTGTGTTTGCTGTGGCCTCGTGTACACCCCCACAAGCAGGCCCTGGAGACCTTGTGCTGGAGAAGCTGCTGGCATCAGCGATTCAGGGGTGGTGTGGAACAGAGGAACGAGGGGAATGGGAAGCTACAAGCCACACTCATGCAGGGCAGAAGCATGTGGTGCAAAGTGAACGCTGTGTGGAAAGGGAACTGAAACTTCCCAGCTTCCCCATGCTCACCTCAGTGTATCCAGGCCCAAAACACATGATATAGCACTCTCTCCACCCACCAAGTGCCATCCTCATTAATTTTCAATTAGCCTGGTGTTTTGTGCAAATTTTCTTGCTGTTATAAGCTCTGAGCTCCGGGTTCACTCATTGAAATGGTTTTTCCCACTTGTGATTCCTCCCAGCACTGATCTGCCCTGAGGAGGTCTGGACACCTTCCTCAGAAGACCCAAAACCTGAGAGAAGCTGCAGAGAAAGAAGGCAACAGGAGTTAAGAAAAGGGGAGCAGATGCTCCAGTTGGAGCAGTCCCCCATGTACTCCATGTTGTCACTGCCTCCAGTTTGGGCAGCAAAAGGGTTTTGGTCACAAGCAGCAGAACAGCGGCAACACAAAGAGTCCGTCTCCAGTGCTGAGGTGGTTGTTTTTCCCCGTGCAGCAAGAGTGTGATTATTTTGTAATTTATATTTTTTGCATGTTTGGTAGTAAAACCTGTTGGAAACAGAGCATTTTTCTTCTGGAAGTCACAGAGGATTTTGCTATATTGCATCACCATCAAATCAGAGAACTTCTCCTTTCCTTGCACTGGTCACTCACCCAGTGATGGGACTCATCTGCTGAGTCCCAACACTGCTCCAGCACAGAAGGAAAACCTCAGCTTCTGCTCTGAAACAACACTGCTTCCAAAGAACACACTATCTTAAGTGGCCAGCAGAGTGTCATGAGACTCACAGTTCCCCTTGCCTCAGAGCAACTGCAGTGCCTGTCACATGGAGGCTTTTACACCTGCTGGGTTTGCCCCCTGCTTCAGAGCAGGGACATGGGACATGAATTCCCAGAGAAATTTGTCCCACTCTAATTTGGTGTTTGTTCTTGTAAGAGAGGAAAAGGTTAACTTTCTTACCCCTCCCCCCAGTCATCTGGAAGGAACTAGGGGGTAGAGAGTTATCCGAAAAGCAGAAGGACAAATTCTACTGAAAGCAAAAACTGGAAATGCACCAGAAAACAAGAACGAAGGACATAAATGAACACTTGGCCACCTGTGGTGCAGAGGAGGTTAGGTCTGTTGAAACCTTGAGATCTGGGTGACGGCAGGGTTGGGGCTGACAGAGTTGTCTGCTACATTAAGGATCCACAAAGCAAAGCCTGAAATCATAGACCTTGTTCTCTTTTGAAGCTGACCTCAGTGATAAAGATCAGGGTGATGTCTGTGAGCCATGAGTAGAGTAAATGCTGTAGAAACACCATGGGAGTGTCAGTCATAAGGAGTAGGACTGTGTTTGTCCAGAAGTGCACAAGCTATTCAAAAAGCAAAACACAATTTGCTTAGCCAATGATACAAATTCATGGATCCCAGCTTCATATGAACTCCAGCTTCTTCAACATATTTACTAAGAAATAGTTGCAACAAAAAGCCCAAAAAGCTTAGTATTCAAGTTTATTAATATTCTCAAATATTGCACATTTTGCTGGTGGTACTGTGCTAAAACAAGTCAGTAGGGTCTTGGGAATTTTTATTCATTTCTGAGTTTTCCATGTCAAATGCTTTCAGAGAGTTTGATTTGTCAAACTGGGTTGGACGCTGCCCCCACTCTGACATATCTGAAGCTGCATATCTGATCTTTAATGACTGGCACAAGCCAGTCATTAAAAACGCTTACCAATTGTGACATCTTCACGCAGGACGATTTAGAGAGAATTACTTTCATTAAATAGCAGAAACAGGCAACCTTGCTGCAAGGGCTGACTAGGAATGACCATCCAAAGACAAGGAGTCTTCTCCAAACAGCAAGGCTGCCGGGAGAAGCAATGGACTTCATGGTCTAATTTAAAACAGATTGAGCAAACATGCATTTTTCACTGGCTAATGGGCCAGAGATAAGTTAATCAGCAGCCTCATTAGTTTGTACTCTGAATGAAAAAATATTCCTATGTGTGCAAAGAAAAGATTTTGTATTACGGATAATACTGCCCTTACCCATGATGTTGTGATTATGGTTGCCAGAATCCTGATTAGCTGAGCAGGATGATTAATTAGCAGCTGGCTAGTTAATGCTCTATAGGAGAGCAGAGTGTTGTCTTTGGGTGCAAAGAACAAGGACCCTGGGCCCAATTCTTTGCCTTCACAGTACAGAGGAGCTGCACCAGCACCACTGCTGCTCAGATGTACTGTTGGGAGGGATACCCCGGTAGACCCTTCCAAAACTGGGCTTGAAGGGAAATGTGGCAGCACAGGGTCAGTCAGGTGTTCTGTAACAGTGGGATGGGCCGTTCAGTACCTCGGTGGGTTTCTGGAGAGGCGCAGCGCCTGGAGAGGAAGACTCGTGCCAGAGCAGGAGGGAGGGGCTGAACCCTTGGCGTGCACCGTGTTGCTCAGCAATGCCTCACTTGGGGTATTTGACAAACTGACACTCTGCACACTGAGTGTCGGACTCAGCTTGTCAAATACACGCAGTGCCACACTGCAGCTCCCAGGGGTCACAGTGTCTTCGCTGGATGCCAAACTGGGGTCACAGAGAGAGAAAAGAAGCACAAGAAGAGCTGATGTTAACTTCAGAGGCTTTTTCCAGTTAGCAGAAAAAACATCATTAACCCTCTCATATTTCCCCCTCCTATACTCTTCTTTTAGTGAGAAAGAACCACACCAGCAGACACTGCCTTCTGCTGAGGAAAATATCCACTACGTTAATTCAAAGGTATGAAAAAGGGGTACAGATCTGCCCCTGGACAAGCACAGAGGGTTTCATCGCTGACTCTGTTGGAGACTCCTCCATTTGGTAGAATACTGTAAGGATTATGATGCTAAAAGAAAACCAAGCTCCATACAGGGAAACAATAAACTTCTTTGGGAGTGAAGGGAAGCTTTCTCTTCTGTTGACAAACTATCCCCCTTCTGCTTCATTTCCAGCAGACAGAAAAAGCCTCTTCTGCAATAAGTGGAGCTTTCCACCCCAATACGCTGGCATAATCCAGCCTTTAAGGGTGAACATCACATCCCTCACACACACACGCCCCTCTTCAACAAAGACCAAAGATGCTGTTGTTCCCTCGTTCTTTCAACAAGAATGTGCAGGAAATGCAGAAATGCACTTAAAGAAAACTAAATAAAAAACATACACAAGAGTAGTGCACGGTATTACTGTGCTCTGTCCTTCTCAGATGCTGGCTCTTCAGAATTTCAGCCTAAGAACAGATTTTAAATTCTGATACAACTCTCTCAGAGAAAAGTCATCCTGGCTCCTAAACCACACACCCATTCTGTACAACACTGTTTATGTTCTTCATACTCTCCATGGACATGCCCAGATATAGCTGTTTAAGCGAGATGTTTTTAGCTTCCTTACCAGTCCCCAGATTTTAGTTTTCACATGACCAGCAGCACCAGCTTGTGAGAAAGTAGTCACACTATTTTCAGTATCAAAATAAAAACTAAAATGTTATTAATTATATTTCTGAAGGTAGACCATTAAAGACACAAAAGTAGAATTGGATTAAGAATATTAACAGCATCATACAGTGGGCAATTCATCAACCTTTCTATCTCTAGCTTCTCTGACTCTGTTTTACACAGATGACCATCTAAGATCACACACAGAAACATACCTGGAAAAGTAAAGATTTTTTTTCAGGTGAAAGCAAAAAATAAAAGACAGGAATATCAAACACATATTCTCCAAACCCAGAAGAGAGTGGAATAAGGTTTAAGAGCAAGGTAACAGCTACAGTTTTAAAGATAAAATCAGTTTCTAACCTGGCTCACTACCTAGGCTTTGCAATTCTTGCATTCCCCCTGTCTCCACCTTCACCCAGGGTGGATGTAGACAGTGACCAGTTCTTTGTTCTGGCTCCTCCTTCCAAATGGAATTCAGCCATGCTAGATAAAAGTATATTGCAATGGATAAAAGGAGGATGTGCATTTCATGAACATAAGAAAACAGTGTTAATAAGCAGATTTAAAATCAGCCTACCAGAGTAGAAGTGACCCTGTCATCCCCAAAAGGACTCTCAGCCACACCCAAGTGTGGGGAGGCCACCCAAGAAAGACTGAGCAGGCTGTTCAGCAGGTATCAGTGACCAGACTACCCTCAGCTTCAGTGCTGATGTCTAATAGGGGCAGATCTGGCCTTGGAGGGGGAAGAAGAAAAGAAGACAGCACTCCTTCTGCAACTGCAGCTTAAAATAATCCTCTGTTGTGGCTTTCTGAAGGGAAAAGCAGCCACTTGAAATGTTGCTATGAGGGACAGATAAGGGCAGGGGACACAGTGGAGATAATTCTATCAGCAGATGGGAATGAAACTTGCTACTCTACCCATAGAGATCATATCTGATCTGAAAGAATTTGTCGTTGTAGAGCTTCTGGTTTCAAGCTGAAGTGGGTATTTCTAAGTAAAAGCTCAGTGTTATAAAACTGAACAATCTACAGTGTACTCTGAGGGGAAAACAGAAAGAGTTTTTCTTCCTGCATTCTTCAGTTGGTCCCTTACTGAAGTCAGAAAAAGTCCCCTCCAGGCTTCACATTTTCACTCAGGGCTGTCAAACTGCTCTGCAACTTGTGATGAAAATAAATTAAAAGTAAAATTATTGGAGAGATTCAATGCTAAACCTAGTAACAGCATGCATCAAAGTGTGGCTGTGTGGTTTTCATATGCTGAGTAGCAGAGCCCAGCATGCAGGCTGCAGCCATTTCAAGGCATGCATTTATTATACAGGATTTGAACTGGAATCAAGCTCATCTCCATTTTCCACTTGGTGAAACCCAAATCACAGCCTGAATTGAAAGCAAGAATCCCCACGGATCTGTGGGCAACAAGGTCTGCTGAACCCCTGGTCAGCTGAAACCTTGGGGTGTGCTTCTCCTAGGAGCTGAAAGCCTTCATCATAACAGAGTCAAACAGTGCTTTGCTCATGGCAGGCTTCCACTGCATGCTCTCCTGCTCCATATAGGACCTTCCTATGCCCCCAGCCCTGCAGCAGACACTGCAGGGAGCTTTGCTAGAAACATATTGGAATATTTGGCTCAGTAAGGTCAATCTCATCTATTTGCTCCAAAAAGCGAAAAACATAATTCAGCACTTTTCCTCCCAGAGAAATATGCCCCCTTCTAACAAATAAACACGCACTTTGATAACTCGTACCTTGACACCTACCCCAGCCCTCCTGCTGCTGGTGGCTGCCCTGGCACCGCTGATCCGTTGGAGTCGCTGGTGACCTCCCCTGGCTCCAGTGATCCCTGAGCATCACTGGTGGCTCCCCCAGCACCATTGACCCCCAACTGCACAGCCCTGCACCCAGATCCCAGAGCAGCCAAGTGCTCCCTCCCCTCTGCCGTGCACCACAAGGAATGCCAGTACCATGCGAGTGCTCTCCGTGTGGTCTCCAGAGGCACATGGCTCCCATTTGCAGAGCTATCCCCCTCCCTCCCCAGCTCTGTGGAAGTTTTCCTGAAGTGTCCAGGAGCAAACTGTCCCCTCGGGAGGGCCAGGAAACAGACCAGTCCTGCTTGGCACTCCTCTGGGAGGAGCTGGACCCACCCCAGCAGCAGACAAGCTCATGAGGCTTGAGACTTTCCAAAGACAGATCCAGACTCTGGGCCTCGGCTGCTGTCAGGAGCAGAGGCACTGGCTGTGGTCCCAGCTGCCCTGCACTGGGAGCACAGAGCCCATTGCACACCCAAGGGGCTGCTGTTCCAACAGCCAGCGAACACATCAGCGAGAGGCCTCTGGGTTTTAGGGACCTTTGTGGGAATGTCTTGCAAGGCCAGGAATCAGAAACATTGCAACCATCACTTCGCGACTCACACCAAAGGCCCCAGGAAGGGCCTGATAAGCCCCAGTACCCAGGGGCCACCAGCTGCACACGCTGCAACAGCCCCTTCACTCACCTGAGCCCTGTGGCCCCCCACCTGAGCACCCTGGACTCTGCCCCCATGGCTGCTCATGCCACAGACACCCAAGGAGGGGAAGAGGGGTGTGTGGTAAACATTCATCTGCTGTACTGGAGCCATCGGGACAGTGAGAAATGGAGCTGAAGAGCATGCTTGCACCTGGCTGGAACAGGATCTCTCCCTGGTTACACCCACCTCCATCCCACACCTTCCTCTGTTCTTTGTGCACTGCCTCATCTGTGACTAATTTAGATCAAAATCTCCCACTGCCAGCAGCTCACGGGCAGCATGTGTGGAGATGGGGAACACACACACATGCAGCCTGGTACCCAGTAGAGCTATGTATCACTGCTAATCGTAATTCATCCTCATCAAGGAATTGCAGTCCAGGGCACAGTGTTCCCTGGCTGAGACCAGTGGAATTCCATCCCTGAGCCTGCCCTACCCAAAGCACACCCAGCCAAACACCATTGCATCCCTGAAAGGAGGCACCAGAAAGCTCTTCTGGCTCAGGTAGGCGCATACCCAGCATGCCTCCCATGAAGAGAGGCAGCCCAGTCTGAGTGGGATTCAGACCCCCTGAAGCTCAAGGTGTAGCATGGGGTGGCAGTGAAGCTTTCTGCATCGCCAGGAAAATGGACACCCCGCGGGTTTCTGTGTCCCAACACCCGTGGTCCTTAGGGACCTCCTGACAGAGAAACAGGAAGTCACCCCTGAAGGACGGATCCTTCCCTGTCCCCAGCCACCCCTTCTGTGGACAGGACAGGGAGCTGGCACCTACCATAGTGGGCCATCCTGACCCTCAGTGGACAGGCACCGGGGGTCGTGCAGGAGCGCAGCAGGGACACAGCCCAGGCACACAGCTCGGTTTTGAAGGGGCTGCTCCTCCTTCAAGAGGAAGCTGCAAATGGGGAAGATAAGGCTGAGGTTAGATAACAGGAAATGTCTGGATGTGAGTGACAACACATCCAGGTTGTGAAAGCAGCCCTCCCCATCCTGCCGTGGGGCACAAGGCTCACAGAGGAGCTGGGTGGGACATGGCTGCAGGAGGGCGAGCACCTCAGTCTTTGCCCTGTGCAGCCATGAAGCCTCAGCGGGCCGGGCAGGGAGGGCCAGCAGTCACCCCAGCCAGTGACTGCACAGGGCAGGTCACTGGGGAAGCTGTGAGGAGCCATACTAGCTGTCCCAAGTCCAGCCACCTCAGGCCACCCATCCCACAGTGGTCAGGCCCTGCTGCCCGAGCTGCTGAGGAGCCATGCAGAGGGATGGGAAAGCAGGAATGGCCAGAAGGGCTCGGTCAGGAGACAGGCTCTTGCCTATGCTATGCACAGAGGAGTGAATCTCTTACCCTTCTGTCTGAGGGGCAGGGAAGCAGGGCTCTGCGTGCAAGGACAGGATGATGCCCCAGCCATTGCAGACAGTTTTGCTCCAAAAGCTTCCCTGCAAGCCTCGTCTCCCTTTTAAAGCCACAGGTGCAAATGGTCATGCCTCTGTTCCGTGGCACGTGCATGGACAGAGAGGCTTTGCTTTCCCAGTCCCTGACCAAGGAGCCAGCACTGGTCCTGTGCCCCTACCGGTCCTTACACACACCCACTGGCCAAGGTCCCCATCCCTGTCTCTGGAGTAGCTCGGCATCCAGAGTGCCTGGACAGAAAAGTAAACACAGTGTTCAGTTTAGAGTTGTAACCAAAGCAAGTCCCACTGTTTCTTCCCTCCTGTCTCCCCCCGGACAGCCCACAGTATGAGGCGTTCGCAAGTAGCACCCAACATCTCAGTGTAGTTTTCATCCAGCCTGACCAGGAGCCCAACTGGCCAGCACAGCTCTGGGAACAGAGGCAAGCAACCTGCCTGTGCCAGGCCAGCAGCACAGCTGGCCATGCAAGAGCCAAACTGATTCAAGCAAACACAGGAATTTTAGAGAGATATTCCTCATCTCTCTAGGCCAGTATGTTACGCAGTATATTTTGTAAGGCCAGGACTCATTAAAAATATATCACTCTGCACTATCCCAAGTCATCAGATGATTACCATCAGCTAGCCATGCAATGTGATAGGCACTTGTGAATACTTCTTGTAGGATTGGTTTTTCCACTCCCAACACTCAGCTGCTGCCCTTCCTTTCCAGCTTTGTCTCCCTGCTACTGTCTGGCTCTGCAGCCAAAACTCATGGAGAACATGAAGTGCTGACAGCTGGGGCCTGCCCCAGTCCAGCAACTTTCAGTTACGTTATCAGCATGCCAGAGCTGCAACCACAGACTTTATGATCCTGTAGCTCTGTCCAAACACCCAATCTGGAAAACACTTACTTATGCCTCCAAGTAACTGTGCCCACTGAGCTCCCTCAGAGCACTCACAAGGTGCTCCCAAGCCTGCATACCATAGTGAGATCAGCCATTCTGCTAACAGTCAAACCCATCTCCGGTGCCTGAGAGAGAGTCAGATAATGAGGAATACAATTACTATCCAGTTCCTCTTTCATCTGCCTGTGTTTTAAAATACACAATAAAAGAGGAATAGAAAGGTCTGGATGGTTTTGCTTTTTTTTTACTTTGCTTTTTATTGGAGGAAAGAAGTAGGTCTGCTCATGTAGTCTGTATTATTTTATGTATTCCATCACAAAAGCTTCAGTCCATGAAGGCTTTCTAGCCAGCATGCAACCAGAAACCTGAGACTCATCAGCTGGGGCAGTGGGAGATCAAGCGTCCTACCCCAGCCAGGACACCCCACTGTGCCCACACCCAACCGTGGCCCAGTCCTGTGGGCCCATAGTGATGTCCAAGGTGGATATATCACAGTGAAGCTGATTTCTTCTCCACTTTGCAGATGTCACCACATTGCCCCACTCTGTGCAACAACCTTGAAATCACACTCCACTTTTCCTAATGAAGCAAGTGTTTTTAGTGCATTTGCAGGGCACAGCTCTGTAACTTGCTCTGGCAAGAGGAAGAAGGGAGGTAGAGAAGCTGTAGGGGTCACAGACTGCAATCAAATACTGTCTCAGAGGCTTCTGTGTACTGTTCCCCAAACCATGAAATTTTCTTGGAAAATAATTTGGAAATACTGGCTAAAATGAGTCACATAGTCCATTTGATTAACATGCATCAAATTCTCTCATACTGTAGTTTCAAAATCTTGTACTTATTACTTCCCATGAAGTAAGGCACAAAGGATTAACAGGTTTGTACTGAACACAGAAAAACTGCTGCTCTGTGCAGATTAATCTGCGCAGACATGGAACAAAGAAGGACATGGAACTGTTAGAGCAAGACCAGAGCAGGGCTACAAAGTTGGTAAGAGGACTGGAGCACCTCCCCTACAAAGACAGGCTGAGAAAATTGGGGCTTTTCAGCCTGGAGAAGAGAAGGTTGCATGGAGACCTCATAGCACCTTCCGGTATCTCAAGGGGATACAGGGAAGCTGGAGAGGGACTCTTCACCAGGAACTGTAGTGATAGGACAAGGAGTTATAGGTACAGAAAGAGAGGAAATTAAGGCTGGATATTAGGAAGAAATTCTTTTATGAGGGTGCTCAGATAATGGAACAAGTTGCCCAGGGAGGTTGTGGATGCCCCAACTCTGGCAGTGTTCAAGGCCAGATTAGATAAGGCCTTGAACGACCTGGTCTAGTGGAAGGTGTCCCTGCCTATGGCAGGAGGATTTGGGACTAGGTGATCTTTAAGGTCCCTTTCAACTCATAACATTCTATGATTCTATGATCCAAACTGGCTTAGCCAAGGCCAGGTGATCACAGAGTCTGGCCCCTGGGCAGCGTGCCTTCACCGGAGATTTTACCTTGGGACAACTCCTTGCACAAATACGTTCAAAGCCAATATACTCCTCTTGACGAAGGAATAAAAGCTGTATGCTACCCAGTCAGGCCCAACTCCAATCATCAGTGACTGTCTTCCATTTCAGTTTGCTCAGCCAATTCAGTCCGGCTGTCGTGTAGCACCCAGAATCTAGGCCATCGGTTTTGAAGCCACCATATGGAGGGACGGAAAGACAAATTATTCATACATCAAATTAAAAAATACCAAACCACTCTCCTGAAGTTCCTCCTTCCACGTGAAGGACACTATTATTTATTCCTGCACTGGCTAACTGTTCAAATTGTTTTCCTCCATCCTTGGAGGTCTTGGTGAGCTTTCAGATTAAATCTGAGAGCCAGCTGCTACCAAAGTTTCTCCTGAGCTGTCTGAACAGCAGTCACTGTCTTGCCCTGCAGCACGGTACTAACAACTGGGGCTCTAACAACGCCAGCAGCGACCCCTCCAGCAGTCAGCTCTAACATTACCCTTGGCAGTTTATCCAGATGTGACTGAGCTCTGACACGTCTCAGCTTTACAGGTCCTGCTTGGGCTAAGCTGAGGGGTCCAGTATGAGCCCAGCATAAATGCACACGGGGGAAAACAATACAAAGAAGGGCGTTCACATGAGTGACCACAGCAGAGTGAGGAGAGGACGAAAGGGGAAACCAGGAGCAGCCCTGAACTGCCACTGCAGTGCTTCCCAGTGCCTCTGGAAGCTCTCATGGTGCTGGATTCTTCAAGGAGCAAGATGGGCTGAGAATTGTCACAGTTCCTTCCCACCAGAAGATGGCTGATGAAGCCACAGCTTAGCTCTGGGCCCTAAAACAACCTGCAATAGTGCAGGAAAAAATGACAACTATTCCTTGAAGGCCAAGCTATGCATGATGGAGGAACACAGTGGGGGGATCCTCCCACCACCCTGGCCTTTAACCCCTGCAGCTGGACACTGGGCAGGGATCTCTTCAGCCAGCAAGGTTAGAGACGTTTCATCCCCACCACCAGCCTGCCTCTGGGCACAAGACTTCACCACTAGTCTGCTACTTGACAGGTCTGTCAGCAAAACGCACTCAGCTGAACCCTGCCTCACTGGCCAACCTGGGATTTGAGTTGTGTGAACATCTTGTTCCCATTTCCACTCTTTACCTCATTCAGAAAAGAAAATACAAATCAACACATCACATGGACCTCCCGCTTTTGCTGTCAGTGTCCTCCTCTCTTCCAGCCCCCTTTTCAGGTGGATACACAGCAGCAAGAGTCAGAGGCTGGGCTCCAGTGAACAGAGCTGTTCTGTTCATGGCTGATTATGCATTTGTCACTTTTATTTTAGACCTCTGGTTAAGAAAAAAGAAGACAGACAGAGAAAGAAAAAAAAAAAGAGAGGCACCAACCAGGAGGTTCAAAGCTGTTTTTCAGATGGACAGTGAGAGATAAGAAAACCCCACTAACTGTCACAGCCACTGAATGACCCCAAAGACATCCTGTACAGTACCCACTATTAATAACAGCATACAGGGAACAGTAGTAGTGTTGATTCTGTAATCCTAAAGAAGCAGCAAAATAGCACCAGCCAAAAGTCAAGCAGCTTCAGGGAGCTTACATTTATTCTTTTTTAATTTTAATGAGTACATCATGATTTTTATATGAGTGGAGGAAAACCAGACTCGCTTTTTCCCCCAAGTCTGCCATCGCTTTTCAGTCAAGACCAGTTCTCTGTTCACAGGTGCTGAGTAAGTAACCTTGCCTAGAAGTTTTGCCTCAAAATAAGGTTGTATTGCAGTCACCTATCGCCTTAATTCCAGCAGATCAATGAAAAATAAAGCCATATTTTCCCATATTTTTTCCCGTAAAGGACTATCTTTTGTCTTGCAGTAATCTTGTTACATGGCTAGACAAAGAGTTACCTCTAAGCAGGTAAATCTTACTTGGGGTGTGAAAGATTGATAGACTTTATCTATTAAAGAAATCAGGAGCCATGGAGTTGCTTTATTCACTGCTGGTATCAATACAGTTACTCCACACCCATTATCCCTGAGAACAGAATCCAAGCCTGGATTGATACCTTTTTTTTTTTTTTTCTTTTTTTAACGTTAAAAAAAATTAACAAGCATTTAAGTTGTCAAAGAGAGGATTGTGCCAAGTCTTTTTCACAGACAATGAAGGCAGAGAGCAACAGTGCTAGTGATTCCCATCACTGTCTTTTACTGAACATTCTACATTTCTTTTCTCTGCATATTACTTTCAGAAACCCTGTATTAGCCACGTTTCTCTGCTGTCACTTTCTGGAGATCTTACCAAATTAATATCCTGGGTACAAAGCACTGCTGATAACTACATGACATAGCAGCCGAAGGCCTGTGGGGAACTCACACATTCCTGGCTCTGCAACTTCAGTCCCTGTGCTGAGCCAAGCTCTCTACTGCATGGGAATCCAGCAGTAAAAGCATCTTTGCAGTGGTGCTGCCCTCCCATTGCCCAAGGGGCTAGTGCTGTCAAAAGCAATTGGCAGCCGGGGAAGAAAACCACATCGGGCTTTTCATGTTCAGAGATACCACTTCTGAAGGCTCCTGAGTCACAGATAACTGGAAACTGGGACTGCACTAGAGAGATATCAGTTGCCCAGTTCTTCCATTCTTCCCTCAGCATCTGCTGCTGGTGATCCCCAAGTTACAGTGAGCTGGGTCAGCCAGCCCCTTGTCTTACCCTGGGCAGATGTTCTGCTCTTCGGTTAAGCCTCAGAAACAACTGCATAAACAACATGGGACCAACACTACCAGGAACACCTAAACACCAAGTCAGTGTGTTTATCACTCCTGCACTCCACAGGCAGCTGCCACAGTGTTACAGAGAGGTGCCTTGAGCATTGGCTGCTCTCAGACACTTTGCTTCGGCATTCTTGGAGGGGCAGATGTGCAGGTATCACTCACCCCCCTTTTAGCACATAGAGGGCATTTCAACACCACTGCCTCTGCTTGCAGAGTCACTGTTGAAGGGAAGTATGTGACCGCAGGGTTCTGGGGGTTCTGGCTCAAAGCTGTCCTGCTCTGTTGCTCAACAGTGACAGTTGGGTTTACATCAGCCACCCTCCTCTGTGGCAATGAAGTGTTTCCCCAAGGCCATTGTAACAGAACAAAAGGGTTTGCTGTACAACACACCTCTGTCTCTTGGTCTGTGAGGCATCTTGATGCTGGGCCACCCTGTAACCATTGAAACAAACCTCTCCTGTTTGGACTCAGAAGATCTTCACAGACATTGTTCCCAAAAAACACCTGCCATAGCAGGATCAGCTGCTTCATCAGACCCCTTCACAGTGGCACAAGAAAAGCCCAAACAGAATTATGTGGGTTGGATCAATTGCCAGCTAGTTTGCAAAAGTGGGAGCCCTGTTTTTTGTAAGCATTGCCTTGGCTGCTGCAAGGTTTCTCACCCTTCCCAGGAGGAAAACTATACTTTGAAAGAAGACCACAGTCCTCACAACCTGGGCAGCCTTTTCTCTTCTTCTAGACTATTAAGAGACTATTCATTAAATCCTACTCCTCCACACTACAGCTGAACTGGGACAGACCCACCAAACAGACCAGAATCTCTCCAATACCCAGTGTCCATTTCCAGCACATCTTTCCTCTTGTATTGGAGCTCTTAAGACATTTTCACTCCAGTGGAATTCCATCAGCAGGCCTCTTCCCTCTGCAGTGCCTCACGTGACACTGCTTAGAGCAGCAATGCAGGCTGAAAGGCCAGCATGTAGAAATTGGGGATTTCTCCACCCTTCCCAAAGTAGCTGAGTTGCTTGACATCCTTTACTCAGTCAGGTATGAAGCAGAAATTCCTTCAGGCCAGACTGTGGAAAAATAAGGAAGGGGAGAGGTTTTATTGACCCTAATAGCTTCATCTCATCCCAGGATGTGAATGAGCGTTGCAAACCTTCAGACTGAAGAGTTCAAATGCATAAACAAATGTCTCCTTCCAAAGCAGCTTATGGATCATTGCACAAATTCAAGAAGGTGTATAAAGTCTACTTTAAGTAGCGCCTCAGCCTTACCCAGATGGTGAATTTACACTTGGCACCAAGAGAGACAAGAAACTGCCCATCAGAGCACGCAGCCCAAGGAAGGTGTTAGTGTCAGAGCACTGATTACCTGCTGAGCAGGCCAAAATGACCACAGGCAAGGGGTCATGCCATCCATCTGCCTGCAGGGCTGATCCAGAGGGCTGGCAGGGTCACAGCCCTTCCCATGGCTTCCTGCCAAAGGCTGAGCAAATGTGAATGTCGAATCTTAAACCTGGAGCAGACAGGGTAACACGAGGCCGAGTCACTTGTCAAAGCAGGTAAATCCCCAGCTCGGTGGGCAGGCTGTGCACAGGTGCTGTGCTCCAGCAGGGACACTGCTGTTCCAGCCTCACCCTGGAATTCTGCAGGGGCCAGACATGAGCATCCTTTAAAAACTGTTCTGCTGTGTATCACTCCTGTATATTAGGGTTTTGCCCAAGGATTTGCAACGTTTTAGTGGATACAAAGCCAAATTTACAGTGACTGATGCAAGGAAGGATAGAGAGACACGAGCGGGAGAGATGTTGCACTCCCCAAGTCATCAGCCCACCGAGGAGAGCGACGCGGGCTCTGAAGCCTGCAGGGGAGAAGGAGCCGTCCCGGGCCGCGTAGACGCCCCGCTCGGAGCGGGGCCGGTGACACCGCTCGGCTCTCGCCCAGGGCCGGGCCGGGAGCGAGGAGCAGAGAGGGGCGGAGCGGCCCTGCTGCCCGCCCTGCTGCCCGCCCTGCTGCCCGCCCTGCCCCGCGGCCGCGGGGTGTCGCTGCCGCGCCGGTCCCCGCCCGGCCCCGGCCCCGGCCCCGGCCCCGCTCCCCG
>JAYRBT010000156.1:6659713-6687492 GCA_036023395.1 Myiotriccus ornatus
CCGCCCGGCCCCGCTCCCCGCCCGGCCCCGGCCCCGCTCCCCGCCCGGCTCCGCTCCCCGCCCGGCCCCGGCCCCGCTCCCCGCCCGGCCCCGAGGGATCGCCGCCCCGCCGGGGCTGGCGGCCGGCTGAGCCTCGCGTTGCGCGGCGTGTGGTGCCGCGGAAGCTGCGTGGGAACATTCTTGGCGGTCCTGGGCTCGCGGCGTCTCCAGGGCTGCTGGTCAGAGGCAGACAAAGACGACTTCCAGGCAGGGTCCCAGGTTTTATTTTTGAAGGAATTGCCGTCGCGCCAGCCCTGCTGTGACTCGGTATCGCTGTGACAGCCGCAGCTTTCTGCTGGGTCACGGTTAAGAAAAGAAAAGCTCGCAGGGCCTAAGAGTGTCGGAAATGGAGAGAACCTGGTTCTTGTCAGCCCCCAAACCCACCCCTCGCTGCCTGGCGCCTCCATCCCTGTCCCAGCACTGCTCCCTCAGCACAGCATGTGGTCAGGGGCCGTCACCGCAGCATTCCCGGGGGCTGTGTGCACACAGGTTGGCAGCTGCCCACCATGGGCCCCATGCCCGGGCACAGGGTACCTCATGTGTGTGCACAGGACTGCAGTGACAGGCTTTCCCCCACCGGCATAACTTTGCATCTTCCAGCCTGATCCTCACAAAGTTTCTCCTGGCTATCTAGCAGTTGCAGTCCCTCAGGTTTTGCAGGTGTTTCCAGTTGGGATGAGCACTATAAGGAGTCTTGTGCTACTAATGCCTTGAGACGGGGGAAACTGGACGAACAAAAGGAACGGGTGAGTGACAGACCATGCCACATAGCCAGCACTGGGCGTGCAGATGTGGCATCGGTCATGGTGTGAGTGAGTACTCACCACTGGAATGTCCCACAGGAAAGGGGCCTATGCCACGGCTCAGAGGATGCAAAATGAGATGAGGAACTGAGCTGACCCATGAGCAGCTCACATCCTGAGAGAGGGGAACCAGCCCCTAGTGCTTGGCTCCATAAGTAAGTGCAGAGAGGTGGGTTTGGCTGAGCTGGGAAGAGCAATGGCAGCTGCAAATCACAGTGGAGCAGGGGCAAAAAAAGAGGTATTATTACTCTTCAAGGGCACCTTAGCTGAATCAAGAGCACTCGTACTTTGCAGTGGGAATTGGAGTTCCTGTGAGTGGCTGGTGGGGAGAGCCAAGGCCAATGCAGACAAAATGGCAGTGCCTGCTCTGTAGCTGCGTGGCTGTGGCAGTGCGCCTCACTCCTGCATCAGACCTGGAGCTCCCTGCGGCTGTGTGGGGCTCTGGTTCCCATTCTGGGGTCCCACAAGCTTTACTGCTTACAGCTACCCAGATGTTGCTCATCCCCTTTGAGCAGCTCCCAAGTCATGCTGTTACTAGTGCAATTTGCCCATGAAAATGTGGTTTGCAATGTCATTTTCTCAGGAACTGAAACATTTTGTTTCTCTACTCAGGGACATGTTTTTTCACTTTAATCAGTTTTCGGGAGATAAATAAAAGTATATATGCATACTGAGTGGGGCATGCTCCTCCTCACATTTCCTTTCATTTATTTGATAAAGTGAAAAGGTTCTTCAGTTTCTTTCTATATGTAACATTTTTCACTTGCAAAAACATGGGAATAATAAAATAAATGCATATTTCAGATACTTTTTTCTTTCAGCTCTTGGTTCTTAGCCTTTTGCATCATGTTCCCATGAGAAAGATTCAAAATATTTCTCACTTCATGTGACCTGACAGTTTGGGGTTCTTTGCCTTTTAAACCTTTTCTCACTTTGCACACACACGCATTTCTCCACACGTACAGTGTGACCATAGCTTGAAAGAAAGTTTATCTTCTTCTGTTTTTTTAGATCACATAAAAAAGACTGGGAGGATTTCACTTCTGATGGAGTCCTGGCTTTAGCCTCTCTTGAGCTTGCCACATGCTGACAGTTTTTGGTGGGTTAGACTGTGCCTGTCACAGACCTGCCATGTCGGGTGGACACCTGCTCAGCAGCCCTGGCACACGCCTCTCCTCTCCCTTCTTTCATGCCGTGCAGCAGAGAGATGCAGGGGCTGAGGAAGACAGCATGTCTGAAAGGGATTGGAGTCCTTCAGCCCTGAGAGGCCAGGCGTGGAGCAGAACCATGGCAGCCCTGGAAGCTCCTGCCAGGCTGAGTGGGCAGCCCTGCTAGCCCTGGCCAGAGCCCAGCCTGTTGCTGCTGCTAGCAAGGTGCCTGTTTGGCAGAAGAGAGGTCCTGGGGACCACTGCAATGAATACTCTTTCTAGCAGGGAGAACTTGAAAGACAGACACTTCTAAAACTTCTGCATTTCAGCTGTGTGCCCAATTTAAATGTATTAGCAACAGTCTGACAAGGTCCAGTAAAGGCTGAAGTGGCACAGTAGGACTGCTTCCCATTTTCTTTCTTTCCTGGCTTTAAAGGATGGTTTTTCTTCCAAAAGAAAAGCTTCTTCCCACTAACCTGCAGCCCACAGCACTGCAGAGCAGTGCCCTGAGGAGCCTGGGTTGCAGAGTCAGCTGGACAGCCTGGTGCCCACAGTTGGCCACAGTCCATCTGGTGCTGCCCAGCATGAATGGGTGGGAGGTGATGTGTCTCCATCCCGCCCAGCAGCTGGAAAAGAGGAGAGGAGGGCAGCAGCTCCCATCCAGCCTCAGACCTGTCCGTAGCACGGGGCTGCTTACACAGAGCTGGACTTAGCCCTTACCCATCCCACAGCTCTCCAGGACCAAACCCAGGTCCTGTGGGGAACACCCAGCTCTGCTCACCACTCCGAACAGAACAGGCCATCCCTGAGCCTTGGGGTCGAACAGCATGGTTGTGTCCACAAAGCCCTTGTCTCCAGCATGTGGAACCTTTGTGGTTACAAAGTATGACTTAATTTTTCATGTCTTTTTTTTTCAGTTCAAAGCACATGAAAAAAACCACATCCTGTGCTGCAGTTCCTTCAAGCAGTGTTTGCATAGCATGAAACTGTATTCTTACTCATGCTGCCTATTGGTTCCTGATTTATAATACTGTCCGAACAATGTTCAGGCATCATTTTGGAGACTATTATTAGCAAAGGCTAAAATAGTGCCAGGGTGTGAGCTAATAGTTAGGCAGGACAGAAAATCACCGGCCCAGTGTTGAAGCTCTTAAGATGGGAATGTTTTGTTCAGCAACGTAGCCGTAACCTGGAAATCAGTGGAAGCTGGAGGGATGTGATCTGGGAGGTATGTAGTTTATACACTACTCTGCCAACTGGGACATCCCACGGCATCAGGAAATCTTGGTCCTTCCAACACTGCTCTGTTTCTTCCTTTTCAGTGACCATCAGCTACCATACAGTAATTCAAGCACAGTAATATTTATATCCTTATCTGAAAATCACAAAATCAGTTCTACTATGAAGGTTGTTTTGATACAAAAGAGGAAGAACATTCATGAAGTGTTGTACACTGAGCGGTGGTTCAGACAGGAATGGGATGCAGTGGGTGTTATGGGTCTGCAACAAGCAGAGGATTGCCACCTACAAAGCAGGAGGAGGTTTTTCTCCAGGGAGAGTGAGAGCATTCAAGCATCACAGGTAGCATGGGTGGTGCCATGCTCAGAGATTATGGATACTAAAGCAACTGGAATCAGGGCTGGGATCACTAACAACTTAAATGTCCTTTTGCACAGTTTCATACCATTAGTTTCAGATACAAGCTAAAATTAATAAGAACAACATGAAATGAAATCAAGGGAAATGCATTGTCATGTTTGCAGAGCACAATGATAGAACAGGACAAAATGTGCTTGGGAGAACAAAGAAATTGATTGTTAATAGCACTTCTCGGGATGCAGACACCAACGAAATTTTATAAGTGCTGTGAAGTCTGTGTGTGTTAAGCTCATAGTGCAGACCTGCAAAGTGATCGAGGTAGCTCAAGGTAGGAGATTACGGGATGTGCATTTGGATCTCATGAGGCACCGAGCAGCCCTGAACCTGCCCCCACACAGCCAGATCATCTTCAGTGCTGGGCATCCCCACAAGAATCTTTTGAACCTGCTGGCTAGGGGGATGCACAGGCAAGGGGGTTGCTTCTGGGAGCAGGGCTCAAAACCAAGAAAAGTGCAGTAATCTGGCTCCAAACTTTGTTTATTGTATGAGAGCTAAACAGGAGGGAAGGAATTGTATAGGTCCCTGCACTGAAAATGGATTGCTATCCTAAACCCTGGGCAGAACATTTGAGTCCTGCAACATCTGACAGTAGCTGTGATTGTTCCACATATATTTGACAAACAAAAGAGAGTTTAAACTGATTTAATTTTTCTTGTTTTCTTGTTTTTTCTCATCTGAACTTTTTCAAGTTCAGATGAGAGCCACGCTGTGGACTGAAGGAAAAGTCCAGGTCAGCAGACCCCAGTATCTGTCAGGTGATAGAATTAACAAGATGGATAAAGAGGAGAAATTTGATGAGGGTGATGGGAAAAATGGCAAAAAAAAGTTAATGCCAAAACTCAATAACAACAAATTGAACAAAGTGGCAATTTCTCAGTGAGTGGAGTGACACCAAAGCAAAGTCTAAACATACTGAGACATTGGACCCATCCTGAAACCCAAAACATCTGAATCACTGCCAGTGGTTTTACTTTGACAGCTTCAGCCACCAAGGGGGAAGAACTGGGCAGCAATTGCAGAGGAGGAGACCCAGATATCCTCACAGCAGGTACAGCACAGAGGGCTGTGAGCTCCATGTCTTTTAGGTAGCACAGTAGAGTCCTAATGGCAGGAACAGGTATAACAAGTGAGGTCACAAGGACTAAGATTATTACAACAGATTCCACATGAATTAATCATGTTTGAGCGATGATAACAGAGGGTTGGTTAACGAGTTATCTATGAAGACTCCCATCCCTCTGGCACTTGCTTGTAAGGCAGTTTCTTGGGATGGGGCATGAAGTGTTTTCTTTCAAAAGAAAGCAAGCTTTTCTGATTAAAACACCAAAGGAGGCAAAAGGCTGAAAATGCTAGGGTAGTGCACAAATTTTTTCAGGATTTGAAATAATGGAAAAGTGATACATGCTTATGCTTTTACACACGCATGAAGGAAAAACACATGAAAAGACAAAAATAGTGCAAAAGGCTTATAATTGGTCTGGAATCCCACACAGCTTCACTCCTCCTCTGGAGCTCAAGTGAAAATGCTGAAGCAGTTGTTCAGCTTCAATCTACTTGGGGGAGTTTGACAAAATCACATCACTCTAATCATGGCTCTCTTTCAGCCTCCTTTAATGAGGAATTAATTGCCCATGATGAGGCTTTGATTTCCTTGGAGTTCCCTTTGTAATTTTCAGATTTGGGCTTATTCACAGACGTTTTCATGAATAACTGCAGTTCTTCCTGAGTAATAAAGGAAGACAGTCCTCCTGGGGAAATGAGCAGGATATTTTCCACCTGTGCATGAGGTACCTGTCAATTTTCTTCTTTCAGCCTTTGCCCAGGTTTCATGTCATTCCATGGAAGTCAGTCCAACAATGTCAACACCCATTTTCTCTTCAAGCTGTATTTCTACATGGAATTTTTCACTAAAGCAATGATCCAGCTGAATGGAAAATTATCACAGAGCCAACAGCTTTCAACACTGAACAAAGCCTATGCTGCTGTTGGAATCTAAATGGAACAGGTTGAGGCTATGGGCTTAAGACAAGGGCTCTTTAAACTAGGAGTGTATAAAGACCTTTCTCTGGTTTGGCAAATGGCAGCATTCAAAAAATGCATCACAGAAATTGAATGTAGAATTTAGATATCCCTATTGATAGGTCTAATACATTTTGCTTGGGCAGCACACAATTGGTAGCTATGGGACAGTTTGCACTGTTTGCTTGAAAAAAGTTTAAAATTTCCTAGGTGATGAAGTTTCTTCCAACTCTTTTCAGGAAACAACAGCCTAACACAGCATCAAGAAATTTTTGAGAGTGTTTTTTTTTTGTTTTTTTGCCTTTTTTGTTTGTTTGTTTTTTGGTTTGTTGGGGGGTTTGTTTGTTGTTTTTGTTTTGTTGTTGTTGTTGTTACAAATACTTTCCTTTCCATCCCTACCAAACCCCTTGTGAATAATCCACTCTGGAAACTCTCTGCTGGGATATGGCCCTCACAGTCCTAGAGGTTGTCAAGAGCAAGACCAAAAAGCAAAAAATGGGTCCAGCAGTGTTGTGCAGTTCCTCACATTCACTCCACCGACACTGTCCTACTTACACCTTCTCACCGCCACCCCCTGTTCCTGTCCTTCTCCCATCAGTGCTTCCTTCCACTGTTCCCCAGCGACTCCTTGGGCAATACTGTCCCTTCCCAGTCTTGGCTGCCCAGGGTGAACCAATGGATGAGCTTTAAACAACAGAACAGAATAAAAATTGCTTCTCCTCAGCAGTTTCCCCTTCCCCAGTGCCCCCACACCCACACACCTGCTGCCATCAGATGTCTTTCCTCTGATGCCCATTGACTCAGGAATGGAGGGTTTCAGAGAGACACTCATCACCTTGTCCCTTGGGCAAATCTCACTCCTGACAGAGCTTCTGGGCTCTGCTTTCCCCTCCTCGCCAAGTCCTCCCAAGCATTCCATGGGAGCCTTCTTTGCCAAGGTGCTGAACATCTCCAGCCAAAATCCTAGAGGCCAAATGGAAGCCAAAGTTCTTGGAGTTTATTTTTCTTTTCCCCTGTTTTCCTCCTTTTTCAGCAAACAGCGGTTTGCTGGTGAAGATGGGCAGAAAGAAACAGCAATCCTGACCAAACTAGGAACACTTGTTCAGACCAAGTCCCCCCGATTTCCAGCAACCAAAGCTACCTATATCCAATTTATTTGCCTTGAAAACCTGAAAAACCAAAAACCATGAAAAGTCAAGACAGTCACTTTGTGTTTTAATAGTTTAATATCAAGCTACCAAATATTAACTTGGGAAAAAACCCACCAAAACCCAAACAAAAACATACAATAGGTTTTGCTTGTTTTTAACTGTTTGGGGTGGTTTCATTTTCCTTCATTTCTGAAATTATTTGGCCTTGGTGCAAAAAAGTAAGAAAACAAAAATGTTGATGTTTTAAGTTATGTTTATTAACTTTAGAGTGTCCCATAATGAACCGATAAAATCCTTGGGAACATGCAGAGCAGAACAGCAGCTTATTCTGTCCAAATGCCAGTGTGATGAGGGAGGATGTCACACGACCATCTCACCACCTACTCAGCGACGTGGCTTCACGAGCCCCGGTGCCCTCCCCCCCACTCCTCTCACACGCACCGCTTGTGCCTCACAGTGCCCCAGGACTGGCTCAGGGATAAGTTTTTCTCTCCCCATAGTGTGACGGGCCTCGATGTTCAAGCAAGGATGATGGCAAACGGTAGTATGTGGGGATTTCTGGCTTCCTGGAGAGCTCTCTAAGCTGCTCCGCCTTTGGAAGCACAGGACAATGGTGTTAGAAGGAGAAGATAAAATCTTGGAACACTTCCGAACTCTTTTACAGAGGGAGTGAGGTCACAGGGAAATTAGCAGGTTGTTACAAGGAGATTGGGACTGTTTCTAAACAGCTGTCATTTTTCTACAAGGGATTTTTACCTCCCCAAGAAACGACTGTCCAAGGCAGCAGCCAGTTGAGGGAAACACTTTAATCACACTTTGGCCGATCCAGTCCCGGTGATGCTTCTAAGGGTGAGTTTTGCAAAACTCCACCCAGTTCAGAGCTCTGTGACTGACTGTCCTGCATATAGCCCATTTCCTCAGAATAGCAATCACAGGCTACACACAGCAGCCTGGTCCTGCCCTGGTGATGTCCTCAGCACAGGCAGCTCAGTGCAGTGTGTCTGAGGAAGCACTACCATGGGTGTGATACCCTGCCCAGGAATTCCAGTGTCACGAAGTAATTATTTGTAATAACTGAGAGTAACAATTTCCATATGTAGGACTCAAAAACAAGAACTACAGGTCAGGAGATGCCTCCTCCAGCTTATTAGATGACAGCAGGATTTCCATGTCTTTTAAAATAAGATCTGTCCTGTTTTCTATTCCAGTTTCCATCACCCCACCAAAATAAAAGCAGCTACAGACAGTCAGTGAGCAGAGCTGGAATTTTTGCTAGAGGTTTGGAGAAGGGGGAGGTGTTTGACAGAGACTGAACTCTCAACACCATGATAATATTTTACTGATTAAGGGACCTGGACAGATACACTTTTAACTTCTAGTTTAGATGAAAACCTTGACTGTCTTCTCCAGGTTGGCAAGTTTGGTGTTCAGGCTCCTTAAGGACTGTCCAGAATGTGGAAAATCATAAACAGAGTGAAACCAAGAGGCAGAAACAAACTAAGGGCTCCCTGAGAAGAGGCCTGTGTGCAATCCTGCACAGAGGAAAGAGATCTTCCTCTGCCCATTCCTCAGAGAGCTCCTTTGTCCAGCTTGGCAGAAAATTCCAGGAAGGTGAGGGTTAATGCCAAGGAGGTTATTTAGCTGAAAGGTGGCTTTTTTTTTTCCTTCACCCCCCATTCCACCACACACACAAACACAGGGTCTGGCACACACAGATCCTGAAGCAGGAGGAAAAGAATTCCCTGCAGGGCGTCAGGACACAGGACCGGACCTCCAGTGACACATGGAGCTGGTGTGTCCTTGCCCCCCTGGCAGCACCTTCGGCCCTCCCCAGCACATGGAGCTGGGTCACTGGCCCCACCACAGACCTTGCTCTGTTCCTGGGCACAGCATCACCCTGGCTGTGGATGGAACAAGTCCTCTGGTCCCCAGCCAGGCCACAGGGTTTCTTCCCCCTCTCTCTGCCAAAGCAAATTGACTTCTGACACCTCCCCTTATGTTTTCATCCTTTAAAGGGTGGAAAGCTGAAAGCCTGGCTTTGCTGTGTTTACTTCCATGCCTCCTCTGTGCTCTCCTGGGTGGATGATAACTAAGCTCTTTCAGGGAAGACTGAGCATTAGAGTCACTGGCCAGCAGTGCATACAGGAAGGGCAGTGTGTGCATGCATGTGCACCTACACGCACGTGTGTGCCTGTGTGCCTGGGGTGCCCTCCCTGCAGCCCAGGGGGAACACTGCTGCCCCAGGAGCGTGTCCCAGCTCCCTTTGCTCCCACTCCCCAGCATTTCATCTCCCTGGGCCTTGGCCATCCTTCTCTGTGAAGGGTGGACAGCAATTCCTGTACCTTGTCACTTCACATAGCCCTGTGTCTCCAGGAAGCACCACGAGGAGGAAGGTGACCTACACGTGTCCACTTTCCAGCACAGAAACCAGTGGTTTTCAGTTCCTGTGCTTGGACTTTTTGTGACAACCCAGATGTGATGGGCACAAATACAGACCCTGACTGACACCTACATCAGCAGCAACTGTGGACCAATCACATGTCCAAAGATGCCCCAGTTTCATCACACCAGCAAGTACACTGCAATACAGCCTGGAGAGTTTCTGGCCTCGGAGCACTCGGGCAGTAAAGCTGATCTGGTGTCTCAAGGATATTAAATGCTTTATAATTGTAGCATATCATAAAACATGGCCAAAAACTGTTAATTGGATATTGTCTCTCCATGGTGAGAGTTTACTCTAGGTAAACTTCAATAAGATCCAGGCGAAAGAAAGCAGCAGAGAACTGATTCATACAGAGACACCTAACAGACTTCCCACAGTTTGTCTTTTTTGAATGGTAAAGGGGATCTAGTCCATTGTTCCTTAGAGACTTCAAATGTATTCTTAGCTCTGTTTTGTAGTAAAACAAAGCTTTTGCTGTAAACCCAAATATGCTAATTTTTTCATGAGTTTTGGAAAAGTTTCAGCCTACCTTTTCTGGAGTTTTGTCATTTTAAGGCAATTAAGCTTCTAGAGGTATTAAAAACATGAGGTGGACCTGGGTTGAAAAGGGAAATCTTAATGCTGTTTTAATTTCAGAAAAGCATATAACCTAGTTCCTCCCTTATCTGGCAAAATACAACACATTGCATGTTGTGACTAAAAGAGAAAAAAGAATCATGGATCTTACTGTCCTCTTAAAAAAAAAAAAAAGTATTTATAGTTTTGCAATCTCAGACAAGGCCTTATGCTGACAAGTGGATGCCTTCTTCTACTTCCTTCACATTAGCAGAAATCTAATCCACATATATATCTACAGAGAAACTCACTTTCTTGATCATATACAGTTTGCAGCATTTTTTCCAAAAAGAACGAGAAAAGGCTTGTCCATGAACTGAATGAACTCTGCCTCTTCTCTCCTTTGTCTTGCATGAGATTATGAGGGACCACCTCATGGTTTGTGCTTGTGTAAAATAAACACTGTGGTATTACAACAATCCAGTCAGTAATGAACGGATTAGTAAAAAAGGTGATGCCAAAACCAGGTGGGATCATCTGAAAATTTGTTTAGTTAACAAGGGCACTAAGGCCCAAGCCCAAAGCCCAGTGGAAGACACCCATGCATATGGATGCAGTGCAGTGAACTTGGCCATAATCAGCAAATCCCTCAGTTGTGCCATGATGGTAGCCAAGATGCACTTACCAGATCTTGTGCACAGATGATGAGAAAAGCATCCTGTGACAGATTAGTACAAAAAAGTGCCTTGCCAGAATCTCTTCTGTCTTTGTTTGCGGTGCAACTTGCTCTATTACCACAGTGGTTACCAGGAAGACATTCCGTAGCTGCACAGTGCCATGGTGAAGACACCTCAGCCCAGTTTGTAACAAATTCAGTGCCTAGAGAGAAAAGAGCCACAAGATATCAGAATGTGCCATCTGGCCTTGGAAACCGGGAAAAAAAGAGCTTATGAATATGCAGGGACCTCCCTGTGCTCCTGGGTTCACATAGCAAAAAGACAGAAAAACTCAAACACATACAGAGAGGAATGTCTCCCTTCCTCCCTTTCCATGTGCTTCAGCCAGGATGTTTGTGCAAGAAGAAAGTCAGTTGAACAAAAAAACCCATATGTCAGATGCAGAAGGGAAGTCTGGAGTCCAACACACCAAAAAAAAAGATGGACACCAGTTCATCCTTATGATAAGGGTCCCGGCTCCAATGTGCACATCACAGCTTCCTTATTATGGGACCAAACTGATAACACCAGCAGTGTGGTACTTGGTGCTTCGAAATTTTCACCCAAGAATTGTGAAGTACTTTATGATTAAACCTAAATATATCTTTGTGTGAGATGGGAGGGGCTGTAAACAGATAAGTTTGCTTATTTTGAGCATGAAAAACACATAATTCCATAAAACACAAACCAGAAGGCTCTAATTCAACCTGAAAATGGTGTTTTTAATGAATTTTAATGGAATTATACCCAGTCAGATGACAAGGCCAGTGCACTTGCATGTCTTCACACTTAGAAATAGTTTTCTTGTGACCTTTTGTAGTTACATTTTTAATAGCAAAGATGATATAAAACAATGGACACAAGAGTCCCTGCTTTAATAAGCATTCCATTACTTATTCCAAGTGGAACAGTGCTCAGCAAAGCTGAGAGGTCCTGCAAGACAAGGGACAAACCAATAGGCCTAAGGGGGCTTCTGAAGAGTTGAGTCCCAGGGTCAGAGAGACCCTTATGTGAAGTTGGATCTACTCCACAGTCAACTCCAGACTTTCACAAAGACTGAATGTGAAGAACAGGGCAAAAAAATTTGACAGTCAAAAGTTGTGCTGAGAACTCTTCGAATTTTCCTGCTGTTCCCATGGCTGGAAATGCTGCGAGAGCAACTTTTCTTAACATTTTTCTCATTCAGGGTTGCATTTATTAATTCCACAAATAAGAGAGTGGGAAAGAAAGTATTGTGAACCGTCTGGAAAGCCATGAGCTGAAATGGGGTTTAGGCACTAGAAGGTTTTACATCTGAGAACTTGACAAATTTCATCAAATTTTCATCAGATTTCATCAGATTCATTAGTTTTGGCTGGAAAAATGTTGGCCTTTCATCTGCCTCTGTGGCAAAAGTCCTTGCTTATAGGGTTTCTTTCAATATATAACCCAAAAGTAATTAAGCCCCTAATTAGTTAAACTTTGAATGAAGTTCTGGCAATGACATCCCTGGCAAAGAGAGTCAGCAGTCCTAACTGGACTGGGGTTGTCAGACATTTCCAAAAACCAGCACTGAGCCGCTCTCAAAGCCCACGACCACTCCTGATCCTCTCCCCTCCCGATCACCACCAACCTCTTTTCATCCTTCATTGCTGTAGGCAGCTCCCAGAGATTTTAATGCCCCAGAAGTGATCCCAACACAAGGTTTCTCTGTTAAATCCACCTCCAAGCAGCAGTCAGGTTTCCTACATGCCCCTGGACCTCATCACTCTTGGGCAGCCACAGTGAATCAAGAATTGGGGCTGGTGTCGTTCTGTGCCGTTTGCTTGTTTGCTGGTGTCCCCCAGTTCAGGAAGGGCTGTAACAATATCCCTTGCCAAATGTATTCAGACAAATGAAGAGGGGATGAAGCTGGATATACAGATGTGGAGTCTTCAGATTCTGGGGCTTCCCTGCTGCATTTATTTTTCTTCTGCATGAGTATAGAAAGCTCGAGGTAGTGACTGCTGCCCTGGCTGAGGACTCAGCAGCAGGGGCTGTTACACTTCCAGCCCTGGCACTGACAAGAAGAGGGGGTTGACTTCTGTGCTTCCTTTGCCCATATTTTATTTTCAGAGTCTCTTTAAACTGACATAAGCTGGTTTCACCAGCAATAGCAGTGTTGACACAGGCTTGCATCCTCCACCTCCACCTCCAGCCATGGTGCTCCCAGTGAGTGTTCTTATCCCAGCTTCATCCCGGCAAAAGAGCACATATATTTTATCCCAGGATCAGACATGAAAACGGCTGTGTAAGCTATCTCCCAGTAACTACCAGGGCATCATTCATCCTTTCCATGCCAGACTCTGACCACTTTGGGATCAAGGTTATGTTTCACTGAAAGCCTGTGACATTCTGCAGCACTGATTTTCAGTGGGTCCTTCGACCTTGTACAGCATCACCAATCACCAGGGGCAAGTGCACCTTGTTAACAAAATATAGCAATATTAAAGGTAAAGAAGGTAACACTAGGTCTCAAGTGCCTTGTAATACATTCCCCTGGACTCTGTATGGGGCTGGCAGTGCAGTAGCCGGGTCTGGGGTTGCTGGGGATGAGGAGGAGTAAGGGAAAATGCAAATTTGCTGCAAGAGGGCTGAAGAGATCTGCTTTAAATACTGGACACTAATTTGTGTTTGGCTTCTTATGAGTGGACAGTGGTGGAAAGCCAAAGTGTTCCCAGCTTATGACTGCCACAGGAGCTCCTCATAGGGAAGTCCTGAGGAAACAGCTGAGACACTGCTGGAAATCTCCTCTAGTCCAATGTGGTCCTGTAGGGTGCAGCTTATCACAGTACAGAAATGATCTGTGCCTCCAAATTTGCTTTTCTAAGGAAGAAATGGACTATACAGGCCTGCTTGTGATTTTATTTCTCGTGGATTTTCTTTTGTCATAAACCCCTCCTAATATTTACTTTTTGGGGATCAGTTCCTTGACTTGCATAAGCTGGTGTTATTTCTCTGATTACTCTGGAGCTGTTCTGCTTGTGACCAAACACAAGTTGATGGTCTCAGATGGTCACCACTGGTCCTTTCCAGCCCTTTTGCCATCACCCTCAACAAGGAGATCAAGAGCATTACCACCCATTAAGACATTCCCATGTCACTCTGATCCCCATCATTCTCATACATTTTTTTCAGACAAGATGCATGTCACAGGAAAGCACGTGTTGGAATACTCCTTGTTGAATCTGCTGTGCTAGATTTGTTCTGGCAGAGCAGAGCAAAGCAGAGAGGGGTTTTGCAAACATTTTCACAGCCCTTGAGCAGCAAAGGGCATCTTGCCACCACATCTTCCAAGCCCAAGCGTACCTCTTCCTCTGGGATCACAGGCAGGAAGCAGTAGTCTACAAATAGGAGCAGTTTTGGGTGAAGACTTGGCTCTCCTGCCTTGTCTGTGTGCCTGCTCCCAGCAGAACTACTTCCACTCCAAATGTGTTATTGCAGGGAATAGAAGGGAGCTGGGTGGGGCTGCAGGGGCTGCATGGACAATAAAAGGAAATGCCTCTGCTCTGCATATGCTCTGGAGAGGGAGGGTGTCTGTGTACTGTGGAGGAGATGTTGTGCGAGACAAGGTCTGGAGGGCAGGCGTCTGCATGAAAACCAGAGCAGAAGAAAGTATTTGAGAGAGGGTGGGTGGCTGGGTGAGTGGTGTCAAAGGACTGGGAATGGAACGAAAGAGGCTGTGAATGACCGTGTGGGAGAGGATTGCAAAGAGGAGATGTGAGGCAGAGTGCCTGTGGGTGGCATGGAGAAGGATGCAGTGCCTGCCCCATGCTGTCAAACAGAACATCCCATTCCAGATGCTCCAACCACCTTTCCAACCCCATCGACTACACCCTTATTTTACATTGTTAACACTTTATGCCCAATGTCCTTTTCTGAAGCAGAATATTTGTGGTATTAGAGTCTAGGTAGGGTGCCACGGACCAGCAAGAGCTGTCCATCTCTTCAAACAAATACACACTGCATCTTTTCAAAGCTCCCTTGGGCACACAGAGAGGCTTCAGAGTTGCTGTAGTGCTGGGCTTGAGGGTCATTAGACAGTAACATCTTCAGAAATGTTTCTCCTGATTTTTGAATCAATGAGCCATCTTCTGCTTACCAAATGTATTCACACACATCAGTGATACTACAGGGAAAACAAAAGCTTCCTCCTTCATTGCAGTAGTCTTCCAACCATATTCTGCCCTACAAGTTTGACACTTTGCAGTTCAAGGCTTTTTTTCTTCTGCTTAAAAAAAAAAAAAAAAAAAAAAAAGGCTCAGACCAAGATCCAGCTGATCTGCAATACCCTGACATTTGAGATTGGACCTCACTCCAAGCAGTAGGCATAAGTCAAAGAGACTGATAAATAAAATTAACCCATTTGAAGACAAAATAGAGAAAAAAATCAAGCTTGTTCATAAATATCCTTCAGAAAGTGATAACATAGAAATAGTGATCTAGTGTGAAGCTGTCCTCGAAATTCCAGAAGATCATGGTAACCTGAAATGTAGACTGGCTTCATGAGTTTGGAGTCCTTCTGAAAAATCAGACCACAGCAACACATACTTAGTCCCTGCATGTGATCTCCATGCCCTGCTGTTATGACTCTGGTTTGCTAAGGGTTTCAGTTTGTTCCTATGGTGGATTGTAATTGCCCTGGATCAGCTTCAAATAGGAGGGAAAATGGTAAAAAAAGACAAAACGAGCCTTCAAAGGTCCTGAGCACTGTGCCTAGGTGGTGATCTCATGGCAGTAATGACCTCAGAGGTGTGTTTGGCTTGGTTGAAATCCACAGAACTGCCTCTTGCCAAGGATATTTTAAGCTGGCCAAAAACATCTGTAAACACACCCATCCAAAAACACATGCTGCAGTCATACAGTCACAAATACATATGATATGTCTCACATCAACTCATATATGCTCCTCATGGGAAATATGGGGTCTGCAGCCAAGGTCAGCTTGTTGTTGCTGTTTATCACACAGCTCAGGTGCCCCAACCCACAGCTCACAGATGAGTGAACTCTGTGTAGACAAGTTGTAACCTGTGCAGTGCAACACAGATGTCTCCTGTGGAGGTCCTGTATTCCAGATGAGGGACTATTCCAAGTTTTTATTTCTCTTATTTCAAGTTAAAATCAGTTTTGGGTAAGCCATCTGAACTTTGTTTTGCTTCTCATAATTAATCCACTTAAAATGGGAGAAAGGTGCTCATGGGGGTCCAGTTTTCCAGGATGAACATTGTGCAGCCATGGCTGTTCAATGGTTGTTGCTCAGAACTGCTCCCAGTAAAGACTGCCAGGAACACACAGGTTGCTCCCACACGAAGCCCTCAGTGCTCTCCCTGCCCAGCATACTTGGTGCTCAACACATGCACTGAACCATTTTCACAAGCTGCTGTGCATTCCTCTCCAAACACACACGGGATGCACTGATCACCTGTTTTTCCAAAGGCTAAATCATGTACTCAGGATCAAGGCTGGAAGCTGACGAGAACAGCTCTGTCTGCGTAGGCAGAGTGCTGCCATGGCAAAAACTCACACTCTCAAAAGCACATATTTTCCCATAAATGGCCAGTCACTAAGAACCAGCAATCACAAGCTGATACAGGCATAGAGAGGAGCTCTAATGTTCATTAATGATGAGGGAGCAGTTCTGTGACATGCTTGGACTGCAGAATAAAATTGTGGGTGACTTCCCAGCCACTGTAATGCACACCAATGGTGCTTCGGGCCCACAGCCAGCATGCAGGGTTTGGGACTTGCACCTGGCCCCCCTCCTTGAAGGACAGAGCAACAAAAGACCATTTTTAGCACATACAGGTTTTCACCAGCTCCTGAATGTCCAGACTGAGTAGTGCACACCTCTGACTCCAGCCTCTGTTGGGCACTGACAGCGTCTGATGGGATCCCCTGAGCTAAACAATCCACCTCTGAGGAGACAGAATGTACCAGCCTACTCTAACAACAACAGCAACTCCTTGCTAAACTATTTTAGAAAATGCACAGCTTTAATCACCTGTTTAAACTATTTTTCAAAAGCTCTGGCACATAGTGCCCATTGAAAAGGCTCCCTGAACCTGCCAACATTCAGAGTATTTTCCCTTGAAATGATCCTGTTTCAGTTTACTGTTACAGCAGATACCAGACACCACCAAGGTCAGGTTGCATAGCAACATCCACTGTCATCCTGAATTTGCTTCCATTGAGTATTTGACCTCAAATTTCCCATGCTTGGTCTCTCTTAAGAGAGGTTGTTTTGTTTCAAAACTGGGAATAGAATCCCAGTAAGTATTTTCAAGTTCAAGGAAAGTGAAAAGAAACAAACTTGAGCTCCCAGTGTCCAATCTTCCCCTCTGTACAAATACCAAGGCTGTACTTTTTTCAACAGGCCTCCATCAAGGAGAGTTGAAAGGCAGAGCTCAGGACCAGGTCTGGAACCAGGATCTAATCCAAGGCCACTAAATCTCTGGGTGCAATGATATTACAAAGCAGAGAGACAGAAGGAGGGGGGAATCCAGAGGGAAATTGTGCTTGAAAGTTTTCCCTAAGTGTGCTCTGGGGCCTCTCTTAGTTTTGTAATGGAACTTACCAAGGCTTACTCTCCTCCACTGTATGGGATGAGTCATTGCTGCTTCAGTGTTTCTGCTGGGGTAGTTTGCATGAAGACGACTTCAACTTCGTCAGCATCACAAAGCAGAATCTTCAAAAGACCTGGGCTTTATTCAGGAAAAAAAGGAAGTCACAGGTCTCCCAGCATCCAGGGAAGTCCTGCCTTTCAGCTGCCTCAATGAGACCCAGTGTGTGAGAGCAGAATGCTGGGGAGGTGCTCTTTTCAGCTAGGAGTCAAGCCTTGAGTTCTAATCTTTTATGCTACCTAAGATAAAGCAGTCCCAATGTAAATAGACATTCCTGCCCTTTCAAACTAGATTTGTATTGAGCTCTTTCCAGACAGAGAATGACAAGAACAGGCACAGGAAGAGAGCCTTCCTCATGTCATCACTATTAAGGTTCTAAAGACCTGTTCTTCAGCTCTTTCCCTTTACAGTCTCTCTCACATCTCTGAAAAACTGTTTAGAAAATACAGCTCTGTTAATCCAGTGGCTTTCTCCTCTGAGTCTGTAGGACTCTAAATACGAAACAGAAGGAAGGTAAAACCGAATTTTCACATTAATTAAAATCATGGCCCAATCTCACTGAGTTAATTTATGTGATCAAAGTTTTATTGAAAGAGAGGAACAAGGGGCAACCAAGGAGCTACCCCACCAATTTCAGTGGGTTGTGGATATTTGCACTGGTATTTACAGCTACTCTTACGACTATATGAAGGTTTGACACCACTGGAACTGCCTGGTCTAGTGCGTGTGGAAATGCAAAAGATGAGATTCCAAAAGCAGCAATATCTTGGCCAAATAGCATGAGTGAGGTGTTTTTGTAATCCTGCTTGCTTGATGAACAGCATGGCAAGACACGCTGCATGTTTGTACTGCAAATAGGAGCACAACCCCAACCTAGAGGTGGCTTTAAAAGATCTTTATATTGTCTGCTTGTGTCCACACTAGGAAGGGGGGTGGGAGGGTGGGGAAGTGTACCTGTGGGAGAACGTTGTGTTGAAAACACATTTTCCTCCCGGCCTAGAAGGAAAACTATGTGCCACCCGACTCTAATGAATACTAGGCAAGCAGTGAAGGAACCTGTTGCTAACTGGGAAAAAAACCCTTTCACAAAGCAAGTCAGCCATAAGAGGTGATGGTCCTCAGGCTGAGGGTAAGAAAGGGCAGTGACAGGCAACAGCGGTATGGGGAATGCATACCTGACCTGGTGGTTCAGAGGACTGTGGCAAGAAATGCTGTTATAAAACTGACTTTTTGCCCTGAGGGAGGAAAGAAAAAGGAGTATCTGTTACTTAGAAACATATTCCTTTTAGTAGCCTTCATACTCTTCAGACATGCCGAATCATTGTGGTATTTTCAGCCCAGAATGAAGCTACTGCAGCCAAAGGAACCAGGCAAACAGGGTGTCAGTGAGCCTTGCTAAAGGAAACACCATGTAAATCAGGGAGAGGAGGACACAATGTCTATAGGATGTATTCCTTCTACAGCAGGGGCCAATTCAACCTTTGAATTGAGAACAAGATTCAGCCTGGGCAGCCATGTTAAATGATATTTTGTAGGGAGGATGTGATGGGCTAGCCTTCACACATCAAAGGTTATCATCCAAATTCACAGCACAGAAAAACAGATTTTTTTTTTTTACAGATCTGATTGATGCCCTAGCTAACCCAATTTCCTGCTCTCAGATATGGCCCATGACTTCATGCTTGAAAGGAAGGAGAGCCCTCCCTGGCTTCAGCTCACTGACAGTACATTGCCAGACTTGGTGAAGTGTTTTAACTGATCCCTACATTTGTTCAGCAAGTGTTTAATTAGTGCTGCTGTACATCAGAGCATTATAAGATTAGGTAGCAGTGTCAGCAGCATGGCAAGCCCTGAGTCATGCTGTGTTTTGCAGTTCTGTAGTATGGAAAACAAACCCAGGAGCACAGTGAAAGTATTTGTTGATCCTATGTGTTGGTAGACTCTTTCAAATAGTTTCACTGCACTATCAAATAATAACTCCAAAAAATAAAACAAGATGTTCCTATCTGTTGAGGAATTTCCTTCTGTTCAACCCTGGCCTTTTGGTTTGAGTATCTGTCAGATAGAGCCACCATTACTGCTGCTCATGAAACAGTGTCATGGAGATCTGACAGCAGCAAAGTTTCCAGCCCTGTCCCATAAATAAGAGGAGTATTCCAAGCCCTTCCCTACTTGCACAGGAGGATGTGGACTGCACCATGTTCTGAAACAAATCCATAACCAACAAAGGAAACCACTGCACTGGAGTGGAATTCCTTGGCCTATTCTTTGTCTTCTAATGTAGACGGAGCCAGAGGTGTGGAATTGAGTCCTTCTGTGATGCCTCCCATGGGATAATGCACAGTTTGCATTTCTCCAAAGCACAGTGATTTGGAATAACAGTTGTAAAGGAATTTATCTTGAATGCCGTTTTGAAAACAAATTCTAAACTATTAAGGTTTTCTTTTTTAGGGGGGTACTGTGTTCTTTTTTTTAAAGACTCTTTAAGGGCTACAGTTGGAACAAGCTGGTTTTGATCTACTTAGAAATGGGCTTCCCTGCTAGAAAAGGCTGTTTCAGGGGAGCACGGACATTTAACACCCCTTTGAAAGACAGCAGGGACCTAAAGACCATGGATGCTGTCAGATTTCCAAGACTGAATTCCTCCCTATAATATCCAGGCTTGCAGCCAATTTGGCTGACTTGGAGCAGTTGTAGCTTTACAACATGCTTGATGTGTATTCACATTTCAAAAAGGAAAAAGAAAAAACAAACCCAACATTGTAGAATGATTCAGAAAGATACGCAGATGATGGAGTGGAGCAATGAAGTCACAAGAAAAGCCAACACAAGCAGAGATCGCTAATTCTCCTCCTTCAAAAGAGTGCCTGAGCATTTGTACCCCAGCCCAATACAATTATTTCCTTTTTCTATATCTGATCTCCTACATGGCTGCTGTGATACTGTAGAACAAACTAGTTTCAGAACACAGCAGGCTATTTATGATTCTTTTCTTATGAAGATTCACTGTTCTTCAGAAACTGATCATTCATGGATATTTCATAGGCAGGAGGCAAAGGAGAGGGAAGAGGATTCTAAGTTTGCTCAAAAATTTAGGAGAAATGTTCTCTTTGTTACTGACATATTTTGCTGATCTATAACACATAGATATCCTAAAACCCCTTGACCATGCAGTGGAGATAAATGAAAATGCCTGAACTCCACCAAGCTACCGGTGAGTGTGTAATAAGCTTAAAGGCTTTAGAGAACTTTTATTTAGTGTAATGAGTGTTGTTAAATTCAGAATTCAGAGGAACTTGCAACAGCAGAGGAAATATTTTTTGCTCATAGATTAGGAAAGAGGTACTTTAGAAAAAAAAGATCAAGAAATTTTGTCTGTGGAGTTCCTTTAGTAAAGGCTATGCCATTTTAATTATTGTATTGCTGCTACAACAGTGAGCAGATTGTGGACAACAGACGTGGAAAAATATGGGTGAAAAGCACTAATAAGCACCAGTCTTGTCTGCAGTCTTAAATTTGTCTGTCCCTTTGGTACCTTTTTCCTTATATGAAATACCTCCTGAAGTATGTGCTAGGAGAATGAGAGCTGATGGGGAGGGACTGCATAGTTTGTAATACTCCATGAATATGTGTGGGGAGTCAAGGGAGACTGGCTGCTCTGTTTTTTTAAAGACAAACCACATACATGGGGAGGGGGGTCTACTCTTTAATTTTCTGAAAGTATCTCTTATGTATCTTATATTCAAAAGCATTTGTTAGGGTTTTTTAGAGACAGAGGAGATGTCATTCCTGAAATATCACAACTTGTCAAATCTTGTATGCAGAAAGATAACGAAGATCAGGCCACAGAGTACTAGGTGGCAAATATAGCATTTGTCATATTACTTTATAGTTTTTAAAAATCTTTTTACCTTTCAAGACAGTCTGTGTGACTGAGATGTGGAACACTTTTGTTTTTCAAATATTTCCATTTATTTAACACTTTCAGTACTTGTTTGCAGGACTGAACCTATAACATGAAAGAGATCAAAATATCTTAGCATGGATTAGAGTACATTTTTCCCATGTAATATATTCATTTCATCACATCTCCAGAGAGGATTTTATAGCACAGATATTTCTCAAAGTGAAAGAACTGTGAAAGTGTCTGTCCCTGGTATGTGTTTACCTTGGAACAGTCTCTCAAGAGGCTGCTTCTTCAACGCAGACAGACTTCCCCAGGGACACAAAATTTCCCTGTCATGCAGATTGAATACTTTTTAAAGGAAACTTCCTACACAACAACTAAAACGCACAATGAGGCGGGGCAGGGAGGGGATGCACTTGGGCCACTATTGTTTTTCCTGCCTTTTCCATGATAACTGGGCCCAGAAGCCTCAGCCCCCCAGGCAGCCCTCTGGGTAGACCCCATTTTAGGCAGCATCCATAGTGAGGGACAGCAGGAGCTTGGTCCAGTCTTTGAGGGCAGTTACACACCACTCTGCTTTGTCTGGGATGGCAAAAATTCCCATGACAGGAGCCTTCAAAGTCTTGGAGCATGAAACAGTGCTCAGGTGATCTGGTATGCAGGAACAGCAGTCCCCCAGAACACACGGGCCCGGCTGTCCCGAGTCTTGCCAGTTCCAGCCTCTCCCACCGCATTTGCCCAGAAAATCGATCTTTTAGCGTCACTTTCGGGGTGGCTCTCCTCCCGTAGTCGCTCTGGGTTTTGCTCTTGGGCAGCGCCCACCGTGGTTATCGAGGCCATCGTGAGCTGGGGCCGTTCAGCCTCGAGCAGAAGACGCTCCCGGGACACCCCAGAGCCCCCTCCCGTGTCCGAAAGGGGTCCCTCGGTGGTCTCAGCCATTCCGACCGCCGGGGCCGCGCTCGGGGCGGTGGCACCGCGGCCCCGCCCGGCCCCGCCCCGCGCCCGCTCACTGCCTCCGCTGCGGGACGGAGCGTGGGGGCTGCTGCCGCCGGCAGCCACCGGGCACCAGCCAGCAGCCACCGGGCACCAGCCATGGGCCGCCGGCCACCAGCCATGGGCCGCGCCGCGCCCCGGCCGCGGGCATGACAGCCCGGAGCTGTGCCGCGGGCTCCGCGCGGAGTCAGGCAAGTACTGTCAGTCGTTCCGGGGCTGCGGCGCGGACGGTGGTGGGTTTGCCGCTCCCCTGGAGTGGCTGCGCTGAGGGTCCGTGGGGGAGTCGCTCAGCTGTTGCCGCCGGGGACGCGGGAGGGTTCGCGGAGGCGGATCGGGGGACACTGGACGGGCGGGAGCCGGCGAAGGCGCCCGGTTGCCTCGGGCGGGGCGGGGGTCGGTGTGTGCGCGGGGTCGGGACGGGAATCACCGGGAGCGCCGGAGCGCGAGGCGTGTTCGTGGAGTCGCTGCTGCATCCCGCTGTTGATCCAGCAGAGACCAGTCAGGTGTGCGTTACCGTGCGCTCGTATCGGGACAGAAGGACAAGCGCGGGATCCAGCGCTGCCTCGTCCCTTTGCCTCCCCGGGAGCAGCCGCCTCTGAGCGCAGTTCGTGGCACCGGCTGCGGCCGGACAGGGTTGCTGGGCCTGCACGGAACTGCAGCTGCTGTTCTGTACTCAACCGAACAAACAACACAATGTCGTGTTAGCACAGGGTTAGCCTGAAATAATGGAAAATAAGAGGGAAAACTGTAAACATTATCCAAAATGCCAGTCTGAAATTCTCAAATGAATCATTGAATACAAACAGGAGCTGAGTGGAACAATTTTCTTTGCAGGGATTTTCCACTGGAATAAATAGCAAGTTCTGTTAAAAAAAATCCAGAGTGATGGTTCATTGCAGCTTTTGCTGACAGTTCTTTAGACCCACTTGCAGTTTTTACCTGTGGGCCGTACCTTAGACAGAGGTGGCTGGTTTTCCCTTTACCTTCTCATCTTCTATATTTAGAACATTCCTTAATGTTCTTTTTCCTAGGCAGACCTTTGCCTGCTGATGCCTTTGTACCCAGAGTGTTGCTGTGATGTGCCAACTCCACATTACCTGCAGAAATGGAAAATGAGGATCTTTTACAGTATGTTCTTTGTCTCAGCATCACAGCCAGTTGCTTGCTTGCACAGCCAGAGCAGTAGGGTCATGGACACCTGCTTCTGCAGAAACATGGAGCTCTAAATGGATTGTATTCCCCAGGATGCACAAAGCCTGACCAGGCACTGCACCTCATCCTTTCAGTGATGTCTTTGAGGACCTGGTCATCAGTTTGTCCAGCATGACCTTAAGCTATTTAAGCCACTGGTACTTGGGTTATGTATAAATGGCAGTGTTCCTGGTCACATCACAGCTGCCCATGCCTCGCTGAGACCTGGCACCGCTCATGCCCAACTGCAGGGAAGTTCCTGGGTACATTTCCTGGGCCCCTGGGCTGGTGCTTTCCAGTGCACAGCTAAAGACAATTAAAGTATTTAGTCTGTGAGCCAGGGAGAAGGTGGTCAGAAGGTCTTTTTGGTATGCACAGACTTTTTAAACCTGCCCCCCAAGCCTGTAGCTAAGCAATTTTCTCCAAGATCTTGTTGTTTGCATAGGCAGTAGCTCGGTTGCAGCCCATTTATTTAACGCCCTCTAGTGAGGTTTTAAAAATTAACATAGATTCCTTTCATGGGGAAAATAAATATTAGATTTTATTGGTTTAAAAAGATTTACATTTTCTGAGAGTCAGCTGCTTCAGGCAATCCCTCTCAAACACGATACCACACTTTGGATGGGTGCACAGCCTAATTTTGGATAGGTATTTCTGACATAATGATAGTCTCTGCCTCCCCTGCAGACTCTGGGTGCTCAGCAAAGGTATTTGCATCATCAGCACTGGACATAGTTCCTTTCTTTTGACCTGTCTTTAAGTACTGCTGCGCTTTGGGTTTTGAACCTATGTGTGCATTGCTTGACGTGGCTCTGGTCTAGGCGAGGTTGGCGTTTGTAGAAGGGTTCATTTATGCTTCTTGGTGCTCCACCTTTGCTCATTATAATTTAGTTGGGCTGGCCTCAGACTTGGGAAGTGGCCTTGTCTTTGCGGAGGAGCTACCTTCCGGGGCTGAAACTCTTTTAGGTTATAACCAAGGGATGTGACTTGATCATCTGTGTAGTCCGACTTGTTTTTACTTCATAGGTGTGGAAGATGATGAGAAATGTACCATGGATATGGTTTCTCTGAATTAGCTGGAAGAAGTAGTGGGTGCTTTTGCTTCGTGATCAGTCATGAGGGATCTCAGATCCTCTCCTGCTTGTAATGCATAAGATTCTGATTTGCAGCTCCAATGCAGAGATGCTTCTTGTGGATTTTTTCCCACTCCCTCATGGACAACATTACATCAGCACACCATTCTCCATCTTTCTGCCTGCCACAGGTTCACCACCCCTCTGTCACACCAGCACCCTCACAAACACCCACAGACTCCTGTATTTTTTCTGTTCACCTTCATCCACATACTGCTCACTCCTTCCACCCTTGCTAGTGACCGTCACGGCAAGAGCTCCCAGCAGATCTGAATACATGCATCTCTGAGAACACCCACAGTAGTACTCGGCCACTTGGGCTGTTGCTCACCTGTGTCCTGCATCACCCATGTGTGGTCACACCGATGTCACACTGCATCTGTCTCACACGAACACCCCCAGCAACCTCCAGAGCACTGGCAGCATGTCACCCATTTGGCAGCACTGCTCAGGGGACAGCCCAGGGCTCTGGCTGGGAGCTGTATGCAGAGGTCAGCCAGGGCTGGTACTAAAGTATGGTCCACACCTCATCTACATGGATTTCCTGTCTTTCCTAAGACAGGAGATCTGCCTTGCCAGCTCCCCACCTCTCAGTGTGCTGCTGGTGAGGGACTGACACCCCTTCAAGGTGTTCTTTCCCTGGTCTGTGGCAGCAATTGCTGACACCCCATAGATCAAACAGTGAGTCTGCTGAACAGCATCTTCTCCATTTCAGCCAGAGGGTGGGAGTGTGGCAGTTACTGTGGTTTAAAACAAAACTACAAAGCAGTAAAACCCACTTCTTGTCTTTCACTTCTCTGCATTTCCTCCTGAGAGATCTTAGAGCTGTGGGAAGAAGGACTGGCACAGGGATGGGTGCTCAGTGCCTATGCACCGGGGATCAGCCCCTCTTTGCTTGTCTGCCCAGTGCTGCCCTCCTGATGTTTCCTCAGAGCAAATGGCAGGACAGATAAGGACATGGAAGTTTCCAAAACCAGGCACTCATAGTTAGCCCCTCTGAAAACAGGTAGGGTGGAGTCCAGTTTGTGGACTGCGAGAGAGAAACTGAAGCAAAACAGGATATTTTTGTGAGTTAAAACTTATTTTTCATCATTCCTATTGACAGGCTTGTTTTGGCTTGGTTAGAAGATGCCTGCCACATTTATTGGGAAATTTATAATCCAAAGATCTTTGTGTGTGTATGTGTGTGTATGCAGATATGTATGTGCATGCGTCCTTGTGTAGGGATTGCACATGAAGAGCTACTATTCAGCCTCAGGAAAATTTTCTACCTGAAAGTTAGTAAAACTAATAGGAGCTGACAGCTAAGTAATAACAAATATAAAATCCATCTACAAAACGCTTCTGTAAATCTTGCCGGACAATTGCCTTCTGCTCTGAACACTTCAAAATTGGAGATTCTATCAAATTATAAAGTATTTACCAAAGACTCACAAAAATACTCATTACTGCATGTGTTAGTTTATGAATAAACATGTGTTAAGCCCAAATAATAAATAAGGGGCAGATTAGGAAGCTACTGGGGTCGTCTGTACCCCACAGTATATCCTGTATTTGGCCAAGATTCAGCTGATATAGTTTTCACACCAGTTCCTGTAGAGTTAAGGCAAAAATGAAAAAGAAATACTGGGAGAAATGTGGACAGGGAATAATATATAAATCAGAATAAGTGTCTTTAAATGGAATGTTTCTTGGAGTTTTCCATCACCCGCTGCACCAGAAATGGAGGCACAGAGAACAACATCTCCAGAAAACCCTATGGCCACTCAACAGATGCTCCTTGGAGCAGGTGAACCTCTGTGTCTCCGTGCTTCCCCCTCTGTCATGCAGATCCAATCCCCACAACCCCAGCCTGTGCCCTTGCATGGGGTATGAGGGGTCATTCCGCTGCTTTAGCCTTTGTCCAGTTCCCTGGGGGATGACGTACCACTCTACCACCCTCATCCTTTGCAGACCACTGATATTTTATTGCTGACTTCAGGGGAGCAAGATTTTCTACCTTTGTTGTTTTTTTTCCTTGGCTCTGAGTTTCTGCAGTGGCTTGCAGCAGTTGCTACTGTGGAACAATTATAACAGCCTTGTGTAAAACTTTACATGATACTGCTGGTCTTTTTCCACCTTTCATGCCATCAAAGAACTGGGACATGTTCTTTAAGGCCACACAGCTTGACTCATCCTCCATAATCAGCTTCTCTCCTTCCCTTTCTCAGCCCACTGGCAGCTCTTTGGGCTGTGTTTTCAGACCCCTTCTTTGCACCTACTGTTTCACATGGGCTCAGTTCACATAATGCTGCTCTCTCCTGCCTTTCCTTTCTTGACCTGCTTAATGATGTCTCTCCCTTGGCCTCTGTCACTGCTTAACCCTTAATGTCTTCCTGCAACTCCAAAAACTGGCAAAAAATTGCAATTGTCTAAGCCAAAATCTACCTTTTTTTTGCCCAGCTCATGTAACTTTAGGCTTGCAGTTCCTCTGAAATTCATTATATTTGGATCCTAATTTGAAGCTGGGATATCTATTTTTCATTTCAATCAACTGCAGAATTCTGTGGAATTAAATCCTGCAATTTAACACAAACCTATCCTGGGTTTTGAGGAGGAATTTGATAGTGAATGCTACTATGAGTGTGCCCATGCTAACGCTGACAGGCAGTTGAGCAGGCAACAGAAAGAGGAAAATGCCTCTCATGGTGTGTATGCTAGCAGAGATGCTGTTGATTAACCCGTTTTTCAGCCAGCCAGCCAGCTCTGAGAGTACCATTTAATGACCCCGAGTCTGTATAATGCTAACAGGATGCTTATAAGGCATAAAGGGATTAATGTTCAGCTCTAATGAAATCCAGATGCACAGAGCTGCCTCTTTTCAAAGTCTGTTCCATGGCCAAACTGCAAATAAAAATATTTAATCGTTGTAAATAGATGAGAAACACCACGGCTCCACGTGAAGCACTGTTCACTCGGAACTTAAGCTCTCAGGCACAGGAGGCTGCTGGCAGTGGCCTAGTGGAGGGGCTGGGGTCACCCTCTGCCTGTGACAACATCAGTCACATTGGGGAACACAGGACCCTCCTTGGGGAGCACAATTCATGCAGGTGTTTGCCTTAGGGCTGGGGGAAGCTGGCTTGGAAACAAGCCTCCTTCTGTCCCTGAGTAAAAGCCAGGGCAGGTCTAAAGGGGATGAGTCTGGTCAGTCTCCCAGGAGTGTTGTGGACAACTGGCACCTTGCCTTGGTTGTGTGTCCAGGAGAGGGGAGGACTCATGCCAGTGTCAAGTGCAGCTGTGCAGTCTGCTCAGGGGATCTGGAGGGGATACTGAGCAAGTCTGCAGATGACACAAAACTCAGAGGAGCTGTTGACTCCCTTGAGGGCAGGGAGGCCCTGCAGAGTG
>JAYRBT010000156.1:6687592-6752029 GCA_036023395.1 Myiotriccus ornatus
GTCCTGGGGGGCACCAGGCCCAGCATCACCGGCCGGGCCAGGGAGGGGACTGTCCTGCTCTGCTCTGACCTGGGGTGGCCTCAGCTGCACTACTGGGGCAGTCTGGGGGGACACAATGGAAGGGAGAGATTGAGCCATTAGAGTGTCCAAGGGAGGGCAATGAGAATGATGAAGGGCCCTGAGGAGAAGCCATATGAGGACGCTGAGGGCACTTGGTGTGTTCAGCTGGAGGAGACTGAGGGGAGACCTCACTGGAGTTACACCTTCCTGGGCAGGGGCAGAGGAGGGGCAGGACTGAGCAGTTTATATTTCCCTGTGTCAAACACTGAGTGTGGGTGTTCTGCATTTGAGGCACTGAGAGTTAATCTGGGCCCTAGCAGGAGCTGGACCACCCTACCCATGCTCAGATACCCCACATAGAAAGGCTGAAGTAATTCTGCAGCTGTCTATGAGTTTTTAAGTTTTTAATATGGCAGGAAGAGGGGTTTAGAACCAAGAGTGGGAGGGGAAAGGGGTTATTTTTAAGACAGTAAGGAATGTGTTAAATTTTTCTGTTCCTCAGGTCTGGCTGCTCTGCAGGTTTTTTATTTTGCCAAAGTTCAATTCAGTGAACTCTTTATTTGCATTTTTAAAGAAAGAGCATGGTTCTTAATTTACTTTGGCCTTAGTTGTGAATTTTGATACTGTGAAACCCAGCAAGTTCCCTTTCAGTGTTATATATACAACTTCACAACAGAAACTTCTGCCCCTAAGTATCAGCCTAAATTAAATGGTTTAAAGGTGTTATAAAAGTGTGCCCCCACTGATTTCCCATGTGAGTATTATCCGTAGTCATCTCATAATCATTGATGCCATGCTTATCACTGGAGCATGCTGCCGCTTGAGGCCAGAGACCATATATGTGTGTAGAGCTGTGTAGAAGTTTTCTTTAAAGGTAAGAATTCCTCCTGAGACATTCCTAGGGTGGCTTTCAGCATTGGTTCAAAGGAAGGAAAGGAATGAGAAAAAAATCCTGCTGTAAAATTATATCAAAACACGTAGGAAGAATCTGTTGCAGTGGTTTTTCACCATGGGAAGAAGCACTGCGGGAAAATCCCTACAGGTGACAGCTGTTTGGTCTAATCCATTGTTAACAGATATTTCAAATTTACTTGACCCTGGACATCAGAATTGCAGAAACCATCTGGACCTCCAAGAAAAAGTGAAGAAATTTTACAAAACAAGGTTTTACTTTTCCCACTGCTTTTGACCTCCCTTGACAGTAATTAGAAGGGGAAAGGAAGCACTTCTTCCAGAAGCTGTTCATGTCTCAACAGGCCAAATGCACAAAGTACAGAAGTATATCTGAATGAACACTAATATTTATTGATCTCTTCAGTTTCCATCAATTAATGATATGCTGTGCTGGTGACAGAGAAGAAACTTGCATTTGTGTTGCTCAAAGTTTTTCAAATTGATATTGATACAAAAAATACTTTGTCCAAGTGTACCCTTCAGATGTTCAGAGCCTGATTCTGCTGCAGATGATGGCTAAGAATCATCCTCACCAGTAGTAAGCAGTTTTCTTGCAGTGCTGGGTTTTTTTGTCCCAGAATGCGTAAACACCTCCCTCCTACTGAACATTAAGATTTGCAGAGAAAAGACCACCTGTGGATGTTCTCAGCACCAGCTGCCCGTAATTTTCACAGATTCTGTCCACCAACACCATATCAGGGATGAGGCTTGGACATAGCAGAATTTTTTTTTATTCTTATATTCACCATATTTCACCTCTCTGTCCAGTTCTGGGGCTGCAGTGAGGGAGCACAGAGTTGCAGGTGAGCACCCAGTTTTTTACAGAATCACAGCTGATGGATGAGAGCTCTGGCCTTGTCTTCCTGCTTAAACCTTTTGGGCCCCTTTTCAGGTGCCTGTCTTTCTCTTTGAGTGACAGTTGAGAGTTTTGCTCTTTTGGAACCCAGGCAGTGCAATGTCATGGGACCAAACCCTCATGCTGGTCTCCAGGCATGGGCACTGCCGGTGGAGGGCAGGGCAAGGCTGTGTTCAGTAGCCAGAAACATAGTCCGAAGCCAAGACAAGTTCCAAGTGTCCTTATTTGGGTTCCAGCCCAGTGCCGTTGAAGAACATCCCCATCACATCAGCTGTCCAGAAAGACCTGCTTCTGTCAGGAGGACTGGTGCTCCATGCAGTGGCCGTCCCCTCCATGCTTTCCTGGGCATCCTGCCTTGTTGCCAACCAGTGTTGGCATTGCTCCAGATTCCACAGAAGGCATAAGTAATCCATGGGAGCAGGGAGAAAAAGTGTTATGGAACAGATTATTGTGAATCCAGCCAATCCCCAGCCAGTTTGCTTTCCACCTCCAAGTGGAAAATGCACGTGGCCTTTGGCAGATGAGAATTGTTTCTTTCAGTCCTGCTTGTATGGAACACTTTAAAATAAACCAGCAGGGCTCCATTTCTTGGAAGGAAAAGGAAATGTTTCAAAGTGTGTCCTTGCAAACTGATTTACTGCCACCAGGCTTTGTATATTTTACGAAATGTTTTTTAGTGAGGTTGAAGCTGTGTTTTAGTAGTAAGGGAGAGGGAAGCAGTTAGTGAAGATGAAGCTATGTAACATGGCTCACTTCTCCCTGTCAGGTCATGCTGGGCTGCCCACCTGGCAGTTATCTGGAAGGAAGCAGGTTAGCAGTGCCTAGTCCTGATCACCACTGCGGCAGGATATCTCTGCTATCTAAATCTTCAGAGAAGCACAGAATCACACAGTGGGTAAGTCAGGAAGGGACCTCAGTGGGTCATCTGGTCATCCTCCCTCCTCAAACAGCGTTATTCCAGAGCACATTGAACAGGATTGTGTCCAAACAGTTCTGGAATATCTCCATTGAGGAAGACGCCACACCCTCTCTGGGCAATCTGTTCCAGTGCACACAGAACCTGCATAGTAAAGTTCTTCCTCATGTTCAGATGGACCTTCCTGTGTTCCAGTTTCTGCCCATTGCCTCTTGTCCCATTGCTGGGCACCATGGAGCAAAGCCTGGCCCATCCTCTGACACCTCCCTTGAGATACTGACAAACAGGGATGAGGTCTCCTCTCACTTGTCTCCTCTCAAGGCTAAACAGGCCCAACTCCCTCAGCCTTTCCTTGTGAATGAGATGATCCAGTCTTCTTCCCCAGGCTGAGAACTGGGCAAAGAGAAGGAAACCAGCGCAGGAAACAAATCACAGCCCAGGCTTTTTTCTTGGTCCTAGAACTCCAGACTCTTACCTTTTAAGGGACACTTGGAGGAGGGGTTTTTCTTTTATTCTAGGTGGTGAGCTGGGCAGGAAACCAAGGCTGAGAAGAAAACACGTCTCTTCCAAGGAGCTGGTCCATAATATAGGAAGGAGCATAGCTCTTCAGGGCAGTATCAGCCAAGACCAGGCTGGCAGACTGGCACAGCACCCTAGTGGGATGCAGGGCAGGTAGCCACAGGTGATCTGCCTACCAGTGGGTGCCCTGTGATGGATTCCCACTTTCGGGCAAGGGGGAATGGCTACAAGAACAGAACCTACTGAAGCCCCAGCTAAAATTACTCCAGCTTGAGGGGTCACATTCAAACTGTACAGTTTCCTGAAGATGAAATCTGGCAACAGAGGAGGAGACAGCAGCCATGCAAGGGCACTTTTCACTAAACTCATTTTATATGTACATCCACATAAAATGACAAACATAGTTGTTTTCAATTCATGTAACCTAATGCCTGATTCCCTTTTATGCAGTGAACAATTTCCCTTTCTGTTTCTTTCTCTCTCTCCAGTGGGGTTCTCTAACAAGAAATGCAATAGCAGAGTCTGACAGGGGCACATGGTAGGAGCATCCAGTGCTCACATGAATAGAGCAGGAGGCAGCAGCAGCCCACATTATCTCATTAAGAAACTGCTGTAGGAATGCCTCTGCTAATGTAACCTCATTATGGGATTGAACTGCAACAGTTGTTTTCATATGGGTGCATCCAAGCTCAAGCAATCCTTTAATTGTTTCTGTACTCTTAACTGAGTTCTTAAGTATTTTTTTGAATCTTGCCTGAGAGCTAAATAACCATGTGCCACATTTATACAGTAACTTTTGCCCTGTTGCAGTAGACCACTGAAAACGGTGTCCATTTGATTAATAGGTAGCAGTGATCAGCTATCTGCTCTGACATCACACACTGATACCATGATGAGAATATTTGTAGGGAGAGAGTGTTTCAAGAATAAGAATAATGTTGATGTTACTGGTTCAGAACAATCTGTGATGCTCCAAATAATCAAAGACATTGTGGCCCATGTTTTACTCTCTCTGCCTGTGTCTTTAGCAACATAAGCCTCCCTAACAGACAAGAATGTCAGCATTGAATGAACTCAGAGTCCACAGTTATAAAAATTGGGGTGTTTTTTTTCAAAGAGTATATATGATACCTTTTCACCATCTTTGCAGCCAGAAAGTGGACTGATTGTCCTACAAGGGAAGAGTGACACTGACAGCCAGATGTTCCACATAGGAGAGTAACAGAACCTGGCAGTTAAGAGCGTTGGGAGCAGCGAATTTCTCCTGCAAGTGTGAGCTGCGTGCTGCAACCCCACTGTGACATGCTGGGGTTGAAGAAAGCACAGGGTGGTTTTAAAGAAACAGTGTATCAATGTTTCTGAAACAAATAATTTATGTTCTGCAGAAAAATAGCACTATTAACCACTTTTGTTTTCATTTCTGAATGGGAAGTAAACCAAACAGCAGCATTCCCCGTGCCACAGGCATTGCAAACTTTGACCAGCTATTGGCAGAAGGAAAATCCATCCTGTGCTAAGCAGATGTTATTATTTTTCAACTCCATTCCACCTTAACTATCCGAAGAATAACATTCAAGTGCAGAGATCAGTGGAGGAAAAAAAAACCCACTGCTGCTGGCCAGCTGAGCCGATAGCATAGACCATACATGGATTTGGAATGAGGGGCATTAGACTCACAGTCTCCCCAGTGCCAAGAAATACACAGCTAAAATGGGCAGCTCAGAGATGAGTAATGCACAAATACGGTTCAGAATGCTGCAAGTGTTCAAGCACTTCCAGAGTATATTGGGTAAATGAGCATCTGTTTCCATGGCACCAAAACAGCACAGAGATCACACCATGTCCTTCAGCAGTTCTCTGATTCCATGCCTGGTGAGCATGAGCTGACCTCCAACAAAAGCACTCCCTGGCTCCAGCATGGAGGAGCACAACGAGGTCCTTCCATCCAGAAGCAATTCTCATGGGCAAGGACTATTCAGTGCTGCTGGCAGCCAGGTCAGCCTGGCTGAGAGTCACCAGCCACCCCCTCAGAGCCCAGGTAGCTGTGCTCGAGCCCAACCCTTGGGCAGGAGGATGAGGGGGCTCCAGCATCAGACAGAGGCCTCGTGGTGCTTCTTCTGTGTAGTGAGATAGGAGTGGTTTTTTGCAAGAAAACAATAAAACTGTGAAGCTTAGAAACATGCAGGATTCAAAGCCCATTTACATGTCACTGAAAGAACAATCAAGGTGTCAGAAGACTGTCCTTGTCCAGCAGTCTCTTAAGGAAGTGTCACTTACATGGGCTGGCCCAGACATACTCAAATGGTTTAAAATGGGGTACACCGCTAGGTTCTCCCAAGCAAGGAGGGAGCACACGAGCAAATGTTTTACTTTGTATGGCTACTGAAACCAAAAGCAGAACAACTTATTATTCCTATATTAAATATGCAAATTAAATAGGTTAACTGTGAAATTATGCCAATTAGTTGTGTTCCTCCAGTAAGATGATAGTTTTAGAGTGGCCAAAATGGTTGCCTTCCCCATAGTAAGGGTATTCCACCATCTCAGTGATGTCCTGCTGAAGGAACGTGACAGGCTAGGGTCAAAGAGACTTGGGCTGAGGGCTTGGAATGTCATTTTTTGGTTTTCCAAGAGTCTGTTTGTGGTCAGGCAGCTGGACCTCTGGACAACTAATGATCTCAGCATTTTATTTGGAGAGAGAAAGCAGGGGGAGTACCTTTTGTCCGGTAGTCACAGCATTTCACTGGAAACCCCTAGTTCTGTCTTAGTGAGATTTCCAGGGGTAGCGAAGTGCGTGCTGGAAGTGGTGCTGGGAAACACACCCTCAGACCCCTCAGGAGAGGTGCAGTGCATGGGCAAAAACAAGGCCTGGAAGGCATTACTGCCTCCATTCAGATGCAGTTTGAAACCCTTCTCAGTGGTAGGGAGAAGAAATCCACCAGTACCAACTCCTTGACATTTATTCTGGGTAAAATATCTTCTTACTCTGTATTTCCATCATGTATGTCATTGGTACCACTTTGTGCAACAGAAGAGATTAGTTTTGGGGTGGCCAAAATGACTGCCTTCCCTACAATAAGGTATTATGTGCTGTGGGATTCTTTGGCCCAGAAGATACTACCACGAGCAAGATTTATTACAATGCCATTCAAGCAGTTGCTGCAATGCACCTGACATGGAGGTGCATTGCCTGCTCTCTTCATCAGTGCTCTCAGCTGCATGTTGTTTGTAGGAACATTTTATTCTATTAGGGCACCTCTGGAAGCCAGACATTCTGTTTTAGTAGGTACTCTTGTTTTAAAACAAGCATTTTTGTGCTGATGTTATGTTTATTCAGTTCTCCCTGTGAAACTTCTGAAAACAGATTTTTGCTTGGCAATGTCATGTCAGGGTATGAGGGAGAGATTGCCATCTGTCTCTGTCTACATATGTACACATATCCAGGGAACCTAATCAGGGAGCACTACTGATGTTGCAAAGCTGAATATTTGTGCGTTACAAAATTGCTTTATTAAATCACACTTGCAAGGCCACTCCAACTTTAAGTTACATAATCACAGACTCTTTTTCACAAGGTCATCTGTGCTTTGGAGGGCTCTGTTCGATCTGATCAGACATGGAGTCAGTAGTCTGTGTAGTAGAAAGCTCTTGCCGATAGGATTGCCAGGTCTTTTGTTGCAGAAGTCAAAGGTGTCTTGTAAACCAAGTGGAAGATGAGGAAGGTGACCCTTTCCTGACAGCTGGACTCCATGCCAGCCTCTGCCATGGATTTCCTTTCTGAACTGTGTTAAATCACTTCCACCAACTTTTAAGTGGTCAGTAATGCCCACTTCATAACTTCTGGGCTTTATCACACAACTCCCTGGAGACAGACTTGCAGCCATGCTGGGCCCATGTAGCTCCAAGGAGGGTGAGCGGGAGCACATGCTTCAAACCAGCCCCAGCCGACCTTCCAGGCTGCTCTGAAAATCCGGTACAATGTGGTGAACACCAGTCATGTAAATTCACTTAAATCACTTTGTTCTTGGCCTTTCCATCAGTGATGTGAGGATACCTTCCTCTGACATCATAAGAATGTTAATGTGGTCATAAGATGCTGAGCTGTAATAGCATCGTGTCCTCAGAGATGGGACCAGTGAGCTCGCACGGAGTATTTCTGTGTTCAGCACAGACCTTGAAAAGTAACAGAAAGTAACAGTTAACAAAAGGAACACTCTTTCTACACAGAACCTCTCCCTCCTCAAGCAGGAATTCTGGTTTCTTTTATTCTTAGGGTTTTACTTATTTTGATACATTCAGAAATCAGAAGATCACTAATTCTCAACATGCTTTAAACTCCCTGGCACTTAAAGCTCTAACACAGACAAATGCTGAAATTAGATATGAGCCACGGGACAGATTTTCCCATGCTTACTAATCAAGAGCCACTGATGTTAGGATTTTTTTCCCAGGCTAAAATCTCTTATCTTTCTCCAGACAAAATTAATTTAACAAATAAAAGGAGATCTGTGACCTCTGTAATATGTTGACTTGGATGGTCATGATGTCTAACTCTCAGATCTCGTTACAGTCACCCCATTTCTATGTTATACAAGACTTGGTGGCTGTGGCTGTTCAAAAAAACACAAGTGTCTTGAGGTTAAGCTGCCTGGAGAGGGACCTAATAACAGCCTGTTTGCTGAATGTGTAAGTCATGAAAAATGAAGGTAGAGAAAAATCTACTATTCCTCCAGCCCATAAAGTACGACTCCCCACAGTATTATATGCTGTTCATAACTTTGTCTGGTCCAGTTTTAAATTGAGTTCCTATACCTTCCCTTAAACTATTCCATGGCATGAGTGCTTGGAAGTTTTCCCTGACTTTCACACTTTGGGATTTTTAACTGCTTATTCTTGTCATTACTTTGAGATTTGGCTGTGAAAATGTAAATGTGAGAGTTGACAAGTGTTTTTATAATCAGAAAAGGGAGGGAGGTGTCTGACAGCACAGATCATGGCTTTCAGTGATGAGGTTTCATGGGTATTAGCTAGATGAAAACAGAACTTGTAGAGTTCAATGAGCAGGTCTGCTTCCAAGGTAGCCAGGCTGACTGGAATGTCATTTTGTCTTGCAGAAAATGAAGCCCATTGTCCAAAGAAGACGATCTGCCCCATCTGCCATTTCTAAAGCTCTTGGCAAGTCAAAGTCCCATTCCAGGTTGAGTAAATAGCTTTCTGACTCCTGTTTCCATCTTTCTGCCTACACAAACTGAAATCAAATTCACATGCATTCATATTCATTTAACAACGTTGAGGGCAATTTGGTCCTGCAGCAGGAGTAGGCAGGGGCAAGTGGAGAGGGACGAGGCATTAGACAGACACGGTGGCACACAGGACATGGGCTGGGGCAGCATTTGCCACCTCATGTACCAGGACTGCAGTGGCATTGTCCCTGAGAATCATCCTAGTGTTCCACCCCACCATTTCCCTGCCCGGCCACCCCCAGGTTACTCACTGCCAAAGCCCTCTGCAGCCCTGGCTCCATCTGCTGAACCACCAGTGGAAGGGCTGGCCCTGAAATTTGGCCCTGGCTCCGATACAGGTACATCTGGGCAGGTGAGGGGGCTGGAGATGCCTCTGGAGATGGAGGGAGGGCTGGGAGGCCTGCCCAGGCCCTGCCAGTCCTGTGTAGGATGGCATCAGCTTGGGAGGTTTGTTGGGAGAACCATAGGATTCAGCCATGCTCCAGGACAGCCATGTCCCTGTCAGAATACAGCAGCTTTCCCTTACTACCAGCTCAGGTTGTGCAGAGCTCCTTCCCTTGTCTGCAGCTCTATCAAGTCTCTGCTGGCACTTTGCTCCTGCAGGTGTAAAGCACCAGGAGTTTCAGCAGACAGGGATCCACATGCCAGACATGCACATCTTCGGAAACACTAAGTGCTAGCCCTGACATGAGCACTTCAGTCCAACAGTGGGACTGAGTCCTCCTTGACAACATCCCCTCCTCCCTCAGCACCATGACAGATAAGGGGATACCACAGTCCTTTCTGCCTTGCTCTGATAGGAATCATAAATAACATTTCCTGAAGGATTTGGTTAGTTTGATTTTTTTCTTTCCTTGTAAGAAAGAGATAATAAAGCTGAACTGATTGACATTTGATCTGAACCAGCCCTCCTGAAGAATATTTCTTCTGTATCATACCATCAGTGACAGATGCACAGTACACACTGCTTCTGCAGGGCCAGTTTTGTAGGACCATTTATATAAAGGGCAGGACTGATTTTCTTTTGGTGGTTTTTTGACTAAGTTATGTGGCTTCTTTGTCATTCCCCTTCCTCATCTAAATTGCACTAGGAAAAAAAAAGTAAAGAAGAGAAACAAATTCTTGACTTTATTTGGCTGGAGAATATCCTTGTGAGGGAGGGAAACTTTGAATGTTTCTCATGATGAATTGCTGTGGAGGGAGTTGGTCCAATGCCATCTTTGCTTAGGCCACCAGAGTATCAGTGAGACTTTTTTTTTTTTTGCTATCTTCTTGTGTTTACAAAGCTGTATAACTCCTCCAGATTTAGGAAATCCACTGCTGGGATTGTGAGGTGGTGTGGCTCCCACTGCTCAGCTGATGGACATGGAGAGCTTTTAATAACACATTTAAAGGTGATGTAGCTTCTCACTTGTAGCTCCACAGATGCATAGACCAAGGTTTCGCTCATTGGTGGCCTCAGGTTTTTTGGAAGTGGTCAGCACCTATGTGAATCTCAGTGGAAACAAGATGCTGGATGGCAGCCAGGCAAGCCAGAATCAGAAGTCTGGAATTGGATGAGCACATGCAGTTCATTGTCTTTGTGCTGCAGTCCTTGCACTGACAAACAGTTCAGTCTGGATGGAAAATGTGCAGAAAGGACAGTTCCCCCCATCCCTGTCTGTGCCACAAGCCATGGGCTTTCCATTTTCAAATCATAGCTCACACACATGTGCAGGAAATAAGTCTTTTACCTGAGTGTGAATTTACTCAAAAATTACTATTTCAGCAGCTTAACCTCACTGGATTTGGTGTGGGCATTTAGGCAGTTTTCCATCTATCTGAGGCTGGTAAATTAATTGGGCAGGGGCAGGCAAATGCAGGTCATACAAGAGATCAATAGGGATAGTGCTGGGAGAGACATGGGGCTGATGGGCTTCTCCAAAACAGACATCTGTCAAATCACAAACCCTTCCAAGAAAAGTTTCTGACAAAGTCTTGTGATTTTTCTTACTCCTCTAGGGAAACTACTCTTTCCTCTTCCCATTCAGACACTGGACTGGCAAGTGGGCTGTTCAGCAGCTCAGGCTCCACCTTCATCCTGGATGAGCGAGTACAGCTAACTGTGGGCCTGCAGACCCAGGAAAGACATCTGATCTTGTTCAGCGATGTGGTGGTCATTGCCAAGTCCAAGTAAGAGGAATTCACACTCACTTCTTGTCCCCAGCATGTGCTGTTGAAACTAGGCTCAGCTCCCATCACATGGTGGGATTCTTGGAGCTGTCCGGTGCAGGTCTAGGAGTTGGACTCCGTGATCCTTGTGGGTCACTTTCAACTCAGGAGATTCTGTGATTCTATGAGGTTCTGATCTATTTGCAGAGCAACCAGCAGTCTTCAAAACAATTCTGCTTTACAAATGTGGATCTAAAATGTGGCATGTCTCCCACCTTCAGAAATTGTTCTTGGAATTAATGTTTCACTCCATTTTCCTGAAGGAAAAGGTTGTCTAATCAGTTTTGGCCTTTCCCTTATGAGGTTGCTTGAAGATAGAGCATGAGGGCAAGAGGCAGAAGGACAAAACTGACTCCCAGTCCGAGTCTTTCTGCCACATTTAAATTAAGAACTGTCACTGCATCTATGTGACTGGAAGGGGCAGACTCTGGAGGTCTAGGTGTTAGGATCTGGCCTAAGGAATTCCTAATTTCCATTGCAGATCTTCCTCCAGCCTGAAGCTGAAAAAGCAAGTGCATCTGAGTGAAGTGTGGACCGGCACCTGTCTCAGCGAAGTGACAGAGAAAAAGATGAGTCCTGAGAATTCATTTGTCATTGGCTGGCCTACCATCAACTATGTTGTCACCTTCAGGTATCTTATCAGACAACAGACCTCCCTCTGCATCCCAGTAGCTGCCCAGGTCTCCCATGTGTCAAGTGAAACAATGACTGAGGCTATCGGGCCCTGAACTTTACCCCTTCACTTTTCCCCATTGAATAAAGGACTTCCACTCACATTAGGCAATGTGGTAAAAATTTAAATGTTCAGAGACAGTCATCTTAGAAGAATATCTTTAGGTTCATCCCTGAGAGCCTTTTAGAGGACCAGTTCTTGCAAGTGTTGATATAGGGAGGGCTAACCTAGCTGCACAGCATCCTATAATATCACAATCAAATCTACTCTTAGCAAAACAGATAGATAACTTACAAGCATGTTGTTCGAGCAACTTCCATCCACCACTTCTGGAGGAGATTAGTCCTAGCTTGAGAATTTTTTGTTATGAGGGATAGGTTAGTTATGCCAGTGAAAAATGCCAGGTGACCTTGTGCCAGGATTGAATCCTTTACCCATCCCTAGTGTGGCACCGGCAGCTCCTGGGCAAACCTTTCTCCTGCAGTCTTTTGCCAGGGTGTCCCAAGGCCACCATATCAGACTATAAAATGGAAAGATTCCTCAAGAGGGGTTTGCACAGGCAGCACCATTCAGAGCTTGCCCAGCCCTTGCTAACCCCTAAAATAGAAATGCAGGGGAGCATGGAGCAGTCTAGAAAGTAGCCTATTCATATCCAAATGCCATCTCAAAGATGGTCCCAATGTTAAGCCTGAGCTAATAAGGCTCACCAAAAAGCAGGTGACCTTTTTATTACCTTGAGCACAGTCCAGTCTGGCTAAATGGAATCTAGATCTGGTATATTACCAGGAACTCAGGTCACTGCTGGCTAAAGGATTTCTTCTTCATCCTTCCTTTTGCAGAGCAGAGAGGTCAGCAATCTCCAAGGGTCACTCTGTCCTCAGGGGTTCTGTGGGCACAGCTGGGAAGCGCTGAACTGGCCTGATGTTTTTCCATCTGTGGGGCAACTACCTTGGTGGAAAAAGAAATGGGAAACATGTCATGGTTTTCATACCTGCTGTCTCATCATTTTGAAGGGTTGGGATGTTAGTCTTGTTCAGGTGATGCATCCCCGATGAGGGTTCATGCTCGGACATGCAAGCTGCCCAAACACAACAGCTTTTCCATTTCCTTCACTCTGAGGCATGGGTAACCTGTGCTGGCAGCTGAAGCTTCTAGGAACAGCAGACACTGGGAAGGAAATATTAGCAGAAAGAAAATGGCAATTAAAGGTCACTGCAAAAATAACAAGGGCCCACAGTATGAGTTAACTCCAACTTGACAGAAAGATATTTGTCCCTTATCTGAACACTCACCAGGAATCTGAACACACTGACAGGAAATGTCCAGTTTGTTGCGGGGATTTGCTGTTGTTATTATTATTGTTATTTGTTAAAATAGAACAGAAGAAGGAAAGGACTGTACTTTTGTTCCAGGGCTTTGCAGGAAGGAGCTTTGACTTACAGCTTTATATAAATGAAATTGTGTAGAGTTTCCAAAGACTGTTACCCGCTCAGCACTTGTTTGATGATCTGCCTCCCTTTTTGTCTTCAGCTCAGCTGATGTGAAGGAACGATGGCTGTCAGCATTACTGTGGTAAGTGACCCTCCTTTCATTCTCCTTCTGGGTGGTTCCTCTATGGCCCTCAGAGAAATTTACCATGCTAAGTATCAAACTGCAATCTGATTTTCAGCACATTAAGTGTAACAACTGTTTGAAAAATCCACAGTGTAACAACTGTTTGAAAAATCCACCTTTGAAATCTGAATATAGAAGCCCCTGGATGAAGGCAAAATTGATGTTAACATTTGGGAGAAAATGGGAACCATCAGAAGATGATGTTGTTGGAGCATCCTTTTTCCTTTGAAGCTGGAGATTGAGTTTGCTAATCACTGTGGAAATGTCATAAGTGTTAGTGATGCTTCAGATGTTTTTTGATTTGAACTAAAGTCTGTATTTTTGTGGCATCTAGAGACTACAGCATTTTCTTTTTCCTGTTCTGTTTTACGTGTTGTTTCCACTAACATGCAGACAAAAGTGTTTTTATAGGTACAGAGAGGGGAAGAAATCTTCTGATTTGTGCATAACAGTAGTGATCCTGAGGGAACACTGGAAGATGTTATGCAGGACATGTCTATTTGCCTTGAAGTACTGCATGTGGGAGGGTTCCTAGTCTTTGGGCTCCAGCTGGATATAGAAGCCAGGAGCATGTGACCACACTATGAACATTACATTCATATATGTCATAATTAATCTGTATTTATTACAGTATCAAGGAGGATGTCCTATCCAAATCGTAGGGTCCTTCTCCAGTGTGATTGGGAAATTATGGTCTTTCCCCTTTTCTTTGGCTTTCAGGCATATCAGTGAGGTAAAACGGAATGAGTACCTGAAGAATCTGACCCTTCAGATCTTTGTGCTGGATGACGACAACTGTTCTTCTGTAAGTAAAGCTAAGAACTTGCTCATCAGATCAAGACTACACAGGGGTCTGTAGGGTAGGGGCAGGAAGGCAGGGCTGTGCTGCTATTCCTGTTTCAAATTCAAGTCTCAGACGAAAAGGTTTAGAGGGTGTGCTTCTGGGTATCTGCATCCTTCCCACTGGAAGCCCACTGGGAGAGTTTTGGTTTGAAAAATCAGGAGGTAGCCAGACCCTCACCAAAGAGCACTTAAGAATTAAGGTTATTCTTGGCCTCTGGCTTCTTTGCTCTTTTCCTTTTGGTGCACTTCAAAATCTTTGATGGTTTATGGCTGAGTGCACAATTCCTATTTGCAGTACTATAAGTTGAGGATATTGCACAAAGTCACTGGTATGTTCTCCTGAACTCATTTACTGAAATGTGTCCCAGTCTAGCATACAGTTCTTGATTTCATGCCAAGTGTGGTGGATCACGTTTGCCTCCTGGGTACTCTCCTCTCAAAGAGCGATGCTAGACACTCATGGTTCATCAGCACTGTGCCATGTTTACCCTTTTGAGTGACAGTGGCACTGTGATCAATTAAGCACTGATGTGATCAAACACAGCATCTGAGTGCCACCCACCTCCTGTAATTCCTGCTAGATGAAATCTTTGGATGGTGTAATAGACCCGTGATAGAAGAAGTAGTGGAGAACAGCTTTCACACTGTATAGCCATCATCCTTTCTGGTGTAGTTCAAATTAGTACAGCTCTTCCATCCATGAACATTCAGTTGAGACATTCATTAGACAGAGGAGTGATGTTTTCTGCAGATTTTCAAGCTACAGGAAACAGCAACCAAACTTCATACCTTCTTATTGGCTTTCTGTATTTTATCTGTTTGCCTTTTGTAGACTACTGCAGTCAATGTGTCCAATGTGGAAACTGCAGAGAGTGTGATGAAGAAGACCCTTCTACAGCTTGGGCACCCTGTAAGTGGCAGTTGCCAGATCTTAGCTAAGGAAGCTGACAACATCTGATTTAAAGAACAGTGTGGATGTCAAAACATCTAGATTTGCTGTGTGTTGCTTTCTGGGTGGAGGGCAACCTCATGGACCTTCACCCTGCCCCTTTCAACTAACATTTTTCTCTTCTCTGTTTCTTACCCACCAGGACAGGACCAGTGAACACCACCTCTGGGTGGTCTCAGGAAAGGATGAGCCTGCTTACCCTCTCATTGGTAAGACCTCTCCCACGTTCCCTCAATTCTAGCACCAAAGGAACAAGTGATAAATGATACTAGGGTATGTGCCAGAGAAACACCACAAATATTGCCCTCTTCACTTAAAGAAGCAATGGTGCGGACACTGTTGCTGATGTAAGATGTGACATCAAGCTGCCATGAGATGTCGCTTGGCTTTTATGGTCTCAGCATCTCTGTTGAATCAAAGCTTGGTAACATCTTTGAAGATCTTCACACCTACCTTTTCCTTCTTTCCTTCTACCTCCCTGTTACAAGCAAATCTGTGCATTTCTGGTTGGGACCCTGTGACACTTCTCAGCAAATGCTTCAAATAAATGGGCGATCTTTAGGCTGGTCTAAGAAGTTCCTTTTATGGAGTGGATATGATGCAGGGGTAGGACATGCCTCAAAGCCCAGTCCAATGCCCATGCCTGCTGGTATGAGCTTGAAGGGCTACAGGTTTAGAGGCTGGTCATATTCTCCTGCTCTTCTTTGCAGGCTTCTCCTCATGGGCAGAACATGAGGTCAGGGGCAGCCTCAGGCCACTTTCACTGCCTGCGATACAGGTGTCCACTCTTGTCCATCAGACAGAGCATCTCCTGACACCTTCCAGACTCTTTGCCTTTGGGCTCTGTCGGAAGCCAAATAAATTGCTGCAGTCAGGTGGTCACTCAGGAAGAGTGTGGTAGGTCCAGAGGAAAGCACTTTGGCAACTGAAGGAAGCAGAATTTTTAGGTGGTTCATTGGTGACTTGTAAGCCTCTAGATAGGAAGCTAACGTGTTTATCCTAATGTTTTGGAGTTATTTAGTTTTCATTGCATTTCAGTTTGCAATAGTGCTCTGCTGCAGAATGCTCTGGAGAGCTGCTAATGAGGGTTGACTGGCCAGGTTTAACTGGATAAACTTATGTGTAAAGCAGTGATAATATACATGTGTGGATGTGCTCTGGCCTCTTCAGTCATTCAAGTAATGTTGTTTAGAGACCCAGCTGCAGTAGGAGCCATTGGATGTGGCTGCTTCCTCCTGCCCAGATTTGGAGCTGTTTTCACATAGCTCTGCATCTTTGCTTGCTCTTTGCACAACTCTGCTCAACAGGGCACGAACATCCCTTCAGTATCGCACTGAGCTGTCTCCGGGACTCTGCTGACCAGCAACAAAGAACCAACAATAACACTCTTCTGGCTGATGGGACAGAGGCTTCCTTCCTTGCTCAGCTTCCAAAGGAAAAGCAGTGTCAGTTTGTCCTGAAACGCAGACTCCAAGCTCCAGTGCAGCTGAGGAGAGGTAGGGGCTGCAGGAGTGCGTTATAGCCAGGCAGAGATTTTGCTGCTTTCCATGGCAGTGTCAAACTCTTCCTGGCATCATATACATATGCTAGAGTTGCTCTCATACCTGACAGAGAGGCGAAATTTGTTTTTGCAAATGTTCAGAACTAGCTTTCAGTCCTTGATTAGCTTTCGATTGTGAATCATTATCATAGAGTCACAGAATATGCTGAGTTGGAAGGCCCCATCAGGATCATCGAGTGCAACTCCTGGCCCTGCACAGGACACCCCAACAATCCCATCATGTGCCTGAGAGCATTGTCCAAATGCTCCTTGAGCTCTGTCAGGCTTGGTGCTGTGACCACATCCCTGGGGAGCCTGTTCAGTGCCCAACCACCCTCTGGGGAAAGAACCTTTTCCTGAGATCCAACCTAAACCTCCCTCGACTCAGCTTCATGCTGTTTCTTCAAGTCCTGTGACTGGTCATGAGTGAAGGGATTCTCACATTGCACAGACAGGAAGGTTCCCTGAAGAATGGTGATTGATTGAGAATTTTGCTGTTGGTTGAGAGACGAACAAATGGTTTCACTGCTGTACATTGTCTGACTATCCCCACTGAGAGTGCAGTTAATAAACAGGGGAGAGAAGGAAGTCCTTGTTTTGCTGTGAACTCTGCCTCCATCATTGATCACTCACTGGCCAGCAGGAAGGACAGAAAGGTGTGTAACGGAGTTCTGTATTTTCCTTCAGAGTCTCTGCAGAAACACACCAAGAGGAAGAAGTCCTTGATTGACTGGGCCCTGCGCCGCAGCACCAGTACTCCCACGGGCAGCCCTCCTTCCCAGTCACCTACCACCCCACGGAAGCTCTTCGGCCTGTCTCTGACCTCTGTCTGTCCTGATGGGATCCTTCCCAAACCAATCATGGTAAGAAACAGTTTGGGCTGTCTGTCCTGACACAAACTTGACATGTTTAGCCCAGAATTTAAATCCACTTGAAGTATTTATGAGAATTTGCTTGTGTTTCAAATTTAGCTCAGTAACAAGGACAGGAACATCCTTCTCCTGGGTAATCCATATCACTTCGTTCATGGATGTCTGTCCTGTTTCAATGGGTGTCTACAACCAGGTCATCACCAGCTGACAAGAGGCAATGTCAGTGGATCCTGCCATGCTACATAGCCTAGGCCTCACTCAGTACAAGAGTCCCCTGGTCTCACGCTTGTCACAGGATAAGCGTACCCACAGGAACTGTACCTGCAACTTGGCTGTCAGGTTCTTGTCCCTGGTTAAATCAGGATAAATCTCTCATATTTTTCTCTTCCCATTATTGATTAGGTCTTACACTAATTATGTTACAATACATGAAGTGCAATATACACAAACGAGGGTAAAGAGTTAGCCTTTAAGTACAACTGGGCTTTCTCTTAGGATATGCTGCTCCTGTTGTACCATGAAGGTCCCTCTACTAGGGGCATTTTCAGACGGTCTGCCAATGCCAAGACTTGCAAGGAGTTGAAAGAGAAGCTGAACTCTGGAGATGATGTTCAGGTGGATGGAGAGTCAGTCTTTGTGGCTGCAGCTGTCATCACGGTATGTTTGGCTAAGTAACTCAGCTGTCTGGGCTAATTGTACCTTCCTTTTTTAAGGAAGCAACATGAGTCTTTATGGGTAGGCAAGATTTCGAGGAAGAGAAAGCATTTTCCAGCAAGATACATTCTCAGCTGATGGCTTCGTCCGTCTGTGTGCACAGAGGTGTCTGCTTGACACAGTGACGCTTGTTTTCACATGCAGACGTGCAGTGGCCCTCAGGACAGGGCTTCATTTTGTATCTCCCTGGACTAAAGTACCTCCAGCAGGAAATACAATGACGTCCACCTGCAAGACAGCTGTGGTGTCTGTACAGTGCCAAAGAATATGCCAGAGCCCACACTCAGCAGTTCAGATTCTGCCCTCACATGTACATGAAGCCCTTTGGTGGCAGCATGTTTCTGCATGCACAGAAGAGGCTGTAGGAGGTTTGGGAGGACTTGTACCATTTGAGGGCAACTGCTCTGCAACCCCCCAGACAGCTCAAAGGAGCTCAAAACAGCTCTGGACCCCAAGCCTTTACCCTCTGATCAGCCAGCAAGCAAGAGGGAAAGCAGGTGCTAAACCCCAGCACAGGGGTTGTGGTGGTTGGGGGATGAAGCTTGTGATAAGACCCATGCTTTAGTAAGAGAAAGCCTATATTTTGCACTGGCAATTAAATGGGTCAGAATAATTCAGGCATCAGCTGTATCAAAAACTATCCCTATCTCATGTTCTTGTTGGCCTGATACAAAAAGCTGTTGACTGGGAGGATATTTAGGCACTTTCCAATGCAAGACATACATTGAGTTCTTAAATAGTCCCCTGTGAAAAAACAGCAGTCCTCCTAGCTGAGGAAGGTTTCAGAGAGATCTGTGCACAGCCTCAGTGCTGCAGTCCTGGTCTGAAGAAGGGGCAAAACAGGAGGGCTGCCTATTTATTCTGCAGTGCTGCCATGGGAGAACTTGAGGAGAACAGCTTGATGGGCGTGGGAGGGGAGGATAAACATGTTTGTGTCATGTCTTGTTCTATCTTGTGCTTAATATGGATAAACAATGACTATATGCATTGTGAAACTGAAACCAGGAATTCAAAACTGACCAGATTGCTCTGCATATATATATTTAATTCAGGATTTTCTCCGAAATATACCTGACAGTGTTCTATCCTCAGACTTGCACGGACTGTGGATGGAAGCTGTGGACACTGAAAATCGGGCACATAAGATTGAAGCTATCAAAGGGTTTGTAAAAGTCTTTGTCAAAGCTTCTTTTGGTGGGAAAAGGGGGAGCATACGGCCCTAAGAATAGCCTTCATCTTCTAGGAGATTCCTGGCAATGCTTCAGGCCACAGTGGAGCTATTGCTGATGGCCAGTGTCACTGATCAGAACATTTTCCTTTCAGTGGTCTTTTATAAACATCATTAACATTTCTTACCCCAGAGCAGTGATTATAAAATTGTTTTCTGATGACCAGTTCAAATTACCAGAACCAGTAAACTGAAAAAGCACAATAATTCAGCTACCAAGAGTACATCAAAGTTAGCAGAATTAAATCCTTAATGACAGTAACTTTTTTCTTATGTGAAGAAAATGACACTGATCATCACATTGGCAGTTAGAAGAAGCAGCCCTGTCAAGGTGGTCACTGGGACCTTGAAAACAGCTTTACTGCCCTGAAACGGCTGCCCTGAGCAAGAGCAGCTTATCAGTCTCCTGTGGGATATCCAGTATATTCAACCATGGCTCAACTCAGTTTTTGAACTGTACCATTTGGCCTGGGCCTCTTTCCTCCACAGTGTCCACAGCATGGGACACAGCAGTGCTTCTGGCCTGGAGCTGTGTGCTTCTCCAGGCGGGCTCTGTCTTGTCAAGGCATTGTGGGCTCCTTCCCACATGCTCTAGACCCAAGTTCCTCGTCCCTCTAGCCAGAATTGTGGCTCCCACATGAGTTGGTGGAGAGTAAGGACACAATCTCACTTTATTATCAAATCTGAATGTCTCAGACTGAGTGCAAAGAGGCAGAATGGGGCAAAACTTTTTGAGAAGCAACCTCTGGTATTTGAAGAGCAGATGTTTGTGAACAGCACTGTTTTCTTTTTTCCCACCCCCTGAATAGTCTTGTCAACCAGCTTCCAGAGGCTAACCTCATCTTACTCAGATACCTCTTTGGAGTCCTCCATCATATTGAGCAGAATTCCGGCGTGAATCAGATGAATGCCTTTAACCTGGCTCTTTGCATAGCACCCAATATGCTGTGGCTACCAAGTCCCACAGGGCCTGAAGAAGAGAGCCGGTCTACAAAGAAGGTAATCTTCCATAGGCTTGGGCTCACATATGTCTCCCCCTTTCACTGTATTTTGTAGGCTAAAGGAAGGCATAACGTCAGTGACAGTGATGGCTGCATGGCATCCAGGCCTCGTTCTTTTCCCTGTGCAGCTGTGGCCACACTGGGAGGGGGGTTTAGCCCCTCAGACTATCCAGGGTGGAAAAGGAAGCAGTAGTTGCTTCCACCAGATGGACTTCCTATATTGTCAAGCAAGCACAAAAAAACTGGAGCAGCTAAAGTTGGACACTGCCGCTTCAGCTGGGACAAAGTAAGCAGTGAGCGTGACAGTGCACCAGAGGGGAGGAATGCTTGCTTGTAGCTTATGAGGTGTTAGCAAGAGTAAGGAAAACTGTAGAACATGCTGTATCTGGCTCACAGTACCAGTTTCTGTAGCTCATATTCTTGCCTCAGATGTATTCATACACACATTGCCACATTATGAACAGTTTCTTGAGGAAATGATATCTTTGTCAAAAGAAAAAGAACAATCTGGGAATGATTTGACTTGCTGTAAATGACTAGCTCCATTTTCATGAAATTAAACCTGTGAATTCCTGTTTTGCCAGGTGGCCTTGTTAGTACAGTTCCTGATTGAAAACTCAGGAGAGATTTTTGGGGGTGATATTGCTTCCTTGTTTCAAAAACCTGACAAAAAGAAGTCCAAAAACTCAGCAGAATCTCCGGGTAAGTTGATGGGTCTATATCTTCCAGAAACATTTAAAATCTTTTAATAGGTAAAGTCCTCATGCAAAAGAGTTTGCTTTACCTTCTTGTCTCATCTAAGGAAATGCATTGAAAACCAGTTGAGTTTGGTTTTCCCTTTGCCTGTCAAGCATAGGCAGAAAGAGATGGCAAAGCAGAGGGACGAGGAGCAGAACCTCAAATGTGTCCCTGGGGATGGCTGCCTCTTGCTGGGGCTGCTGTTCAACCTACTCCAGCCACTGCAAGAATTTAAAGTAGCCTTAGCACTGTCATGTCCCAGCAGTCTTTTTTTTCTTTTCCAGGTTAGGTCTGTAAAGTTAAACCACATGGTTGAATGGAAAACGATGGAGTTGTCTCTGTTAACTAACCTATGAATACAGGCCCATGTTGAAAGCTTAGGTCATCAAGACAGGCTTTTTTTATTATTCCCCGTGAAAATAATAGATCATCTTTGTTTTTCAGTGGGCTTGATGTAATTTCCCTGCTTTGGTTGTAGGGTACTATATATATGGCAACAAATTAATTTGTGTCCTTTGCCCCAGGCATAGGCTTGGCTCAGCATGATGATTCCTCTGATGAGTTGGAGTTTTCCACTCGTGACCCAGAGGGGCCAAAGCATCACCTGGAACCTGAAACAGATGCCATTTTTGAACCACCCAGCAGCTTGTTACTGAGTGAGGATCAGGAAGACTGGGACTTGTTCAGTGAGATCACAGCCTGTTACCAAAGCAAAGCCCAAATGAATGCCAGTACAGACAGCTGTGACCTCCTGGAAGAGGATAGTTCTTTCTGCTCCATCGGCTCCATCCGCTCGCTCAGCCTGGCCCGGGACCGGTGCTCATCAGAACCCAGCGTCTGCCTCAGCTCCCAGCTTCCTGCCCAGGGCCACGAGCCAGTGGCCCGCCAGTCCAGCTGCGATGCCACCATCATGCACAGCCACACAGGTTACATCCACAGGCTCAGGCAGCTGCAAGTGGAGAGCCAGAAGCTGATTGATGAAGGCCTAAGTCCTGGAGTTAATAAGACCAGGCAGAACTTGGGGCCATCACCTCAGACCAGCTCCAGGGTGAAGCAGCTTAGCCTTCAGAAGTCCACCCTATGCAACAGGTCCAGCTTCTCCAGCCTGTCCTCTACCACCACCACCCCATCTGCTTCCTCACTCAGCTCCTTAGACAGTGCTTTCTCCTACTGCTCAGAGTCATCAGCCATTAGTCCCACAGATGTCTCATCCCAGCCGTTCATGTTTGGCACTTCTGCCAGGCTTCATGCTGTGTCCCCCAAGGTTGCCAAGAGGTCCCCAAAAGAGCAGCACAAATCCCTCATGTCTCCTGTGCCTTTACATCCGTGTGACTTGGACAGTTTCCATGAGTATGAGCCCAAGGCTGGAGAGAGCAGTCATTGCTTTGGAGAGAGGAAAAGTTTTCCATCTGTCAGCAGAGCTGCTATGGGAAGCCCACTCACTGATGTAGACTGGGAAGAAGAGGAGAGACAGCTGAGTTGTGCAGGGTGCCACAGCCCAGGGCTCAGGAGCCAGGATTATACCAAAGAAATTGAACAAAAGCCTGAATTCCCAGCTGTCAGCCCATCCAGCGAGACATCGTCACAGGTCAGCCACCAGCACCACAGGGAGAAGGCAGTGAAGAACATAGAAATCAAAAGCATTGATACTTGCCTGCTGAGCCAGGAAAGCCTGAAGCGCACTAAGATAACTTTTTATGTGGCCCCAGATAAAGAAAGCTCTTGGGGATCTCCAGTAGGAGAGGGTAAGAAGGAGAGATCTGTGGCAAACATCAGCAGTGGTGACTTGCCCAGCAGCAGCAGTGAGCAGAGCCTGTCCAAGAGTCTGCAGACTGTGAGAGTCCACATCCCCCAGACAGTTTTCTATGGGCAGAACACCCCTCTTGTTCTGCAGTCCATCTCCAGGCACTACCACCATGTACCGAAGGTCCCACCCCCACAGGCTGAGCACAAAGAGAACCCCCAGAGTGCCTCCACTCCCGAGGAGCTGGAGAGCCAGCCAGTGGAAACAGCGCAGGGGCCAACCCAGAGCGAGGGCTTCAACACATTCAGCCACACCATCCACATCATCCTCCCTGCCTACATCCGAAACACCATCAGGGAGTATTTCAAACACGATGAAACAGAGCCCTGCCCTGCAGTGGAAGTGGAAGCAGTGGAGAATGAACTCCTCCGGAGCAGGGTGGCATGGCTCAGGAGCCAGCCGCTGGCAGACGTGGCTGCAGAGGAGCGTGACACAGTGGCCTTTGCTGAAGAGACATTTGTCTAGGGCAATGGATGTGGAGGAACTAAATATTTTTTTGTGTATATGTGCAACAGAAAATATTTTGTAATATATGATCAGGGGGTGAAGAATTTAGCAGGCTTGCATGGGACAACAAGTGTAAAGTACACACATACACTAATGTGTATGTAATATTGAGATTCAATAATCATTTGGTAGGAAGGGTGAGGACGGGAGGATTGTCCTTGTGTTTTCCTTATGCCCTTTTTTGATGGAAGACATTTTGCTGGCTGGGTGTGTAGTGGGCTGAATGCCACCACACTCTCCCTCTTCATAAATTAGCTGACCTGTACAGTGCCTGACTCCATTTCTTTTTATAGCAGGAAAGGAGAAACTCTGCTTTATTTTCTCCAGTCAGCTGCCGATGTATGTGGATGACCGGAGAATTGAGACAGCTCATGCCCTATCAGAATTAGTTAAAAATCTTTACACTTGCACAAAACCCACAGTTATTCACTGTTCATCACCACCACTCATCCAAAGGAAGATCACCTCCATTCCAGAAATCACTGCTGCATTGCTCTGCTCATCTTGTTGTCCCCTATGGTCTAGCTCACAGCCTACATCCATTACTGGTTGAGTCTGGGTTCCAGAAATACCAACTGGAGCCCAGAGTCCAAAGTCCAGCACTCACTGACAGCATATGTAACATTTTAACCTCAAGGTTGCTTCTTTCCCCCAGTTAATTGTGCCTTAATTCTTTCTTCTCATACCTTCCCGAAAGTTAGCATTTGACAGAGACACAGTTGCTATGAAGCATTTTAGCACTATCACTTTGACAGGGCTATGAATGTTCTTCAGTGTCCTCTGGGAGTAGCTGGTCCTTTCAGTCCTAATGAAAGGTGACACTATTTTTCTGTAAATGATGGTGTCCCTTTCCAGAGGCAGTATGGATGGGGCAACTAATCAAATTCCTAGTCATGCTAAAAGGGACTTGAGCAGGACTTGGCTTTAGCATGAGGTCAAGGAGTTGTGGAAGTTGTCAATGATGTTGTCAAGTGGATGCTGAAGCAAAGTCCTATCTGGCCAGAAAGTTGTCAGTCCATACTCTGAGACCGTCCAGGCTTCAACAGCACTGATGCTGGTTCAGAGAAGCACTATAGTTCCCATCCAGCAGAGTACGTGGCCCAGAGTGCTCCAGCAGAATTAAGTTTGGAGCAGTTCCAGGCAGGGATGCGGTAAGCAGGCTGCTGGTGGGGACCACCAAAGAGACAAAGCCAGTGGACTCCTGGAGCATCCCCATGATTCCACTCAAAGCCATGCTCAGAAGCACGATAGCCATAATGGGACTTGTTAGAGGATTGTACTGCTGCCAGCTGAGCTCTAAAAAGATGCTGAGAGCACCACATCAGTTTGATAGGTGTTAAGAAAACAACAGGTTAAAAGGTTTGGGATGGTTCATTTGAAAGTTACATGAGAGTTTTCTACCACGATTTCTCTGAGAGCCACACTTCTTTTACTCAGTGTACAGTGAACTGGTGAAGGACAAGATAAATGTGTGAATCCTAATGACTGAAAGGTAGTGCTTGTGGAGTAAGTGCAAGCTACTGAGTGTCTGCAAATAGCCAGAGCTGGAGCTGCTTGACAACTGCCATGGTTCAGTCCTTCCACAGAGGGGGAAGCCACTGCTGAAAAATGACTTAGGAGGTGTCAGATTCCTCCACTCATCTGCAAGGTGCCTGTGAGGGTCAGTGACAGGAACCTGGCCCAGCACTCTAAATTCACACCATCAAATACTGGGGCAGGGGAGCCAGGGGGAAGCCCAGAGCCCTCCTTCCAAGTTGTATAGGGTTTGTTTTGTTAGATGTTGGGTGTTTAACTCTCAGATGAGGCACTCCCTGTCTCTGATCACCTTTGTGACCCTTGTATAATGAAAGGTGTATATAATCATAACACAACCCCCTCACTACCATTTTCGTCATACATGAACAGCGACAAGGCATTCACAGTCTTTTTTCCAGAGCTGCAGTTGTAACTATTTCAATAAAGGACACACAAGTTGTCATTGTGGTGCTGTTGTCACCTTTTGTTCCCTTGCTTCTACTGCTCTCTCCCCTGTGTCAGGGTGGTGGTGTTTGCAAGCACCCAGCTGTGCTGTGATAGGCACTCGCCTCCCAGCCGAGGTCTGCCAGGCTGACCAGGCCAACAAGGAACCCTCTGCCAACACAGCAGCTCAGGCATTACTCCTGTCTTTTCAAGAAGGTGAAACAGCAGTAAATATTATATGAAAAGTCTGCCTGTTCTTGGAAGAGAGATTGTTCTGTATTCTAAAATGCTAACAGATTGTAAACCGGCTCAGTGGTTGGGCTCAGGTCAAGCAAAGGGGACCTGGACCAAATGCAGACTAAGAGCTCACAATTTGCATCACCTAAAAGAATTACAAGCAAGTTAAAAAGAAATTAATTTTTAGAAACACTGAGACAAGCAGGGCAAAACACACATTTTTCCTTGCCTCATCTTAGGCTGCCTAATATGGGTGCAGTTCCCTGGCTAGCTGCTCTAACCCAGCCCTCTAGTGATCATTTTTCTATATTTAAAACAAAATCCTGTAAAATGTAGCACAAACCACAGTTCTGGGCGTGGAAATCCGCAGCACTCCTTTTTCATGAGCCAGGCAATAATGCAACTCTGGGAGACCAGTCTTAAAAAAGTTCCACAGCACCCAGCTTGCTCATAACAAGAAATACCAAATACACAACTGATTGGTTGGCTTTCTGCCCCAGAAAAGCCACAGTTTCCCTTAATGTAGAGCTCTGAGACACAAATAGGTTTCCCTTCTTTCTCTGCCCTTTTTCAGATCAAACAGAGAGATTTAGACCAAGTTGGCCTCACACATACTGAAAATCCTACTCACTGCCTGACTGGAGACAGTCACTCGGGAAGTCATGTCACATGGTTGCCATCCAGGAAGTGAGCCTTCAAGGCCTGCTCCCGATATAGACCAAAGCCGTACAAGTCCAACTCATTTGCCTGGAAGAGAAATGACTCATGCAGTTCAGCCTCTTTTTATTTCTGCTCAGCATGTATGATTTGTTTTCTTATCCTGCAGGCTGACAGAAACATGACGGAAGTGCCTGGGGCAGCTGTGGCTTATTTTAACCTTCTCAATCCTATTTCTGACATTCCAACAGGCAGGAAAGCTAGTGTCCAAAGATGTATTCTCCCCCAGTCCTTTGCAGGTAGCTACTTTGTGCAGAGGCCTCTCTGCTATCCCATGGCACCCGTGAAGGACAGACAGCCCTGCCAAAGAGTAGCATGGGATACTTTGACTCCCTGCACTTGAAAGCTAACAGCTTGTCCTAGAAACTCTTTCTTCGAAGGTCACCCACACTCTGAAAACAAACACAAGTCACTCAACCTTTCTGAGCCAGCAGCTGCTCCCTCCCTTGCCATCCTGCTGTGTGGGTGCAGGGAGTTGGCACCCGCCAGTGGCAGCCTGGGCTCCAACTTCAAGCTCACTATGAGGTGGGGGTTGAGGAGTGGGACTGCAAAGCTCCCCCTCACATCACCTTTGCAAGGGGACACCAGGAGTGGGGACAGACTTGAAGTGGTACTGAAAGTGGTGGGTTTACTGCTTTCGTTTAATCCATTTTTATTCTCTTTGCTTTACTACAGTAAACCTGGGATAAGTTGGAGGAGAAGAGGTTTGGGAGAAACAGGCACAGGCTAGAGGAGTTTTCTACTGTATAACAAAGCACAGGGCTAGCCTGCAGAAGGACTGACCTTGCCCTGGCCCATGCCAGAAAATCTCCCCCGCAGGTAGCCTTCTGCTAAGAATAAAATTCGGACAGGGATAAAATTTTGTACCGATTTTTGCATGAAGGACCAGAGAGGAAGTCAAAGCCTATTGTGGGGATTTACAGAGTATCACTCGTCAGCAGGTACTCCCGGGCCACGCCGAGGGGGCAGGGCCGGTGTCGGCAGTCAGAAGGCACGGAGCCGCAGAGACCCTCAGACACTGACCGCGGCTCCGGCTCCCCGAGCCTGCCCGGGAACAGGAGCGAGCGAGAGGGAGCAGGGGACGGACGAGGCAGGAGGCGGAGGGCGGACCCAGAGCAGCCGCCCCGCCAGCGCCCCCGGGCGTCCCAGTGCCGCCAGCGCAGCGCCCCCGCCGCGAGCCGCGTGACAGTGCGCGGAGTCACGGAATCGTGGAACATCGTGAGTTGCGAGGGACCCATCAGGATCAGCGACTCCAACTCCTGGCCCCGCACAGGACACCCCAAAATCCTACCATGTGTCTGAGAGCGTTGTCCAAACACTCCTTGAGCTCTGGCAGGCCTGGGGCTGTGACCACTGCCCTGGGGAGCCCGTTCAGTGCCCCACCACCCCTTTCCAAATATCCAACCTAAACCTACCCTGACACAACTCCAGCCATTCCCTCGAGTCCTGTCACTGGTTTCAGAGAGCAAAGATTAGTAGGTGCCCCTCTGCTTCTCCTCAGGAGGATGGTGAAGACCACAGTGAGGTGTGACTTCAATCTCTTCTCCAGCTGAACAAACCAAGTGCCCTCAGCCGCTCCTCGTATGGCTCCTCCAGATCTTTCAGCATCCTCGTGGCCCTGCTCTGGAAACTCTCTAATAGATTCATGTCTTTTTTTATATTGTGGTGCCCAAAACTGCACACAGGACTCAAGGTGAGGCCACACCAGTGAGGAGTGGAGCAGGACAATCACTGCCTTTAACCGGCTGGTAATGCTGTGCTTAATCCACCCCACCAAATTTCCATTCAGCTCGTTCTATTCCAGCCAGGCTCGTGGTACCAGAAAAGCACATCTCAAAGGTCTAAAAGCCTCTTTATTAGAATTTTATTTGACATGTGCGGTAGTACAGCAATGGGAAAATTTAGTATTTGGAGACAGTGGCTAATCCTGGAACAGAACGATTCAGGGACCTGTAACATCTCAAGTTCATGGAAGTGGTTCCCGCTTTCAGGAACAGTCAGCATGCAAGTGTTATCAGTATGCTCTTGCTGACCAAGCTCAAGCCACCTACATCATCAAGCCCATCACTACACTGACCTGTGAACAGCTATCTCTTCTTAAGCTTTCCCTATTGGGAAAAATCTGCTCCACTTTTAAAGAGCCAAGCCCTGGAAAATTCTGAGCAGTTACTCATAATAGCAGAATTCTTAAATTTCCAAGAACGGGGCGAGTCACATACAGTACAGATGTTTACTGACACCCACTCAGGGGAATATAAAGCCATACACTTTAGTCCAGTTGCATACAGCAGAGCATTTAAGCACTTAAGACATGTACCAAAGACCCTATTAAGCATTAAAACTTGTTTAAAGAAGGTATTTGCCAAACAGGCATTTTATACTGAATCAGACCTCTATGGCCTACTGCAAGCCAGCCACAAAAAGCAATTTTGTCAACCAAAAGCAAAGTACCCTGCCACACCTAAATGAGGATGTGAGCTGTGCAGGAGTCATTTCCAGTTACTGTTTGCTTTGCTTTCCAATCTCCAGCTGTCTCCTGATGTCTGACACATCCATGGGGACCCGCACCGTCAGACCATCCATTGACTTCTTAATGTATACCTGGCAGCCAAGGCGTGATCTGAGAAGAAAACATGAAGTGAGGCTCATCGGTTCCCACAGAAAAGGGAGAAATTCCCCACCCACACTGGGACGTCTGGTCCAGGATGGGTTTTCACTAAAGCTCCTGCTAAAGATCTCCTGTGCCCCAAGAGAAAGCAGCTCACAAACTGTAATACAGAGCAAGCCCTGTCCCCTTGGAAAGAGGTGCCACATGCTGAATCTGCCTCAGAGGCTTGAGGATCTACTGCGATCAGCAGGGAGCCTTACGTCTCAGTGAGTCCATACGCCAAGTCTAGCATGTCCAGCTCTTCATCTGAGACAGCATCAAGCTTTTGGAAGGTGTCCTTGTCAAAGATGAGGTGACAGGTGGAGCAGGCTAATGTTCCCTCACATGCACCTGGTGGAGAAACGAGGGAATGACAGCAAATCAGGAAAAACAAGCATGAGTGAGACCATCTTCAGGAACAGTGTGAGAAAAGGTCCTTTAGCAGATCTGGAATGATGCCAGAAAACACAACAGATGGATGCAGATTTCAGCCTGCCTTTTCTCTGGGAGGATCACAATCAGTTTTCAAATTTGTGTATCAGCTCTAACAAGTCAAACACACTGACAGAGGTTGCTTGAATGCCAGTGGTGACTGTGAAGTCACACTGCCATCTCAGCATGGTAAGCCACCCAGCAAGCAGCTTTTGGGAAAGGGAAGCTTGCTTTATGGTCTCAGCAGAACAGTGGCATATGTACAGTTGCACTATTCCCAAGTACCCACTGGTCCTTAGAGCACACACATATATCCTTCTGCAATACCTACCAAATCCATCAATGGCCAAGTTTTGATTGACTACCACTTCTAGCAAACTCTCCCCTTCTTTGGCTGTGGCTGTAAGTCGCTCTCCATCCCGATTTATAAAATGCACCGTCACCTGACCTGTGGAGCTGTAAAACAAGTTTGCAAAAATCAGGAGTCCACCCTTTCCTGCACACCCACAGTTGAGGTCTTTTGGCGGAGCACTAGAGACATGGCACTAGAGACAAGGGAAACATTCATACAACACTTTCTCAAAGGAGTACACCATGGACCTCAGAAAACATTCAAATTAACAGTTCTCAGTGGCAGGCAAGTCTGAGTTGCCCCAAAATATTTCCTACTTTACCAAACATCACCCAGAATAAATGTCTATCTGAGCATGAAAAAGTACAGGTGCTCTGCACCTGCTGCTTCTGCTTAGGCAGGCTGGCAGAGGGATCATGTTAGGCAGGCAAAGCACTTGCAAGTCCTAGGCCTGGGATGCTAATCCTGGATAGAATGATGTAATAACAAGCAAAGTGCTCAGGATCAGATACTAATCCTGCAAGAAGGGCTGTTGTCATTCATGGGTTTTTTCCCATTCCGTTCCAAAGGAGATTACTTGTGACTGTTCCTCTTCTGATGCTTTTTCTTCAGTGAAGTGCCCACTTCTTTCCTGAATTCCATCACAGGGAGCCTTCTTGTGACAAGACATGCCCGTCTCCAACTTACAGAGCTCCTGGGCTGAGTAACCTCCTCTGAATTGATGTGATCCTCACTTGGAAGAAATTGCTGGTTATTTTGACAGCTTGTGAGATTTATAAATAAGAGGAAAACAGGACCTACTTCATCTCCTCCAGACCAGGCTCTCACACCAGTGTGGACAAGGCTGCCACTGTGACAGTGGTGTAAGGGATTTCTCACCAAGGCAGTACATTCTGAGACTGTGTTATATTTGCCAGGGGAAGCACATGAGCAAACTTTTTTTTCTTAGTGTACATACCCAAACGATCACTTAGAAAAAGGAGTTACCCAAAGATCCCGTCTCCTGTGCTGAAAGAGGGCAGCACCTTGGAGGTAGTGGGGCCTTTTTCCCAGTAACTCTGTGTGGAACCGCCCAAGCACCCGTCAGCCCAAAGCCCAGGGCATTCTCCAGCAGCAGAAGCTGTGTCCACTCTCTACTCTTCCATCAGGCTGACAACACACACCATTCATCCAGATCCCTGCAGAGATCCACCTCTGCCTCCCACAGCTCTGGTAACTACAAAGTTATCAGTATCAGTGCTGCCCTGTGGCTTTGCTGCTGTCATTTCTGGCAAACAAAGCCTTGAAACCGGAGCAAATTTTGCAGTGAGGACTGGTCAAGGTCACAATCCCCTGATTTTTCTCACTTACACAAGACTGAGTGAAGCAACACCCAGCTTCTTCTAATACAAGTGCTGGGATAAAGCTTGGAAACACTTCTGGAAGCCCTGGGGCCAGTGAGACAAACAGCAAACATGGCTCAGAGCTGTGAGAATTTCTAATGTTATCTACTGATTTCTCACACCGTGTTTGCAATTCACACCAAGTACAAACTGTCATAGCCCCAGGTCACATGTTACAGCAAAACTGTCAGCTGAGGAATCGCTAGAGTGCCTATGCTCCTCAGTAGCAGGTGTCCTCTTGGGAAGTCACAGACTGGGAGGAGGAATTGGTTAAATAGGAACTGTACCTGTGATAGCAACACCAGCAGCTGGAAAGACCCTGCCTGCTCAACCCCTCTCTGCTTTGTGGCAAGGAAAATAAAGAATGCGGAGATTTCTGCTGATTTGCTTCTAATGTTAAGCACAAATATATAAGGATCAACTTTAAACAATTTCCTTTGCTTGCTCTTAACTCACAGGAGGCAGAGGTGGAGTACAAGGGATGTATCCAGCTGAATATGAGACAGGAAAGAATTCCTGTAAAAATGTAATGGAAAAAGGGGAAGAAATGTTCTCTCTCTCCTCTTTCAACTTTGCAGGTCTTCTTCATTCCGTTTCATGTAAGTCACAATGACCATCCAGCTCTAATTCTATTTACCCGCTGGCAAATCAGTGCAGTTCATCTCTAAGGATACATTAAAATGTGGACTTCATCAACAAGACTTCAGGAGCAAAAAATTCCAAAAAATTTTCTCTGGAAAGTCAATTCCCATATTCCTTCAAAAGTTGGAAGTGAAAAAGAGATGAAACAGTATTTTTCGCTTTCTCTGTTCTTTTGTTTGCAGTTGTGCTTTGATTTTGATTCAGCTAGCAGGAGCAGGACACAGGAACCACAGTACTTTCATCCCAGGAGGCCAGCTTCCTGTTTTGCCGAGAGCTTCAGCTGCAAAAGATGCCTGAGCTGTTAGTGTAGACTAACTAACATAACCAGGGTCCTCTGGTTAGGCAAACTGCTGTGAAGTTGGCACTGGGCCGTGCTGCAGATGGAAGAGTTTCCCCACCTGCAAAAAGGAAAGGTCACGTTGCAGTCACACACAGCCATGCAGGACCACCCTGTTTCTGAAACCAAACAGCCAGAAAACATTGTTAAGACATTTCAGTCTCCTTCATAAAGACACCTGCAGACATTTCTTTGTAAATAAGCAATTTAAAGAGTAGTTCTCAAATGTCAAAATAAAACAAACTAAAACAACCCTTATCATATTTTGGTGGATCAGATTGATTTATTCCATTTCTATGACAAACAAGCAGGTCTCTGGCCAATGTTTGGTTTAAATTTATGGGTGAAGTCATTTGTTACACAATAGAAATGGTAAAGTGATAAAACTTCACTTAGTGCTGCAACTGAATGGATTCTTCGACAGGATAATAAAGCTGACTGCCTGCAGAAGAGTGCTGAATCCAAGAATCCCCAAAGCTGCCCACATTTTTTTTTGACAGAAAACTTAATTCCTGTTATCTCTGAGGCACCTAGAGCTTCAGCCAACATCAGTCCCACAAGAATCTCTGCACCAGCCTCCCACAAATCTAGTTCCCTGCAGTTCCTCTGAGATACAACCTTGCTTTGACCGCCTGCCAGTTACACGAGCCCCAAGACAGCCAAGCTGCAGCCAGGGACAGCAAGCAGCTTCTCTCTCTCTGCTAGCTGAAAGGAACATTTAAGCTGTTTGTCTGCATTCTCAGTGTAGGTGCCTCTGTTGGGGGCATAAACCCAGCCCAATGACTCCCCATTTTAACTGTTCAGTTCAGTCACCTCCCACAGACTCACTGGTCTCATTGTCTTCATATCCCTCAAATTAGTCCAAGGCTCAAGTCTCCTCAGGAGGACCTCTGCTTTTGGGTGCCCAAGACTGGAAACAAAGTCTGCAGCTTTTATTTTTTTATTTACTTTTGAATTTGTTTATTAGTGTTTCTGAAACTGTGAAAAAATTCCTTTTACATTTTGTTAAGTAATTTTGAACGAGGATTAAAAAAAAAAAAAATCAAAACTGATTAGACTAAGTTTTGCTTCATTTAGGTTGAACTATTTAAGAATGGCATCACAGGACACATGGTCAGAGCTTTGGAAAGATCTTACCGGGATGTGACAAACTCAGCAATGCAAGTTCAATGCATGACAACTGATTTTTCCCTTTTAAAAAATAAAATATCAAACTTTCTGTGACAAAGGAAACTAGTGAAGGGGTTTCTCCCGATCAATATTTTCCCTAGAAGATACTTTCCAAGGCCATACAAAGCAGCAAGATGCCTACAAGTACTGCCAGAGATAACTTCATAAAGCACAAACCAAATAGAAAGAAATTCCTTTCATTCCTTTATTTTGCAATAAAAAAGAAATTCCTTTATTTTGCAATCTCCTTCTGAACCACCTCTAAAGAACAGAGAGAGGAAAGGCTGGCAGGGAGCCTGCCATAGCTCCTGCTGTGGAAATACAGAAGAGTGCTATGTGCCCACAGCCCCTCCTCAGCCCTTCAGCACAGGGGGCAGTTGGCTCCTGCACCTTGAAGATTTCCGTCTGGAGGAATGTCCAGCCTTCTTGGACTCCTCGGCCCCTCCGGGCTGCCTCCAAAGGGGCTGTGTCAGCCAGGCCTCTCAACTGAACCAACTCTGCCCTTTCAGGTGACCAGACAGGAGCCCTCCACCCCAGCAGGGACCAAATGCATTTAAAGACAATTCTGAACACATGCTTCTGAAGCATTTTTGCCACAGAGTTCAAATCAAGCTCAGTATTCATGACAGACTGTGCATCCCATCCCAAGCAAGCAGTCTAGTAAAGCCCAGCACAAGCCCATGGTCCCAGGAGCCAGGCAGGACACTGGAGGCATGGGCTGGCAGAGACCCTTGCATCCAGAGTTGTCCCTAGCAGCCAAGCACCTGAGCCAGATTCTCCATCTCCCTGCCCAGCACAGGCATCAGCAAGGCACAACAGCTCGTCACAGCCCATGGTGCTGCAGACATCATCCCCCTCCTGCTCTGCCCCTACAGCAGAGGGGACTAGAAACACAAGAGAACTCGCAATTCCCAGAGAAACCCTGTGGTCATTCCAGCTTCCCCACAGCAGGAACACGTCCGGCTGGTGGCCTGGCTGCCCAACACACCTTGCCCACTGTCCCCCTTCTCAGAGGCTGGTGTCTGGGCCACAGGGGCCAAAGGACTCTTATGCCATGTTGTCACTGTCATGAGCTGGATCCAGGCCACTAGCTGTGGCCCCCCACAACTCCGGGGGCAAGGGGCAACACCCCTCAGACAGGTCCCCAAAGCTCCAGGGGCAGGGGGGTCGTGGCACCACCTTCCTCCCATCAGCATCTGCTCACCTCAGGTGGTGGCCTTGTCCACCTCGTCCACCACCTCCCACAGGCCATGGCTGTGCTGGCCTCTCTCCTCTCCCTGTTGCAGGGCAAGGCAGGGGTGCACGTCTGTCCCTTCAGATGCAGTAAGGCACAGTCAGCATTTGACTCACCTCGACTCCCCGGGGGCATCCTGAAGCCTGTGCGTGGAGCTGAAGCCTCTTTCTGACCACCACTTTGCTGGGTTGTGATGCTGCTCAGTCACCCCACTGAGATAAATAAAGTGAATTTTGCTCACGTTCAGTCCACTTCGCAAGGGACGCAGGAGCCCCAGGAAGCCTTGAGCTATCATGCTGCTTTGGGTCCCTCCCTGTGTCTCCTGAACTGTTGTTTGTTGCAAGGACAGCCAGATTAAAAGCTTATAAGTACATCTGAGAGAGGGGAAAAAAAAGGAAAGAAAGAAAAACAGAGAAAATTAGGACAGCCTCCCTGGGGGTGGAGGGAGGAAGGAGGAGAGGCAGGAAAGAAGGATGGACCAAAGGATCTTGCTGCAGTCCACCCCATCAGGGCATGGGTGAAGAACAGTAATATGAACACCACCTCTACATACCAGTTCCTGAGCAATGATGCTCACCTTGTTCTGCATTAGACTTCCCTTTTAGGAACCAGAACTAAATCCCAGTTCAGGAGCAATGTTCATTGTTATGTCTAATCATAAAAGGGGTTACAAGCTGAGGGCTGGAAGAGGGCATCAGGAGCCCTAATGGTTGCTGCCTTGAGGAGAGGGGCAAGCCAGTTCCTACAGCAAGGGGTGAAAGTAAGACTCACGAATTCCGCTCATGACATGGTGGCATCCAGCCACATCATTGCCTTTCCCAATACTGCAGGCTCCTACCTCTGAAATGTGAATATTCACTTTGCATGATGGTGGTGAGAAGCAAGCACACTTAGCTCATTTGCCAAACTCTCTGCTGAAAAGTACCATAAAGGCACAAATAAGTACCATTCATTTCACTCTGATACTTCATACTAGTAAGCCTTCTGTAGAAGAGAACTAATTTATTCCCAGAAACACTGTCACTGGTATAGTCTATCCTCCTCTCCAGGGTAAATCAATTATTTGTCCAAGAGGACCCAAACTGCAGCAGCAGAGACAGTTTCATTGGAGTTTGGGAACAGCTCTTATATCAAGAGCCTGAATTGTCCCTAATACCAAATTAACAACCCACCATTTGGTAGGATGTCTGCTTTAATCAAGTTTTTTTAATGCAGTAACATATTAGTAGCCAGTCTAAGAAAAAACCTTAAGTACTGGACTCTCTAATCAATTGGTACAGGGGAAAGAAACTACAGCATGAGAACTGGATAGCAAATGTCCCCCTAAACACACACACACACACACAGAGTGGATTCACAGTTCTGAAGATAAGTGGAAAGTTTTGGTTTTTCACTCCAAAATGAAAGTTTTCCACTCAAAGCTTTCAGGTTGGAAGCGGATGCTTAAGCTTTCTGAAAAAAAAGCATTAAAGACATTAAGGAATGCAACTATTTTCTAGAATTTTCTATAAGCTGGGATGAAAATCCATTCTTCAGTCCAATAGTTTTAAAGGCAAGTGTCCAAGCATTCAAACACACCCCTCAGCCCCAGTGGAGAGACCCATGGGCAATTAATAAAGGATTAAAAAAGAAAAAAACATTTTTCAGAGGAAATCGTATTTCTAAAATCACCTGTCCCTTTGCACCTGATAGAGCAGCACATAGAATTATTTCTTTCCACCTCCCACTGTTTACTGAGGGCAGGCCAGGCAGTTGTGCTCCCACACTGTGATACACACATGGAGGGACATGAACTGAGAAAATGTGGATTTGTATTTGCAGGGCATCACTGACCAAAGCCTCGCTCCTTTTGCTGGACATGGGTGACACTCCCCAGCTCAATATGTCATAAGATTGGCCACAGGCCCTCACAGCCTAACAGCACCCTCATGCTAGTCCCAGCTCATAATACAAATGCTTTTCTTTTTTTCCTGCTGCAGGATTTGCCCCTCAGGTTTTGTTCAGGTCAGCAGCTCTGAGCGCAGGGAGGATGGGATGAACCACTGAGTATCACTAGGACTTTAATCCAAAGTAAATTCTACCCCCAATCCCAGTCAGTGAGAGCTGCCATCTACTGAGAGGTCACCACAGCATCTTCCTGCGAGCAGCAAGGCAGTGGCATAATGCCAAAGCAGGGATAGCAAGCATGGGTGCACATCAGATGGCCCAGCCATGCCCAGAATCACTGGGACTTCTCTGTAATTTCACCCCTCAAAAACAGTTAAGGTAAGAATTCCTCATTTCAAATCACTCACAGAATGTCCTTCGAAGGCTCCCCTCCCCACGCTTGTATCACAGAGAAGAGCTGGCAGGGAGGGCTGAGGTTTGTTTTAGCTGAATGCAGCTCTGGCCAGTGGCCCTGCTCTGCGGCCCCTCACTTTCAGGTCAGCTTTCCAAGTGGTTTGCTATCTCCTACAAGCTGCCCTGAGAACTTCAGCCTTCAAACCCAAATTCTTGGGCTGCATCTCACCCCTGAATTTAGAACCACTGAGAGACTCTGACCACTTCTGCCTTTGTTTTCCAGGCACTACAGAGATGCAGCAGGCAGCCCAGCTCTGTTTGTCACTTTCCATTGAAGAAAAGCAAGGCTTGCCAAGAGGGATGCAAGGAAAGGGGCCACAGCACATACAAGCAAACCACAAAGCGTCTTATCTCTCCAGCAAACCTTGAATTGAGAGATACACTGGATATATACGCAGGAGTTTCCACAGCAAGGACATTTATGTGTTTGCCTGGCACTGACCTCTCTCCTTGCCAGGAACTCAGAGCACAGCAAGTGACAGGTCAGTGTCGCCTGATGGAAGAGAGGGAAGTCAGGTTTGAGAAGGGAGGTGAGGTGCAGCAAAGGGGACTACTGTCGCCTGGTGAAAGCAAGAACAATCCCACTAGGGCAGGAGAAAATCAGGCCCTCACGGATTTTGGATAGCCTGTTCTAAAGTCTTTGAAATGCTGAGAAAGGATAGAAGCTAGATCTTCTTTTACCTCCATTCTATCTGGCAGCAAGCCTAGAAGTAAATGCAGCCTTTCCAGAGTAAACCAGTATTCATTTAACCCAGGACACAAAAATAGAAAGCTTTGCAAATAACCACCCCTCCCACAAAAAACAAACCCACCAACAAAAAACAACCCAAACCAAACAACCAACAAAATCACCTAAGCAAAAAAACCCAGTGCTTTAAAAAAAAACTCAAAATGTTGCTTAATAGGTCAGCACATACTTTATGAGCAGGCCAGACACAGCTGAAGAGACTCTTTAGCTCTGTTTCATGTAAGATTTGGCAGAAGCTAAGTTCCCAGCAGTGCATATGGGCTCGTTTCCTCCCCTCCCCAGTTTCTAGCCACCAGGCCATGCTCTGTCAGTGTTGTGCCTACACATCCAGACATGTGTTGGCAGATGCTGAGAGGGAACTGTTTTTCTGGCTTGAAATACTGTCCAGTATTTTCTGCACCAAATAATTTGGCAACCCTCCCCCCAGTCTAGGGATTCTCATGCAAATGTCCAAAACATATCTGAGCTGCCATTAACTCCACCTCACTCCTGATTTCTGCACAAGTAGTAAACACTGAAATCAGCAGTGCCCTGATCCAACCAGAAGTTAAGTAGCACCTTTGCAAGCCCTCCACAGCCAGAAGCACACTTGGACTTCTGACATATCTCCTCTGACCACTGTTAGAGTTTCTCGCCAGCAAGCAGAGCTGCCTTGGCTCAGTCACTGCCCATGCTATTCAGTCGTAGATAGACGCAAGCCCATGCTGTTCCCATGGGTGAAGTCTCAGGAACTGTAGTCAGAGCAGCAGGCATACAGACCCAGGAATAATGAAGGCTTCCAGAAGGCAGCCTTCATTAACTGGAAAAGCAAGAACAGCCTCCCCTCCTAACAAGCCCACTGCCTCACAAATACTCCTGTAGGGAAACAGATAACAGGCTGCTTGCTCACACAGAACTAAAGCACTGAACAAAACTAAAATTCCCCTTCCCCATTGTCAATATAAAAGCCCATCAACCAGCTGTCCTGTTCCAAAGCAAACTCCTAATAAAAGCAAACAGGACAATTTGTGTTGATTTGAATTTCTTAAAGCCCACGAGCCCAGGGACACAGTGCTGCTGCTGCCTCAAAAGCAATGCACTGAGTGTAGGCCCGGGACAAAGTGCTCAGTGGGCTCAGGTCGCAGATACTGCCTCAGAGGTTGGAGGGAGGAAGACTGTAAATGTGGCTCAGTTTCTACATCTCTCAAACAAGATCTCTCAAACAAATCTACTGTTTTCCTGGTCTTACCCCCTTCTCTAGATGTTCAGCAACCTTCCTGAACATGACAAATAAAAGGAGCAAGGGTCAGATTTTTACCACTGGAAGCAGGAAGGCAGAATTGCAATTAGAGATGGGCTAACACCGCAACAAGGAAGCACAGTGAATTCACAACAGGGCTTCCAGATAGCAGCCACCTCCAGCAACGTAGCTGCTGCCTGGCTGGGTGAAGGCCACTAAGAAGTTAAAGTGCCCCAGCTAAGACCTTCATTTGCAGATGGTTCTCCTTCAAGCATCCAGTCAAGGATGCTTCAAAGATGGATGGGAGCACAATACTGTGGTATGTGGGGTACAGACAGCCTTCACCATGACCTCCCAGCTCAAGCGCAGTGTATTTCACACCCCTTTCAGTCAATCTTGGTGACTCAAGATCAACCTCAGCTTGCATTTCTCTAAAGGATAATGCACAACCACAGGGAATAGCAATCATGGGTGCTTGTAATTTTTCAACTGGCTCTGCTCATCAGAAAGCTGTGTATTAACACCTGCTCAGAGCAAGTGCATTCTGACCAGAAGATGGACGTACAGTCCCTTCCAGGAGCATAAGTATTACTTTTTGCATTTTCAGCATTACTGTGATGTCTCCTCCTCATTCTTCCCTCCACTTTTTGCTATACCCACCTCATCCTGCCATCTATCCTGGAAAACTTCATCTTAATATTACTAGTAATGTTCAGAGACTGTAATCTGGCACTAGATGTTCATTTAGTCATTGTTCAGACATGGGGACCTGCTCCCTTGTCTACAAACTGCACTTAGAGCTGCAAACCTGAAAGACAAAAGCCAGCTTCGGCCTAACATTTCATATATTGAGGCCCAGATACTTTTTCATGGAATGCCTTGGGTTGGAAGTGACCTTAAAGATCATCTGGTTCCAATCCCCTGGTCATGGGCAGGGATGCCACTCACTAGATCAGGTTGCTCAGGGCCTCATCCAACCTGAACTAGAACATTTCTAGGGATGGGGCATTTTTCTTACAGATAAACTATTTTTCTGCAAGTGAGACATTAATATCACATGTGGCATCAACTGGACTATGGTTATGCAGCAGTTATAGGTTGACATCAGTGGCAGAATAATTACACTGTTCTCTGCCACTTATTACATGCTCTGATTAAACCCTTGGTATAAGATATTTAAACTGTATGGCCAAGATTGAGTTATGTATAGATGCAAAGCTGGCATGGACCAGAACAGTCACATTGATTGTACAGGGCAAAAAAGACATACCTCAGGTATTCTACACTTTCTCATTGGAGACAGTCGGCCTTTGTAGATATTCAAGCAGCTGCCATACAACTGCCTACAATTAGCATACCTTACCCTGTACATTGCATTATCAAGCCTTGGATGCTGGAAAAATGCTCGTGCTTCCCTCGAAATACGTTAGCCTGAACAACCAACCCATAAGCTTCTCATCTACCTGCAGAAGTCCCTGCAGGACTTGTCTGCATCAAAATAAATCAGAATTTGGAGATCACACCCTTGCAATTCCCTGCCTTAGAAAGAACAAACAAGAGAAGGAAGAAGCAATCTGTCTAATTTCTACAATCACTGTGTCCTACTCAGAGTCAGGGCATCTTAGGCCAAATGGATTAGTCCACCAGACAGATTGATCTCAATGAAAATTTTACACTTTGGCTTTTCTTTAGAGTTGTTAGTAAATTGCTCTGTTTAATAAAGCAACACTGCAGAGCCTACAGAAAGTGCTTCTGGTTCCCTGCTCTTCTGAGAGCCTTTTATGCTCTAGACTACCCCTGTCCTACAGACAAAAGCAGCTGGGCCCCAACATATGTAGGAATAGCCTAAATTGGTTCTGAAATATATCGGAGAGACCAGCAAATCCAACAGAAGCTGTCCACACAAACTAGAGGTTAAATACAAATTTGTATCTAAACTACAAAATCCCTTACAGCAGATTAGAATAGGATGGTTTGGATTTTTTTTAACACCATGGTCTTGTACAGAAGCAGCCTTCAGCCTTTAACGCTTTGCACTTCCGTTTCTTCAAAGACAATCTGAATACAGATATACCTAAAGGGAGAATTACAAAGCCTCTTAAGTCTCTAAGGTAGTGTCCATTGAAAAGCAAGGACAAGAGAAACAGCATTAACGCCATTGGCGAGATCACCCTTTCCAGACTAGTGCAACCCTCACTTGAAGGCTGCAGCAGCATTGACGAAGTCATGCAATTCTTCCACTGTTCAGGTTTTCTGAATCCTGAAAGGAACAAAAAAAGCCCCTCACCTATCAAAACTGGATCCAAGCCATGCCTCGTGGGGATCACGGAAGTCTCCGTTGCTCTACACTCCATTTTGTTTATAGACAAGTTCAGGTTTCTCCCCCCAGCACCAGATCTCTGAGCACTAACATGTTCCAGTGAAATCTCCACCTTATCCTGCAGTGCAGCAACCACGAGGCAGAGGTTCTGTGAGGTCACTCTTCACTATCACAAAGAAAGGAGCTGCAAATAAAGACCACACAGGTCATTAGCAGAGCGGTGGCAGCATTCTTGCTCTGCCATTGCCAGAGCCAATCCTGAGACACTGGGAAACACAGAGACAGCCACGGCAAGGCAACTGCAAAGCAAACTGTGCTGAAATTCCCAGTCCAGGGTGATGGTAGGACAGACCTCACAGGGTGTCGGAGCAAGCAGCAGCACCAAGGCCCATCCACCCTCTCCACACTGACCTAGTGGTGGATGCACATTTGGCACAGTGGACACTCACCAACAGCAGCTCTTCCCCCTCCATCCAACAGGTCCATTTGGAAGTTGAACATTTATATTCAGTGTCTCCACAAAGAAATGAGAACTCCAGTACTGGCTCCAGTCAGACTGCTTGGAGGGGTGGGGAGGGGAAAAGGGCTGTTATTCAATCAGTTGCTTTTCAGGGTGCAAGTATAAGCTCCTTATTTGCGAGAGAGCTACCAGGCTCATCTCTGAGCACCATAGGGCAGACCTGCTCAGCTAAGAGACACAGCACTAGGCTCAAAGAAAGCCTTAAGTAACCAGCCAAACACAATATGCTGAATTTCTCTGAACTTTATTGGCACTTCAGGAAGAACAAGGTATAGATTTTAACAACTCCTCCAAACAGGAAAAAAAAAGCCTTAATATCAAGGTTCTCTCTGCAGATAAGCACATAAAGTCATGAATTACTCCACAACCTTAAGGAATTGATGTTTTATTATAATCCAGAAAAAATTGGTCAAAAACCTTCAACATAATTTACAGCAACAACAAAAATAAAACAAGAAAAAATAAGCCAAGCAAACATTTGATAAAATACTTCCCTCCCCCCACCCCCAGGAGGAGTAGATATCCAATTAAACTGGAACATGGAGAGGAAGAAGAACTATTTACTGTATTCTAACAAATAAAAAAATGTGCCTACAAATCTCACCATAATACTGAAAGCTTCTTAGTTTTCTTGCAAAATATCATTTCTTTACAATACAGTATACATTTCCACAGGAAGGAGGACCATAAACATGTCCTCCATCCCTTGACTAATATTTTCTAATTGTGCATAGCTAGAAGTATTGAAATCAAATATCATTAGATATCACTGGAATATAATACTGGTTAAGAAGAAGGCAGGGCTGAAACTACTATAAAGAGTTAGGTGGACTCACTGGCACAAGCCGTTCTATTCCTATACTGGACCGTGTGGAACAGAACGTTTAAAAAACCCTATAAACAGAAGTCATGCCAACATCATAATACATGAGCTCAGCAGTGTTGTGTGACCCATCAAAGCAGAAAAGGTTTACTGGTTTATTATTTGAACACTTATTCCAGGCACCATACATCAGCTCGTTAGGAAATTGTTAAAATGTAATAAAGGCTCCTCTCCCCCAAATGCATCAATAGTCACCATGGACAGAGCAGAAGTGCTGAGAACCAGCTTTTAAGCACCAAAACAGAAGTGTAAAAATTGTCCGTTCCCCAGTAATAAGACTCACGCAGAGTGAGTGTCAATCACCTTCAGTACAGAAATACACAAATCAGGTCTGACAATTTAACTGCAATCATTCATTTGGGACTTCCAAAGTACTGAGGGATGTGTTCTTGGCCAAATAAAAGCTTGCCATGTCATGTGCCTGCCCAAAAGCATGCTGTGTCCAGGGGAGAACAGGGAGCTCCCATATGACACATCTGGATGTTTAGGAGCATAGCTCAGCGTGTTGCTTCCAACAGAGGTTGGTTGGTGTTTGTATGGATCTCCACAGACTTGCATTGCTTCCAAAAAATAAAATACAGCACTGGTGAGGTTGTTTCCAGCAACCTAAGGAATTCCTAGGTAAATACTGCAGTTTCTTAACACTATCATGAATATTTCTTTTTTGGCACAGTTCCCCTTTACCTCTTCCTATACAGCAGGTAGCTGAAAATACTCCAGCTTTCAGATGTTTCCCTTCTGTCACCATTAGCAGTGATATCATAAAAAGGGAGAATCCACAAAACTGAGCAAGTCACAAGATTTGGGATCATGCTAGGCAAGAAATAAATCACAGGCTAAGCTGGTGACTTCCTATAGGGACAGGGCAATCCAAGGAAGGCAAAGCAAAGGAGGACTTCACTTTAGGTGGAATCCATTTTTACAAGGCCTCTCCTGAAGGTTAACAGTTGCTTTTAGCAAGGATCAAGGCAAAAATCCAATTCAGCCCTGAGCATACATGGCTATTTCCTCCCCATAAATAGTAGGGAAGATTCTGGGTAGCTACAGCATGGACAGCTTGGATGACAGACATGATAATTATGACAGTAACCGGCACAAGTGGCTCTCAGGACCAGTCTCACAACCACTTGTGTCCTGTTTCTAAGAGACAGAGCCTTCTGTTCTCAAAGCTACAAAACGGCAAAGCATCCTTCTCGGGAAGGAAAAGCACTTGAGCGACGGATCTGGTAGAATGATAGTGAGGATTAAGGCAGCAATTGGGCAAGTGTTGCAGGATCCCCTCCCCTCAAACGCTGCTTGAAGCCAGGAAGACAGATGCAGTCCTGTACATGACCCAGATATGAGAATAGTTTTTGGTCCCCAGCTGCTGATCACTTTTTATGACTGCATCTAGTTTAAACTAAAGACATCTGAGCTACAGCAGATCTATACACAGTCATAAGGCACCAATGACTATGTGCTAAAAAGGCCTCTTACGGAAAACCCTGAAATCATGTTCACATAACTAGAAAAGTATTGGTTCGGCAAGAGAAAACAATGCTACAGGAATTTTTAGTCTTTTACATTTCTACCTCCCACTTCAGGTTTTCACTGGCAAAACCAAAAAGGAAGGCTATGTACTTCAGCTATCTCTGCCTCACTGGTTACATTCAAGTCAGATAAATGATGGTGAACAAAGCCATTTACCACAGACAAAAAGCAGTGAATTTGAGGCTCTAAACCACATTGCATCAGTGGAAATATTCCAAAGGCCTCCTCATAATTAGGAAATTCAAAATTCCATCATTAAGCAACAAAAGGTAATACCAGCAGGAACACCACAGAATCCATTTGGTCTGCTTATATTTGTAGGACAAAAGCTTTGGTCTTTTAGAAAGAAAATCCGTATTTTACCTCCAACCATTCTTCCTAACCTCCAGTCTTCCCCTCTCAACTACATGATTCAGACCCTGCATTAAGTCAGAAATTCAGATCCTGGCTACTAAGATTAATCCTGAAGCTTGTGCGGGTTAGTAGGAAGGCAGCGTCAGACTGTCAGCTCTTGACTGTACGTAATGCAGCACAAGTATCTGCTGGCCTCCCCCCACCAAGGGAGAGGACAGCAACACAGCCACCTCAGTGAGCAACACCAAATCCAACACAGTGAGTCTACCCCAAGCCAAAAAATTTCAGATTAGCTCCAATACATATTTGCTTTCTCAAGCCACCCCAGGAAGATGCAAATACTGTTCTTTCTTCTGTTGTTTAACTCCAGCATTTGCCCAAAACTTGATAAATAAGACCATGGTCACTCTTCTGTAGTGGTTCCAGCATAGCACAATTATGAGCGAATGATGGGAGAGGATGGGAAAGAGGGGAGAAGAGAGTGCAGGGCAGCAGGTGCAGGGGAGAGTTTACATGGACTCGAACTCATCAATGCGCTGCTTGGTGTTACCCTGACGAATCTGACGGAGGGTCTTGTACTTGTCTCGGCCCAGGCGCATGTTCTCAGCGTGGATCATGTCATTTGCTGTCTTCTTGGTTTCATCCCGAGCATTTGCCAGCTCTGAGGAGAGAGCCTTTGGAGAAGGAGAAACAGACAGCAACAGGTTAGCACAAGCCAGAGACTCAAAGCTGGACAAGCAGCTTTCTTCTGATCCCCCTAAAGATTCAGTACCAATAGAGACTGGAAACAGACAAGCCACATGTATTCAATTCTGGGCAAACTGCCCTAGCTGACTTTACTTGAGCAAGGAAGTGGGACCTCTAACCTGAACAGTTCTGTTATTTTGTGAAAGCTGTTAATACTTCTCCCTAACATATGAAGGTAGAAAACATCAGGCAATCTGTCACTCTACTTATCTTTTTCTTAGCACAGTAAGAAAGACTGTCTTCAATGTATGTACTTTAAAAGAACAGTCAAGTAGAGAGATCTCTAAAGACAACAGAAGCATCTTGCAGAATCTGAGAAATTACTAGCTTTCTACCAGAAAAGAAATTTGCTGTAGAAGATGAAGTGTCTGTGTAACCACCACAGCATGATACAGAACAAGCAAAGTGTGATGCAAGTCAGGCAGCAAACAAAATGCTTGGAATTCAACACCAGAACACTCAAGTTCCTTACAAGAAGATGGTACAGTACTGCTCTCTCCATGCTGAGCTCTAGGGGCCTGTTCCCAGGGTTTTGCAATGCAACCCAGACACAAGAGTTAGAGACAGCTTCTTGACAGGAACCAGACCAAGTTCTTTGATTCATTGCAGCCGAGGCTATAAACAGCTGTCAGATGGCTGGCAATACTCACACAATGCACACTATGTCTGACAGATGCTGCTTGTTGGCACTGTTTCAAAAATACTTCCCTAGTTCCAGTGAAATGGCAGTCAAGTGCCAGGAGACAAGATCTGCCTCTTTACTCAATAGTTAATCAGCTATCCTGGCAAGATCATGATCCTCTCTTCCCCACTTCTCCCTTCATTTTTTAAATAACAGTAATAATACCTCCCAGTGGCAATTAGAGTTGAGAAAAAAGAAGCAGCACCCAGACACACATACTCTCTGCTGCCAACTTTTTACCTTCAAGTGTTTCTGGACTCGCTCATTCTTCTCTGCTTCAGTGGTGCGCTCCTCCTCACTGCGGTCCTTAATGGTGGCCTCTGACCGCAACTCAGCACTGGCCTCTGCTGCATTCTCATCCTGCTCATCGTCGTGCTCATTCTCAGAGTGCATGGGTTCAGTGACGTGAGGGGTGCTCATGGCAGTCTTCAACTCCTCTTTGGTCTTCTCTAGGTCCTCCTGCACCATCTGTGCCTGCAGTAGGGCATGCCACAGTGAGTCAGTCAGTATACTCCTGAGTGTCTGAGACTTTTCACAGAAGCGCCACTCGATGTTGTTACCAGAAACCTTGCACCTCAGAAGGGATATGTTCCAAAGCTACTCGTCCACCATCATTTGCAAGAGTTTTGCTGGGTAACACTTCAGAGATTCAAAGAATGGTTACAACAAATGAAAAATGAGCTACAGGCCTAATTAGTCATAATATTGCTACAAGGATTTAGAATAAGTCACCTATTCCACCAAGAAAACCAAAAGGTGGGTATTTACAACAGCCTCAAGCTTGCAAATGTTCAGTCAAGTGTGGAATCTAGTGCAGTTGTTTAGATCACAACCCAAAAAGAAGAGTAATTCCACAAAAAGCACTCCCATTTGCTCAGATTCTGCTTTACCTTCTGCTGCCACTCCTGGGCCTCACTCTCTTTCTTCTGCCTGGCCAGCTCCAGCTGTGTGATCCTAGCTGTGAGTTCTGCCATCTCAGCAGCCTGCAGAAGAAAGGCTTTTAGTGAGAACAATACCCAAAGTACTTGCTAAATGAAGCATTTTGTCCAAGTCCTGAATCAAACCACTATATCTAACATCTTTCCAATAAGAAGAAAGCCTTCCTGTTAACTTCAATTCCACCAATATCTCCATGATGCAAGAGGAAAGGAAGCCAAGAAAGTTTTGCATTTCATTGTGGGTTGGGGTTTTCTTGGTTGTTGGGTTGAGTTTTTTCCCTTCTTCTCCAAGAAGAGTTACAGAACTCAATTCTTTGAATCCAAACCAGGGAAAGCAATCAGTGAGCCCTACACTCATACCATCACAAAAAAAGGGCAAAAGGCACTAAAAATCTACTGTACTAATATATTTGTATTTACACATATGACCATCTGCTTGAGGTTAAAACTTAAAGAACCTATAAACACAGTGCTTCCTCACTATATTCATAGCCTGGTTTGCATCAAGAGCTTGGATGTCCCCCCTTTCACTATTTTCCCTACTGGATTTTCAGCTCACTGACTTACCAGCTGTTCCTGGGTCTTTTGTTGATCATGGGATGCTTTCAATAGGGCCTCCTTTGCCTCTTCAGCTTCTCTGCGTTCTTTAGCCAGTTTCTCTGCTTCCTCCAGAGCTCGTTTTCTCTCCTGTTCCAGCTCCATAGCTCTGCGGGTCTGTTCTTCCAGTTCTGAAAGAATAGGGGAGCACATTGCAAGACAGATCAAGTAAAGAATGGCAGGAGAAGATGAAAATGCCCTCATGCCCACCCTCTGAAGGGTTTTCCTTCAGAGGAACAGGTAAAGGAGAGATGGAAGCAATCCCCCCTTTCCTCTCCTTCACATTGTAACTGGAGTTGGAAGACTAAGAGCCAGGCCTGTTCCAACCCCAGTTGATTTGTGTGGAAGCACTCATTCCAAAATTACATTCTTAAGGGAGAGAAGCATCCAGCATTTCACTTAGGCAACATCACAGTAACTCCAGCCAAGCAATTAGACAGTAATCACCACAGTATTGTCTGGCATGATCCCTGCTACACTTTTTGACTCCTTCCTCTATGGATATCCTGGGATAAAGCTTCCACCCAGGACAGGAACAACAGCAAGGTACTCCCTCTACCAGAGAGGCATCCTGGCTGCCATCTGTTTCTTTAATGCAAATCCTTTCTCAGCAACTGCATACAGAGGGCTTACTTTCAGCTTCAGGAGGCTAAACCAGGGCCCTAACACCAGTCAGCACACAATACTGGAAAGACACACATGGCTCAGAGATGCTCATAGCTTTACTATTTGAACCCTTCTTACTCAGACTATGCATCTAAGGAAATACTGGAAGATTTCATATTACCTTGCTGAGCTTTCTTGGTTTGCTCCTCAATTTGCTTGAGTCTCTCCATTAGCTCCTCCTTCTCACGTTCAATTTTCTCCTTCTCCTTTTCTGCCAACTCCCTCTTCTTCTTCTCATTCTCCAGCAGGGCTCTAATGGAAGGAAGTCACAATGTAATTTCAAACTATTACCCAGATTGGAGCACTTCCTAATAAAGCCTTGAGCACACAAGAGATGTGCACTGCAGTATTCACATGGTGAGTTTGTGCAAAAATATAAAACTCTGCTGGCATTCATCTCAACAAAAAGTTCATAATAGCGATGTTATAAAGGAAATCTCCATATATCAAAATATGTATTAGTCCCATCAAATGGACAGACAAATCTTTAAATCCAAGAAAGTAATGGTGAGTCGTATTTGTGATGAGTGCCATTACCTTCAACCCCATTAGATCTACTGAAGCAGAAATCAATCTGTTCTATTTTTGGTTCAAGCAGATTAAGGCATGCCAGCCATTTATCTAGCACATGATGCTACTTGTGCAGTGATCGATCAAGTCCAGGTTACTCAGAACCCTACCAACCTCTCCATCTGTTTCTGATGTTTCTCCTCCCGAGCTTGTGCTTTCATCTGCTGCACCTCAATGGTGTCTGGTTTACGTCTGCGCATGTACAGCTCATGGTTCCCCATGCAAAGGGCCAAGATTCGTTTGTTAATCCGTAACCGAGGGGCATAGAATACAAAGTCCTTGGGACAAGAAAAAGGCAGCATTAGACCTGTTCTTTCAGCCTAAGAATCCCCTCTGGATGCAATATGCTCCAAAACCTCGAGCTTTCTAGAATTGCGAGCAATGTCTAATTGTTAAGAATAATTGTCTAATTGTAGCATTGGTGGTGGCAGTTAAGACACTTTTCTTTCAGGAATGGATTTCAAGCTGACAGACACAGGTCAAAAGCACCCAACATGTCATTCCAGTGTGCTGGGTTTCACTGTGACACACCCCTAGTGCCAAGCACACAGCAACAGCATCACCGTTCCATTACAAACACCAGCAGGGCTGGTTCACCAGGCACATAGAGACTGTGGCTTCTCCCACCTTTCTTCCAACTTAGTTATGCAATGCTTGGCCAGCCACATCAAGTATAACATCTTGTCTTATGCAAGAAAAGGTATTAAACGTTATGACCAGCAGATAAATAACTTTGTTCTGTTAAAAAGGAGCAACAGCATCAGGGAAATGCTTTCAATCAACAATGCAACAAGAGTATCACGAAGAGCAGAAGGTATTGGCTAGCACAGGAAATTATTAGGCTTTTAAGATGAAAGCATTTACATTCAGTATAAATTCGCAAGGAAAAGAATGACCTAGAAGTTTCTGCTTCAAGTAAGTACAAAGCTGCAAAAGACCATCCCACATGCCACCAAAGACAACAGGCTGCAACAGAAGCATTCACCATTAACAAAGGTGCCTCAGATCCCTAACTGTATTATCAGAGAATCTGAACAGCCCTAGAAGAATCAGAAACCCTAAGCAAAAAGGTTCTCCCTACCACTGACTTTAACAGTTTAAGCTTATAGTAAATACATTTCTACCCTCCTAGCCAGAAACAAGTCACAACTATCATATTACTGCCACTACACCCATTCTGTGCATACTGCCCTGAACAGATTTCCCTGCTTACATCAGCATTGACACTATTGATGAAAACCAAAACAGATCATTCAGCTAAAATGCTAGAAGTTTAATTTGAATGTTGCTTCTTACTGGTGCTTTCTTGTCAATAGGCTTGATAACAAATTTCTTGTCATTGAACGAGATATTTCGGATCTCACTCCAAGGGAATCCAATTTTCGGTGTTAGCCTGAAGAAAAGGGAAGTAAAAAGAAGTAAGTGAGCCTGAAGTCATTCAAAATTTTTGACTTAAAATATAAAGCTCAAAATTCTACCAAATCTACCCTCATATTTCCGTGCTCTTATGTTAACTGAAATCAGCAAACAAAATTAGTCATGCAGATGAACTACAAATACAAGAAGCAGTTTTTCAACCCTGTTTTGTTTTTTTTAATGGAAAACAGAACTGGAGAGTGCATCTACAGCAGGAAGACTGGGGATACAAGTAAAACTAGCTTGGTAAGATTTGACAATTTCTTGTATTTGTTGGTCCAAAGAAGTATATTTTATTAATTATTCTGTCAATGTCAAAAGCACAGCCAAGAATGATTCAGAAATTGTGCAGTTTACTTAAAGACCTGAATTCCAGAAGAGATTAATTTTGAATGCCTTTATATTAGAAAGGAGTTGAATGCAATGATGAAGAGAGGGAGTTTATTACCTATCATTCTGCTCATAAATGTTTAGTCCAAGAGCATCTACACCTAGCCAGAGTTCAGAGCCCTTCTTGTTCTTAATGCTGAAGTAGTTCACACCATACATTTCCAGATCCTGTGCAATCTTCAGGTACTCCAAGACAGCATCTTCTCTGAAGCATGTAAAAAGAAAGCAGATATTCTTTTATGAGTCTGTAAGTCATTAGAGCAAGAAGGTGCTATTTTCCTATATAGACCGAGCAGCAACAAGCTGGCAAAGGTTCTAAGCATCACCCTAGTAAATAATTAAAAACTCTGCAAACTCAGTCTTTACTAAGAACAGCCAGCTGATGTGGACCAGCAAGGACAGAAGCACATGAACCTAGTTATTCTGAGCAAAATAACCTGAAGAATGCTAACTCAGCCCAAAGCAAGCCACAGATTTTTGTATGCATTCATACATTACACACTAACATATTTCACACGACTTTCAATACAGCAGTTTCATACTGCATCAGTTACCTAATCATTCCTCGATGTTCCTCATGCCACACCTGGATCCTCTCCTCCCACTGGTCCTTGTTAAGCTTGTGCTGCTCCAAAACCCTAGAAAGAGTATACAGGATGTTGAAGACCAAACAGTGCATTTACATACACACACGGTAACATCACTCTGTAATAATGCTTCATTAAATACTCCACTGGCATCACAGCTCCCTCCCAAAGATATTCTAGCAAATACAGTTTTATTATTTATTATCTCTTTTATAGAGACGCAATGGTCAATATTAAGACTTCTGACAAATGACAAGTTTCATTCAGTTGTACTTCTCCTTGTAGCATATTTTTTTGTTTTGGAGCCTCTCTCACTACTTCTGGTTAGAGTTTCAGAGTAGCAATAGGATATTTAAGATTAAAGCTCCTAATTAAATGTATACTAGTCTGAATCCTCAAAGAGGTACCAGGCTATATTTTATCAAATCAATCAAAACACCTCCTACACTTCAAAAAAAAAAAACAAAAAAAACCAAACAAACAAACCCAAACCCTTTAAGGCAGAAAAGGTCTAAGAGTATTCAGGTTCAGTTACCTCTGTGGGAGCAGTTTGTCACTAGCAAGGTAGCCAGACTTGTGCACCTCTTTGTTGAAGTCTCCATATTTGGACTGGACAGCATAAGAAGCCAGAAGAACAGCTGTTTCTGGAGGACAATAAATGTCATCATTCAGAATTGCCTCCTTCACTTGGAGGAAGAAAAGGCGCTGTGTGATGTCCTGAATCAGCTCCTCTGCCACATCTTCTGGGTAGAACTTGGCACGGAATTTGAAAAGCAAGGGGCTTTCTTTGCGTACATCCTGTGCTGTTACCTGGAAAAGAGTTAGCAGAGTTTATACCCTGTATACCAAGTGAAGGGGAGCAGGTTTACAAACAAGAATACAAGCATAGATTAGAAAAAAATTTCTCCCTTCCAATGAAGTAGCTAGTGGGCAGAAAAGTAAGGATTTTCAATTACTTACTGCTAAAAACCTTATCACTTCTCCCCACAGGAATTATGACAGGCCAGTAGTTACAATCAGTGCTAGATAAGTTACTTTCCAGGCTCCTGTCCAACTAAGATGCTCACAATGAGCACCACATCAGCACGTTACAAGGAGGATAACAGATCTGGCCAGAAAACAAACAGAACTATATATGCAGGAAGACCAGGTCAGGCACCATGACTCTTTATACCTTGGGGAAGGGGTATGCAGACACCACAACACCAACTCGCTAATCTCATAGTACTTCAGGTGCAGAGATAGGCAAGAACAGAACCCTGACAGAAGTACAGAGAATGAATTTGTCTCTGCACTCCCAGAAATGTGAATAAGCAAGAGTGAAATCTTGGAACAAACATACCTTTTTGTTCAATTTCAGCCATGTTGAGAAGCCCTTGGTGTCTTGATACTGAAGTCCAAAAAACCAGACCTCTCGCAGACCAATTGTCTTGACAACCTGGAAAAAAGACAATTAGCAAGAGCCCCAGTCAGACTGATCTCACCAATGGCTGAGGATGTGTTAGAGGTAAGTTCAGACAAAGAGCCAGTGCCCTGGCCTTCTGCCTCCCCTGCTGCAGTGTACATAGAGGTGACTGGGCATCTAAGAGGTTTCAAGTGTACCATACTCTGCCTTCTCCCTCAATTCTTTAAGGCTTGTTGCTATTTATAAAAAAGAGCTTGGACATTATTTCCTTCAGCTATTTGCAAGCCAACATATACAGCCAAAAAACAATGCAACAGCTCTGACAGGTTGAATAATTGCCAGGAAGCAGGAGCACAGCTCCATTTTCAGGTACACACCTCACTTACCATGCAAACGTACTATTCCTGGGCAAGTCATGAATCACGCTGCTAGGTTGTGTCCCACTAGGCTGTGCTGCTTTAAGATTTGTATTCTACTCTACCAACAGTTGTGGATGGGCCCCTCATGTAGCTCTTTACTGAGAGGCACCACTAAGAGGAACTGCAGTGAGTAAACTGATATGCTACCCCTTGTGCCAGGACCAAGGGCCATGACAGACATTAACTACACTGCTGTGCAAGTTCTCTCTGTAGTTACTTCCTTAGCACACCAGCTGTGCTATGTAAATAAGAGTTAAGAAGGCTTTACAGACTTACTGTAACAAGAGACAAGAGCCTCATGGTGGGGCAAGACAACTGCAGTACAGTGCCACTGCCGGTAAAAAGGAGAAGGAATTTTCTCTGCAAAGAAGTTTCTCTGCTGGCACAAGGCCACTCTCTGCCCTGGCAAGCCTGGGATGTGCCACAGCATGCATCAAGTCTACACAATGAAGTTCCCCCACATCCCTCCAGAAGACCCAAGGGTTGTTCACAAACCAGCAAACAAGTCACTTATTCATCACCTCCATTACTGGATAGGGAAGGGGAAGGGAGAAGACAACTGTCTTTAGGTCAGCATGGTTCCTAAAGTATGACACAGTCAGCTGTTTTTACGCACCATCCAAGTCAGGCTTGCTCAGAGCTTCCCCCTTTCAAAGGGGCTAACAACTACAGGCAGGGAATGAGCTTTGCCCTGTGAAAACCAGCTACCAGGTTGGTTGATATAACTTTGTATTGCCCTAACCCATGTTTTGTGATTCTCCCTAAATGCCTACTTCCTTTTAAATTACTTCCTTCTTGAATCCTAAGGATGCACTCTGTTCTCTTCTGACGTGATCTCTAGCTTTGGCAAAATACAACACCAAGGACACAGGTTCCCTGCAAAGACATCACTGGTTAGATTGTTTAGAGCTTGGATCAAGCATTTCTTCTGGCCTTCCAAAAGCAGTATTAGGGCCTTTGTTCCTTTCAGGCCTGAAAACCATTTGCAGTTTTCAGCAGAGGCATGCCATTAGTAGCACACACAGAGACAAAACCTACATGAGGTCATGTAGTCTATGTACATCATCCCATTGGGGTCTCTAAAATTTTTCAGCCTATCATTGCCTGAACATGAACTGGAGAACTGGGCTAGAGCCCCTGCAGACCCAAGGGAACATGAGGCATATAAACCTCCACTTGCTCATATCACACAGCAGGATGCACACAGCTAAGGAGGCTTTTGGAGAAGAATCAGAATTTGCTGTGTACATTGAAAGCAGGTGGTAACAAGGAGAGGAAAAAAGGCTGTCCTAGAGCCCAAGGATAGCTCTGTTCTTAGCAGCATTAATATGAATGAGATGGAAGCTCCTCACTCCACTGCATACATCTGCTTTCCTCCCTTCCACTTGCCAGCAGCTTATCCCTGGGAATTTAACAGGCTGGACTGCAAGCAAGGAGCTGAAAGGCACCACACTGTGGTCCCACACAAAAGGACTTTTATATTCCACAGCAGAAGCCTGCACAGCAATAGCAGAGAAAACAATGAACTGGGCAGAGGAGAGGGGAGACAGCACAGCACACAACATCACACTCCCAAGCTGCCACTGAACCAGGGCAGGGAGGATAGTCCTCCTCAGATTTAGCAGGTTATTTAGTTCCATTTAGCAAGAGCAAAAACATGAAGAAACAGCTTTCTGTAGCTGTAAGGAGTCTGGCTGGCAATTAGTAGCATAATTGTGTCTGGGGGTGTACAGCATTCAGCTACTGCAGTGGCTGAGGCTGAAGAAGAGCTGGCACACAGAATGGGAATATAGAGAGTATTGTTTAACACACACCACAATACTTGAATACCTAAAGTCTGCGCTCTCATCTGGAGAGCGAATCTTTCCTTCATACCAGGGGGAGCATTAAGTCAGTCCCTGGGTCTTATTTAGCCTGCAGGATAAGGCTTGGTCTACAACTAGCAACAGACTGCATGCAGTCTCAAAATCCAGCTGTCCCACAGTACCATGACCAGTTACAATAAAAGTCTTTATCAAGCAGTACCTTTAGCTTAAAATCCTACTTACTAAGCAATAGTGCCATAGGGAAAAAGGTGCATTTCTGGTGACTCACTTCACCTTCTTCAGACAGTCTAAGCACACACTAGTAGGGTTTTTTTACTTATGTTCACAGAAGAAACACGAGGTATTTCAGGTAACCTTTTCTCTGGCTTGTCCTTATTCCATATTTTCCAGGTCTGCATGACAACTCCTGTTCTTCCCCTCAGCACTCATCCACCTCCCTCCAAACTATGTTCTTGCCCTTGGGTGCTGCTCTACAGCAGAAGATGGAGCCATACACAGCCTCTTAAATGTAAATTTTAGCATGATGTGACTGCTGTCATTCTCAGCCCAGGAAATACACCACCACTGGCAAACAAGTGTGGATCCTGCATGGAAGTACTATCTACACACAGTTAAGACCAAAGCATGGAAGCAGGGGAGAAGACATTCCACTCAGCCCAAGTTCCTGCACCAAAAGGCCAAATCACCCCAGGCTATACCACAGCACAGGTGTCTTGAACACTATCCTAGTTAAAGATGAGGTAGGTCTCTCTCCCTTTCTATGACAGACATGCCAAGTACTTCTGAGAGAAAACTGCCAGCAAACCTTATTGATGGAGGAGCCCTGAACTGGTGCCACACATACAGTTTAATATTCCATAGTCAAAACCAACTTAGAACACGGTCTTCCAGGTACCTGAACTTAATATGCTAGGTAGGCTTCATCTACAGACACAAATATTTAACTGTCCCCTTTCCATTTAGCTGACAGATGTACTTCTAACTTTCCCTTTCAAAGTGCTAAAACGCCAGTGCTAAATGACAGGATCTCTGAGTTTCTGAACTTACTACAGTTTGCCACTGATCTCCTTAGCAACAAGCAGTCCATTTTTAGTTGGATTACTGCTTTTCTGAAAGTCAGTGTTTCCACATGTTCCCGTGAAATTTGAGACACATTTTCATACCACCCACCACAAGCCTTCGTTACAGGAACAAGAGTTCTAGGGTTTGCTGAAGGAACTGGCCACTGTCCCAAGACTTGGTGCTTTCTACCATGAAACTCCCTTAGTGAGTTTTTTGTTCAGCACTTTCATCTACTGGAGCAAGGGTTCCAGAGCCTTTTCCTATGTGTTTAAACACAACAAGGTAGGGCCTTTCCAAGGCTAAAGGCTTCTCTACAGTCTCCCTCCCCCCACAGCTTAGTTTATAGGTCAGCAATCACCTTTATTCCAAACACAGCTCAACTCAGCTGGAGTTAACCAAAAGTCGAGAGGGATTTAGTCAGCCTGTGCTGTACGCTTTAGCAGCCATGAAAGTAGAGTCTGACGAACTGGTAGTCTACAAAACCACTAAACTCACTGCAGCAGATGAATTAAGCAAGAAGGAAACCCCTAAGCATTAACAAGGTTTCTAGCTGCACAACTACCTCAGCGGCCATGCAGCCAGAAAAACAATGCAAGGCAAGCCAGGGCAGGGCACATGAACTCAGAATCTTAAGGGATCTGCCTCTCCGTGAAATCAGAGATCCTTAAAAATCAGAAAGAAAAACAAAAAACCACAACATGACCCCCACATACTCCACTACGTATAAGACTCAATGCAGAACATAAAATACATCATCAGTGACCAGGTCTGAAGTGTGCAGAGAGATGCTTATCGTTACAATTTTAACTCATACCTGAGCATGCTTTTCTATTACAAACTTAGTTTTGATCCCAGAAATTAAAAAAATGATGAAAAGCCTCTTAGGAAAGTTAACCACATGCTTTAAAGGTTTGAAGTGACAGATATTAAAGTTTTTCTCACAGTACATTTTCCTTAACTGGTGACTTGGTTTCATGGCTCTTAATTGGACAAAGATCACCATAAAGGAGATTGGATGCTACTGGTTACTCTAAAGGCTTGTTCTGAAGTAGCATGTTGAAGCCAACATCTCACTTTGCTATGTCAAACAGCTGCCACTGGAAGGACTGAAGTTTACGTGGTCAGCTACAGACTCAGAGAGCTCTAAGCACATCACTGAGAAGCACATCTGTTCTGAACCTGGAGAAACAGAGTTCATCTAAGGTTGGGGAAGGAAGTACTGACTGAATGAGTAACCCCAACTCATTATTAAGAAGATCCTGATGTAGAGCCTATCACAGGGGAAGAGATTCCTTCCTACCCACTGACTACATTCACCACCCAACATACCTAGCGCAGCAGACAGACAGAAGTCCTCCACCAGAGCCTGGAAGGAACAAGGGGCTCTGAAGGGAATGAAAGAGCAAGGCACCAGCAGGCTCCAAGACCAGAAGTGACTCCAAACAAAGCATTTGAGAAGCTGCCTCATACAGCACATGGGGGACACACAAGTAGGCAGGGTGTTTTCATACCACAGAAGTCAAAGCAGTTGAGGATTCCGTGACTAGTGTGCACTACTGAGCCTGCTGAGCAGTCTGTCAGCTGCAGCAGCCACTAAGCCAGAGCATTTCCGTGAAGGTGTGCTAGCCAGATGCGCAACACTTGGGCAAGCAAATTAGTCACATCTGTCCTTGTCCAAGGTACAGGCAAGCCCCCCCTTGCCCCACAGCAGGCCAAAATCTCACTGATTCAAGCTAGAAGCAATTTACTCAAAAATAAAGGATGTTTGAGAAGAAAAAGTTTGGAGGAACACAACTTCAAAGCCATCCACAACAGTAAGTAACTAAGAAGTCTCACCAGAGAAAAGGTTAATCTCTCACATGTAGGACATACACAATGCAAAGCACTGCTTTACTTTACGGACTAGTCTGCAGACCAGCTGCACTTCAGTCCAATACAGAAAAGGGTCAAATGAGGAAAACAAGTAGCTATCACTGTTCCAATGCCTGCGCTCTACATCCCTAGGAAAGCAGTATTTCAAGGTACCTGGGAAGTAATGAGGCATACCCCATCCTTGAGCTCTTCTTTTAGTCCATCACTGGCAGCTGAGGAATGGGAGCAAAGTTACTGTTCTTGCTAGTGAGTCGGTAAGCACTGGAGTTCAGAAGCTGGTGTTAAGAGGTACATAAGCAAAGCTGCAAAAGACAGACAGTAGAAACCTCCTGTCTCAATTAATCCAGGTTTTGTCCACGAACACAAGCCTAAGCTATTTGAGCTAAAGCTGTACAGTTACAAGCCTAGGACACAGGAAGAGCTTTAGTATAAATTATGGTGTTACTACACAGTAACACAGCTCAGTGGTATTGCTACAGCCAGCCTCTCTTGGACAGAAACTACTTTCTACAAAGCAGGGAAACATCTGAATTGTTCTGTCACTACAAAAATTCACTTTGGAATTTAGCCAAGTGGGAAAGAGGAAGACAGGAACATTTCTACCTCAAGCCCATTCACCTGCTATTACTGTGGAACTTTAAACTCAAACTGTTTCTCCTCATTAAGCTCATACCTAGCTACAAACTTTCCAAAAGTCTTCTGAATCCTATTTGGAGTGGGTCAGAATGATGTGTGGCATAACGAATATATTCATCTACCTTTATAGGCAAAAGGTGGAAACTAACACTGCTTAAATGTTACTGAACAAAGCCAGTGCATTACACCGAGGTAGCCATGCAGCTAGAAAGCTTGGTAATGCTTAGCAGCTTCTTTCTTATTGAGGACAGCTCAAAGTGAAAGGGCACCCCAGGGCAAAAACACGCTGCATATCCTAAATTTTTTCTGCAAAAGAGTCAAAAGTCAGGGTTCACACCAGAAGCTCAGTGTGCTGCAACAGCAAAACCATTAGTCTGCTATGTACAGGAACTTTCCCTTCCCTCAAAAGACCACTGATGAAAGCAGCTCCTTTTTCAGAACCAGCATCATGGAGAAAATACTAGATTATCCAGTCCAGGAGCATGACATGGCATAAGGGAGCTAGAAAACAGACATAACTTTTTTCTTATGTACCCCATCATGGGATCCCAGACCACCTAAGGATAGAAACTGAGGCAGAGTGAACAGATGAGCAGTCAGAGAGCCCTCACTGCTTAGTCCCCGTTCACAGTATCACAACAGGGACTGTCCCTTCACAGGAACCAATACACACAGAGCACTCAGCCATATGAAACATACTGGATATATGACAGCTGACAATATATTCAAAGCTTTGTCCCTATCCTGAAGGGAGCAAGTTTAGTATTTACTGTCAGCTCACCAGAGGCTCTCATGTTCTGGTTTGGTATTCAGTTAGTTTTTTATGCAAAGATCAATCTGTTTGAGCAGGTCCGTATACAACAAGTACTTATTTTCCTTCACGTGTGAAGTCTCTTGCAAAAGAAAAGCTTTGAATTTTCCATCTGGGGGGGAGGGGGAGGGAAGGGAGATAAGACAGATGACAGTCTGTTGTGTATCTGCATTCAGAGACCAGATGAAATGTTTTCCATTGTGTCAGGAGCTGAATGGCTACCTCATTTGCAATTAGTTCTCTTAATTCTAAGAGGCCAATGATCAGATTGCAGGGCAGCAACAGAAACTGGGATTAGGCTCCTGGACCACTCACATAGCAGTAGCCCTCAAAACTCCTAATTCATGCAAGAGATGGAAGACTTTGGACATCCCCAACTACTGCCAACTCCCTACTTTACTGCTCACAAGGTTCAAGCCCTGGCAGAGGGCTAGTCTTTCTACCACCACTATGGTAGTACCACAGTGCCACCACCTACCACTGTTGTAACTAATCTTTTAGTCAAAGCCTGGATATCTGTTACTGGTGAAACTCTAGGACATTCATTTCAGTATCAGCCTCATCAGGAACAAGCAACACTAGGAAACTGCCTAGAACAGATTTCCACAAGGAAACCTGTTATAGGCAGGAGAAAACAGTTTAGTTCTCATTCCAGTGAATATAATACATGGTCAGTATAAAGAGATGGTATCAACGAGACCTTTTAGAAATAGCAAATGTTTAAAACTAGCTTCAGACACTTTTTTCCCCATTGTATTTCCTCTTCCAATTCCACCTGCAATCCAGTTTAACTGAAGTAAACACTGCCTCACTCATATTAGCAACTTAAACACTCAGTTCTGCCTTGTTTTCTCCCTTGGCAAAGTGTTTACTATGGAAAAAGCAAAGCAAAACTTCTGTTTAGACAGGTGCTGAGTGAAACACTGCATGGTGGAGAACCGGCAGCTGTCTGAGAGCATGACACAAAGGAATGAAATCAATTACTAAGATATGAAGAACTGCCATACTAGAAACGTGACTGGATGCTTCTCAGAGAGAAGCTGATGAAGCCCAAGTCTGCCACCACAATGTCAGTTTGCAGCAGGAGCCACAGATGACATAGAACTGACTGAAAATATGTGTGGATTAAAAATGTTACTGACTTCAGTAGTATTGTTTCTTAGCACCTCATGCTTTGCTTGGATACATCAGAAGACAGATATTGAAAAATAATCATGGGAAGTATCCACATGAAGAACACCCCCTTAAAAAAAACAGTTCATTCTTTTATGAACTTGGGGGGGTATGTCACCTCAGCTTCACTGGCAAACACTCCTGAACTACTGGGCAGAATTCCATGTCACACACACGAATTTTGGACAGAATTCAGCTCTCATTTTTCACAATCAAAACTTGTCCAATTTGAGACCACACAGAGCTAAAATATGCAGGAGCTACTACATACTAACACACAGACAGCTGAGAGTTACACTGCAATTCAGAACTTTCTTAAAAGCCTTTCTCCTTTTCCCATTATGAAAGGATGCTCTTTTAGCAAGTAAAGCCTAGGATCTCACTCCATTTCAGGGCTGGGCTACAAAGAGCAATACATCATCTAATGTTCAATCATCCAGGTGAGTACAAGAGAAAGTAGTAGTCTGTGGTTAAATATCCGGTTTGCCGGCTCCAAATGAAATAACTGACTTCTACAGGTGGATCAGTCCTTAATTTTCTCTCTTCCTTATGATAGGTACTATGTAAGCACTGGCCCTAGAACACTTAGCCCTACTGAAGCACACCCACATCTAACATATCTGGTCTGGTAGTTCCCTCATCTTGTCATTAATCCAAGATTCATTTTACGTTTCTTTAAGCTATGAACTTACTGTTTGGATTTTTCTCCAAGGAGCAAATCCATGGCCTTTAGAACTACAGCAGAGAAACACAGTGGAGATTTGTTTCACCCATTGCAACTGATAATGTCTCTGTTCTGCTGCTCCCACTCTGAGCTGCACATGCCTCTCTGAAGTTATTCTATATAGTGACACGCAATCTTTGAAGTCCTTTAGAAATTGTTTGCTCTTGCCTCAATTGAATTACCATGTCTGTATCAACTTTATATCTTCTGCAGCCTCATTGCTTACCTGATCGAAGAGTTGCTTCCCTGTAGTGTTGGGCTGGATGGCAAACTCCAGCTCAGCATCCATGGTGGTAACACGCACACTGATCTGGAAGACAGAGAAATGCATCACTACAACACATGCTCTAAGTGATGCTACCCAGTAATGAAACCCAACATCTGCCTAAGGCCAGCAACTAGTTCTCAAGTCTCTAGGAACTTGCCAGCAATCAGTCTTCTCCTCTACCAGCATGGTGCTGCCAGTTTTCCTGTAGAATATAACTTTCCTGTTTTGCAGTTAGTTTATCCTCTCTGTCCCTACAAATATCCACATGTGGTGACACACGAGAGCCATTTACAGCTTAAGAAGTCTTTCTGATGTCTTTCACAAAAGCAGAGATATTCTAAAACTTGGTACACAAAAGTAAACATCCAACACTTCTATTTGAAGGATGAATGTCAAGGAAGTCCCCAGAAGCATTAACAACTCAGCCTGCTACAGAAGACTAGCCAATAGTAACGGTACTCTTTCAGTCTCCATGGGTATTTGGAGAAATTATAAGGCACAAGCCCTGCCATACCCCAAGGGCAGTGGGTATGAAGCAGACAGGATGCAAGGATGCCCTCACATACTAAGACAAAAAGGCTGCATGTTAACTAACATAAGCGGTAGTATGTGCAAATACTTCACATAGCAGTAGAACTGCCTACTGCTTTCCAATTCTTTCAGGGAGGTACACTGCAGGATCGGTTTAGGTGTCATGTATTATTATATGTCATTTAATACTGCAGCAAAAATTTCATTACAACATTAGCCTTTGATGCAAGATCATGAATGGTCTTCCAGAAGAAACATTTTATGATGCACTATTTTGACAGAATGTCCCACCAACACGTTTTCTCATGTGAAATGAAAGTGTGGCACGGGACTGCAGCAAGGGAGTTTACATCTTCATCCCACAGAAACAGGAAGGCATACATACACCTTTCACTTCTCATGAAGCAAGTTAAATAGCAGAGACATTTCACCTGAAATGCTAGTGTAAAACACTGCCAAATCCATTCAAAACTGACAATTACTGGAACACATGATTTAGACTCTTGGGGCTAGACAGGAACACTCCTGCCTGAAGGCAGATGCCTCAACCTTAGCTATGGCAAAGTGAGGTCTGCAAGCAAACCAAGCTGTCGAAGAACACAATTTTATATGCATGCTCATCAATTGAAAAAAGGTAAAGACAATTCACAATTTATGAACACAAACTGTAGATATTGAAACTAAAACATTTTGATCTAAAACATTTTTCCATCAAAGTAAAGTTTCAAGGCTTGAAGCTGTACACGTGAGATAGTCACAGTGCACCAAACCACAGCACACAGGCCTTCCATTAACAGTTCTCAACTCTTAACGCAAGGCCAACAACTGTTTACCTCAGATCAAAAAATCCTAATTTCTTTGCTCTTCATTGCGATCAATCCTCTTAGCAAGCTCCACCGGCCTTCCACTGGTAAGCGGTGGAGGGAATTATGCTGTGAACAGTTTTAAGAACAACTCGAAGTCACATTTAGTCTATAAGCTGACCACATGACACTAGAGACCAAAATGCGAGAGTAAGAGAAAGATTCAAGGAACCACACAATACCAATGTGATCATAGCAGATTCTGATCCCTGTATTTCTACCAAGCACAGGGACAGATTTCACATCTTGTTTACTAAGAAAGCAGCAGCAAAACCACAATAGAGCTACAACCAGTTTGTTTCCCCCAATAAGCAAGAAGCATTCTGCTAATTAAGTCTAGGTAAGTGCTGAAAGTGACCACTAACTACACATCAGAATATTTTTTGAGGTTTCCCAAAAAGCCTCTTTCAGACTAGGCACACCATTAGTTTGTACTTTATATCCTCTCAGGATGAAACTAAAAGGTTTTCTTGTTTTCAGTTTAGCTAAAAATTCTGTAAGGTAGGCTTAGCACAGCAAAACTGAAGTCAACATAAATTGCAGTTCTAGGTGTTGCATGCACAAAGAATGCTGTTTAGCCGTTACTGGAACAAAGATATCACGAACAAGCAGATCAGGAATAAGTTGGTTGTGAAGTCCTCTAAACACCTTCTGACACAATGAAGTCAAACTAAGGAAAAAACATCCCACAGAAGTAGTAAGTAAAGAACAAATGACCTAAGCTCATAGGAATGAAGCCTTATTTAAAATTAGCAGCTTTCAAAAGCATGTAGTTGCTTTAAGTTCTCTAAGTATACACCTCCCCAAAATTATTCTCCTTAAATCCTAGACCTTGGCAATGGGCTAATTTCACAGGGCTTTGGTGAAACAAGAATCCAGTCACTTCTTAGAAGGGCTGAACATTCCCTAAAATAGCTTTGCTACTTACACTTGGAAGCAGTCTCTTCCACCAGAAAGAATGCTGGCCTCTAATCCTGATTCACCCAGCACCCACCAGCAAGTGTAAGAGGGTTTACATTAAATGAGCCATTAAGTAACACATTGCTTTTTGTTCATTTAAAGTATTTCCTGTTCACCTAAAACAGTAACATACCAGCTACCACAAAAGCAAAATAGTATTTTTGCTCCACTGTTTATGGATAAAGCCCAGTAGCTAGCTACTATTCTCTGGTATCATCTGTGTAGGTAATTGAGGGCCGCCAAGTATCTCAGCACAAAGGAAGCACCAAAAAACAGAACTGAAACATTTGTGGCAGCTTCTTGCAACCTGTGCCCAAATAGCTCTTTTGAGCTATTTAAAGCAAATCACACCTTAAAATTTAAAATAAAGCTACTTCAGTAGCTATCCCCGTAATTCACACAGAATACTTATTATTAAGACTCCCATCTCTGCTAGCACATTGAAATAAGGTCCCACACTGGAACCAGAAAAATTCCTTCACTGTTACTAACTTAAGTGCTCTTGAGCTATCTGACACAGTATCTCTTTCAGTCAGTACATTCAATAGGAAGAGATACACTTCTACACCCCTAGTGGAAGCCCCCAGGGCTCCTAAAGTTTAGGAGCAGTGAAGTTTTGAATGGGTCTGTACTTGCAACTTCAGCCTGATCTAAGACAGCAGAAGCTGAGATACCACAGGAAACAGGCTTGTGCTTTGGAGGACCACACCCCGGTAGTGCTGCTTCCCTGAGCTGAACAGTTTTAACACGTTCAAGAGCACACTGCTGTGAACTGTCAGCACAATGAGCTGGGGAGCGCATGTCCTGGGCTGTCTCAGGGACATTTTAACCACGAGCTGTGTAGTAATTTAATTCTTGGCTAAAAAGTTAGTTTGTTAACCTTTCAAGCCTGGAACTTTGGAGGAACTCCTTGTTAAGCCTTCTTGGTGTGAAAACAGCACACCAAGGAATTCCAGGGGGGGGGGGGGGGGGGGGGGGGGGGGGGGGGGGGGGGGGGGGGGGGGGGGGGGGGGGGGGGGGGGGGGGGGG
>JAYRBT010000156.1:6752129-6791544 GCA_036023395.1 Myiotriccus ornatus
TTTTTGGGTTTAAAACACCACACAAAGTATTCCCACCCCCCCCCCCCCCCCCCCCCCCCGCAGATGCTACCAAGCCAGGGAGGTTTCTGCTCTTCCAGTTCAGAACCATCACCTCAAAGTGAGGTTTTCACCATTTCAGGTGGTGGGAGGCACTGATCTTTATGCTCTGCCTGTGGCACAGACAAGCTACAAGAAAAGATCTACAGACCACTACAATCTCTACCAGACAAGTATGTTGCAGGTACTGCCTGTTTACCTTTATCCTTCTCATTCATTTAAACTCTCAGTTTAAGTAAAACCACTTTACTGAGGCATTCACAGCCAAGTACTGACCAACACAGATGTTACACACAGCAATAAAAATGCTATAGCAAAACAAAGCCAACATGATTCAGTCCCATCAGAATTCAGACTTTTTTGCTTTGTTCCTTGAGACTTATCCTGCCAGAGCACTTTTAAATCATCTATCTAGTTTACCACCACTGCTTATTCTAAGAAAAGCCTCAAGATTCATCAGCATTAAGCTTTTGTATTTTGTATTTCTAAACCATCTAATGGGGTTTTCCTAGGTTAGAGGGCTGGCATAACCATCAGCATGCTTATAATTTGGGTTGCAAACAGAACAAAATGTTCCTCAATAAGACACTTGACTCAGACTGCTGAGCATATACAAATTTAGTTCTGTCACTCCAGAAAGGTAAGGTGCACACTGTTGAGACGTGCCAAAGAAAAAGACGTTGCTCACCTGTGATCAGAATCACAAGACCTATGGTGGCAGCACTCATCACCAAGTATACTATACTCCTACTCCAAAAATTATTGTTAGTAAACTTTTGTCCTAAACTTTCAACAATCAGGAGGTGTTTTCAGAAGACTCACTGGATTTCATCAACAGATTCAGCAAAAATATTATCCTAAGGCAGTAATTTATACTCAGACCCCTTTTAAAGCAATTCACTGAATTTTTTCATCAAAGCATTTATAATGCACTCACTGCTGCATCAAAGTGTTTGCAGTTCTCTAAGTTTTGCGTAGATCCTTAACTATCATAAACTAGTTTTATTTTAGTAGGCAGCCTCTAAATAGTCTTGTCTTTCCAACATCACTTTTTTCCCATACAGACAGCAAGGAATATTACATCAAAAGCTTCCACAGGCGATTTTGCACATTATAGAACAGTCAAGTATCAGATTTCAACATGCAAATTTACACTCACCAAGTAAAAAAAAAAAAGTCCATATTTAACTGGTTCATTTCATAACAGCTACAGGAAAGAGCTAGAAAACTAGCAACTCTTCCTCTTCTCTATGTAAGGAATTATCATAGTTCTACCAGTCTAAGCACAGCTAAAGCTTGCCACTAGCAGAGCATATTAAAGAGCTTCCTGCTGCCAAGGACAGCATTGTGGTAAGCGTGATACCTCCTGCACGTACAGTACCTCTTGCATGTAAGAGACACCCTTCCAGCCCCAGAACAGCTGCAGCCAAACAAAGCCCCCTTTGACCAGCAAAAGCTTTCAGAAGCTATAGGCCACCACCATCCCCCTCTTCCCATAGTGTTCAGCAGTCTACAAGAGAGAGATTTAATAGACAGTGGTACCAAGCACCTATTTGTAGCATTTTTTTCAGATATTTTAATATTGCCCATATACCTTGAAGTCTCACTTTCTGCCCCACTGAGATTCTAAATAAGTTTTACTAGTAGCAGTTACTGTCAGGTATCTGACAGGCTTTTGAGTGAGCCCTACTAACAACGTGCTTCAACAACTTCCTAAGATGAGAATGTGTAGCTGCATATGGGAGGACAAACAGGAAAGACTGACACCACCATGCTCAGTAACGGATGTGTTGCTTATACGAATTCAGCAGCACGCTGAGGAGTGTGAGCGATAGAACAGACAATTCTGTTTGTCATAAGTTGAGACAAGAATAGAGTAGTAGGAAATTCATGCCAGAATAATGAGTAGAGTCAGCACAACAGAGTATCGACCTCTACAAAACCCTGACCCTAAGCTAAAGTTTCTTTCCTCCTTGCATTTCCTGAATGCAAGGAAGCTGTGATACCCTGCTGGGCTATATGCTTCAACCTTCAGATACTCCTGCTTCCCAGGTTCAAGCCACTAAGTGCACTATTTCTGGAGAAAGTGGCATGGGGAAAACTCATACTTTATTGCAAATTTGACTGTTACAGAACAGAAGCAAGTTCAATTAAAAAGAAATTCCAGACCAACCTTTGTAGCCTCTGCACTATAGGACACCAGTTTACCCAGCAGTTACTGCATGTGAAGACACTAAACAAATACCATGCATCAGTTCCAAGAGGTCTAGCCAGAGAAACACATCAAATCCAGCTGCAGTTGCATGACCTCAAGATCTCATAAGGTATCTTAAAAACCTAAAAACCTCCCCAAGTTTCAGCTTTCAGCAAGATTAACAACAATATAGTAAGTTTAACAAGAATTGTCCCCCTGTTCCTCAGAACAAGCAAGTAAAATCTGGAGTATGAATGCTCCCCAGTGCTGTACTTCCCTTCCCACCATGCTGGTCAGCCAACACAGGCCCACATAGCAGGGCATATCAGTGCAGAGCGCTTTCCACTACCTCGGAGGGGCAGCAGAGGTGATGCCCCACACCTCCAGCACCCACCATACTCACAGACATCTGGCTCCTTCCTGCGTGCAAGCACCCTGCCGAAACAGCCCTGGGTCCTCTGTGTCAGGAGGAGGCTAGAATCAGGTCATGTGAAAGTACTTGCAATTTCTCAAGGGATTATACTTAATTAACCAAGCCCCCTTCCAGCAGTCTTAAAGGGCCTTTTCATACCTCTAAGCTCATCAGGGAACAGAACAGCAGTAGTGACACCACACTGGAGCCCACAGAGAGAGGTTAACTCTCCCAGCAGCTCCTGTGAGCTTCCCAGCTCTCTCCATTGTCCCCATCCTGCTCCAAAGGGACACAGCACTTCTCATTTGACTGGAGAGCAGTGAAGGGAATAAATCCACAGGAGGTGTCCCATCCCATCCCACTATGACAATTTAAATTAAGCCATCACCAAAGGAGAAAGCTTACCCACCTTTGATACACTCAGTACCTGTGAGCCAGAAGTAGGACTCACATTCTATACAGTATTATGTGGCTTTCTTTTGGTACCTAAGTAAAGCCTGTAGCAGGACTTCACCCTTTAAAGTATCCCTCATGATTTTAGTGCAGAGCCTGAAGACCTCTGTCTTCAGTAACAGCTGATGTTACTGAAAAATTGAGCTACTTTGCACATACATATCTTAATCATCTAACGTTAAGACTAAAACTGGACACAAACAAAGATCATTATCTGAAAACATTTTACTAGTTACAACACCCTCGTGACTGCTGTAAGAGATAAGCATTTGAAGTAAAGATTATTTTTAAAAAGTTAATCACTTGAATTGCAGCATGATTATCATACACCAGCAAGTTGGCTGAATGGTAACCTGAAGAAAAGGTGAGAAAAAGCATCACTGGCTGCCACCCCAGGACAGGCAGTTCCACTGGCTCAGGTGCAGCCCGAAGCCGTGGAAGGTGCTGGCCATGCCCTGCTGTGGCAGCACAGCCTGGTCTGCAGCAGGGAAGGGGCAGCTGCTGCTGCTCAGCTTCACAGCCCCGCTCTTGTGTGAGCACATGCAAGCCTGGTCAGGGAAGAATTCAGGTTAAATCTAACTAGAGTTATGCTCACACAGTCTTATTCCTTCCCTGTGAAGGAGCATGACAGCAAGCCAGCTGGGATTTAGAAGCTGCTCTGGAGCCACACCTGAGTAAAGCCACATTAGAGCTATGTCCCCACCACCAGCAACTGCTCTTAGTCCCCACAGGGCAAGATGGCTCATGTGGACACCAAACCACAGCACTCCCACAGTTTCAGGAACCATGCTGCTGAGGACAGTAGGAGGAAGCAAGCCAGAGCAGCCAGCAAGGCTGAGAAAGTTCACAGCTTTGAGGAGTCTGCTTTGCAGAAACTGGACAGAGAAAGGGTGGAGGCAGTAACTCCCAGGCCGACAGACCCTGTGACATGCATAGCAGTCAACATCTCACTGCAGCAGAGACCAGTGCACAGAGCACTTTGCTCATAGCTTCCAGCAAAGATCACCTTCATAGCACCAATTTACTAAAATGGGGCAGGGAGGAAACCCAGTTATAGCATATTGGCCATTAAAAAGATATGCTGCCCCATGCGGAGCTTGGAAGAGCAGAGAATTTCTGCTTTACCTAACAAAGGGGTTTCAAAATAAGCCAATTCTGCGTCCACTCCAACTGCATTTTCTCTTAAGAGTTTTCTGGCAGGGTTTATAGTAGGCATTGCATCCAGTGGTTGAAAGAGCCAATCCCTATTCTTGAAAAGGGTAATAAGAAGAGACTCACTGAGGTGATTAAAGATCTGATACAAAACATAATGTTAAAGTAGTCAGTTTCAAAAAAGGAAATCAAGTGATTTATGCTAATATAAACCCTGTCATACTGTTGTACAGTCAGAGCCCCAGAGCATATTTGTTTGGCTGTTAATCTCAAAAATAGTCCGCTATGTTAATTTGTACTGCTCATCTTGCAGCAATAAGGAAAATAAAATTCTTTCACATAGAAAGTGGTAATCAGGAATATTCCCAAATAAATAAAAAAAATCAGTTTCCTTGAAGGCACTTGCTGCCATTGAAAAGGTAATGCCTACACAGTAGAGCACCACAGCAGTATTTTATTGCTTTTCTGGTTCTCAAGACCAAGTGTGAGAAGCCACTGCTACATTTGTGTTTAAGTTCAAGTCCTCCTTTGCAAGTGATCAATACTCTGGTATTCAGATGGGCCCGAGTAGAGGATCACCAAATGAAGTCTGAGGGGATGATCCTTGCAGAACATGTCTATCAGTCCAGAGATCAGTTACTCATATCAGGGTACCTACTTCAAATACCCTTATATAGGGTTTCTTTTTTTTCTCTTAAGTGGTGGAGAATCAGATTTATTACCCTCAAGGAGAGTCTCCCTAAAAAATGAGATCTCCTTCAAACCACATTCACAGAGCTCAGAAGGCTTCAAAAAAGCTTATTACTCACGCAAAGGGTCTGTCGTTTGCAGCTGCCTTACTTTAGATGACTTCCATCACCCACCCTGCCCCAGCTTTGCAGCTCTCTCATAATCAGTGTTTCAAAGCTCCAGAGACACTTCCCTTGGTTAGTAGCAGCAAGCACTCAGAACGCACAAGCACAGAGCCAGGCAAAACCAGGGTTGTGCCAATGCTGCTTCATAGGGCTGGAGAATTCTGCTTTTTAGAACTCTGGAGGTATCATTTACCCAGTTTAATCAGTGATCTGATCTAGGCAGGCCACCTTCTCAGGAGTAATAGTTCTACTTTATATGAAGATTACTACAAAGTTCGTAGTAATTCAAAACAGTTATTTAAAAAATGGCAGGGAATTCTCCTACCCCTTACACAGCATGGCTTCCAGAATCATTAATTACGTATTTCCAAGTTACAGCTACTAGAATGTAATTCCTCCCTTCTCAACCAGTCACATCCTACCAATGGTGTTTGAACTCCGTGCCTGCTAGCAGCCTGCACTCTCTCCAGAGGGTAAACAAGCCTCAGTTTGAGAAAAGGAGTTGCAAGGTAAGAGTACTAAGCCAGGAGAAGCAGCCAGGGGTGGATCCCCACATTTAATCAAGTTCAGATACTTGTACGCAACTTATTACACAACTTACTCCCCACCTTGTGCAATGGATCAATTCCTCTATTTTTGCCATTTCCTTTTTCAGAAATAGATTCTTCACATACTTCCCTTTGCTTTCCTGTAGCTGTTCCAAGTCATTAACATTGCCATTTTCTGTTTCTTTAGAGCTAGTTTGAAGAAACCCTTGGAGTAACTATTTTTGTACCTGTTGTTTGAGCGACTTACAGAGAACATCCTTTACTAGTCAAAACCCAGAAGGAAATTAAAATATCATGGGGAAAAAACTGGACCTCTTTTCCACATCATCTGGATGAGGAGGCAAAACTTGAAGAAAAATCTAGCCATATGCATTTGCCATCATTCAACTTTTACAATCTGTGTAGCTCTGGATTTTAAATCATCTTGTCCATGAGCTGCTTTACGCTGATGATGCCGCCCTCGTTGCCCACACAGAAGTAGCTCTGCAGAATTTAACATCCTGCTTTGCAGAGGCTGCTGAGCCTTTTAGCCTGGAAGTCAGCTTGAAGAAGACAGAAGTTTTATATCAGCCTGCACCTCAGGAAGTCTCCCATCATCCCCATATCACCATTGGTGAAACAGAGCTTAAATCAGTTCAGCAGTTTAATTACCTGGGAAGCATCATCTCCTCAGACGGTACGATTGATGCAGAAATAGATAACAGGTTAGCAAAGGCTTACAGAGCTTTTGGTAAACTCCATAAAAGAGTGTGGCGAAACAAACACCTGAAGAAAAGTACAAAAATCAGCATTTACAGAGCCATTGCACTGTCTACTCTTTTATATGGGTCTGAATCATGGGTCATTTACCGCCACCACTTGCGTCTCTCAGAACGCTTCCATCAGCACTGCCTCCGTACAATCCTAAATATCCACTTGTCGGATTATGTGACCAACACATCTGTCCTTGAACAGGCAGCAGTCCTGAGCAGGGCACGTCTCCAGGATGCAGGACTACCGCCTCCCTAAGATTGTGCTCTATGGTTAACTTGCCACTGGCTGCCGCAAGAGAGGAGCCCCGAAGAGGAGATACAAAGACTCCCTGAAACAATCCCTCAGCCTTGGCCGTATTGATCATCACCACTGGTCTACCCTGGCCTCCAATCGGGAGGCCTGGAGACACACCATCTCTAACGCTGCTGCTTTTGAGAACACGCGCAGGATCACTCTCAAGGAGAAAAGACAACGCAGAAAGAATCGCGTCTTGTCAGTATCACCAAAGGAGTCTTTCTGCTGTGCCTTCTGCAACCGGACTTGTCTATCTTGCATTGGCCTTTTTAGCCATCAGCGCACTTGTAGCAAGTGTGGGTAGAGCCCTTCTCAAATCTTTGTTCGGGAAGCCTAGACATGATGAGCTCTGGATTTTGTTTTGGGGGTTGTTTGTTTTGTAAACACCATTTTTTTGCACCCTTAGAAGGTGCTTTCCTCTGGAAAAGCAGTACACACCCACTATGGCCTCTGCACAGTAACAGTAGGGTTGGCAGCTATACTTGACATGTCAGCTTAACTACATCCCATGCTAAAGCTCTTCAACCTAAGGGCAGTTAAAAGGGCAGTGGATGCGTCTGAATGCCAGCGATGGTATGGTGCCATTTCTCACAGCTATTATCTGCCCCTCCTAGGCAATCCTATTCACAGCTTACAAACACATCTTTTGTGCCACCTCCCCTTCCACTGTACACCACACAAGTGTTATGATCCTGGCTGTGACTGTAGTAACTTGACCAGCAAAACAGTCCCTGCAGTCCTCACCACTTCAGATTTTCTGAGAAGACTCTTAGAAGTCAACTTTCTCGCACCTGTAACCTTGCCTTAGTCAAGTTCTTTCCTCCCCATTGTCACCCCAAGGGCAAGGGATTTCCCAGTACTGTTTAACAGTTGCAAAGACCCAGTTCGAGGGGCGGTCAAGACAGTTACCCGGGACATATTTTCAAATAGCCAAGGAGCTACTGAGACAGGATGCTAACAAGACAAGTGTGAGCTACACAGAGACATTGCATGTACAGTAAGTACTTGAGATTCACGAGCTAACAGACTAAATACTCACTCCCTATGTACAGGTCTTGAATTCAGCTGCAGTTAAGAACTGGTTTAGAGGTATCTTGAAATTGAGGGCAAACAAAATAGCTATGCTCTGACACCCTTCTTATCATTAAAGACACTTTCCACATGGAAGAAAGCATGATAACTGCTGTGATCAAGCTCTTCCTTCTAAAGGACTCATGTCTGGATAAAAAGTCAAAGCATGCTTATTTATTTCACATGCTTCTCTCTGTCCTTCAACCAAGACACTCCTAGAAGTTTAGCTCTGGTAAAGAACACAGAGCTGAACACAGAGCTGCCTGTTCCAGACACCCCGAGCATGGCCTGGGTGTGGCATATCAAGTTCTTGGCCAGCTCACAGTCCTCACTGAAAGTCTGAACAATAGCCAGACTTCTGGGAGCTAGAACACAGTCCTACTGTGGGATCTGACTGCCCAGACTATGAGCCATCTCTCCAAATTTAACTGCAGGCACAGTCAAGGGTGAAGTAAAGCTGTTTCATCATCCTGTGATTTTCAGTTTTATCATTTCCAGCATGCTAGACAAATCCTGCAACTTCTTTTCAGTACAGGGTCTCACTTAGGCTGGCTGCATTTTCCTATCTATTTAGCTCACAGTTCCCTAAAATGCAGGATTTATTTTCTTTTTATTCCACCACTTCTTTTTAATATTCAGTTTCCCAACCCACACTTGCTTCCCTCACCACCAACTTATTTTAGGTTTTAAATAATTCTGTTGGACTGTCCATAGTTTATAAAACACCAGCTGGTGATTGCTGAAGTACCCTTTGTTATTTTGAGTTTCATCTAGTTCAAGAATTTGGGCTTTCTTAATATAGATGAGAGTAGCTACAGCACTACAATACACAAATGTCCCCAAATACAATGTCCCCAAAGGCTCCTGAAGGGGCACAGAGGTGCAGGGGAGCAGTGCCAGCACAGGCAGTGTGTGTACCCACCACCCAAACAACCTGCACACTCCCAATCACTTCTCATGTCCATACTCCACAATTACACCACAAGCAGAAACAAAGAACGAATCAAGGTGGGGAATAACTCATCCATTATTTTCTCCAGCAGAACCATTTCATTGGCCCTATTGACTACATTTACACAAGGGCACTGGTACTAGCTACAGAAACAGGGAAGGGCAAGATGGCTTTTTAGGTATAACTGGACAAGATGGACCAAGCTACTGAACCACTTCTTATTCCTCACTCCCAGGCATACCTGCTTTATCCCCTCCAGACCCATTATTATTTAGTCTCTCAAGGTGTTCTCACAAAGTCTATTTCAAAGAGTTACAGCTACCTGAACGCAGTCTGCATCTGGTGGACTTAAAAAGCTGTAGCTGTCTCCACTGTTTTACAGAGACACAGAGTCACATTTTAAAAAACAGAATAAAGCCTTAGAGTTCCAGAGACTACTACAGTGGCAAGCTATTCCCAGTTCGCTACAGGGCTGCATGTTCTGAAACAGTGCTATAAGCTAAGAAGCAACTATCAAACGCACTAGTAACATACTGCCTCAGGACTTCCAGAGCCTAACACCATCTTCTGGCCTACCTCTAGCTTCACATGGGAAAGTGTTTTAGAATACTACCTGAACATAAACAGATGTCCTCCACAGATCAACTCTACCAGCAAACACAACAACAAGTAAGATAGCTGTACTTTAACTAGGCTTATAATAAAGAGTTCCTTCATAAAGGGTTTGCTTCTGATAATTTTTAATCATTATACTTGACTTGCTCTTTTACTTTCTCCATACCACTCCAGAAGATGAAGTTAAGAACTTTCAGGCACCTATACAATACCTCTTAAGTTTCAGTACTTTCCAAGTTATCTTTGCTAAGAACTATTGTCCCACTGTGACAAACACATGACCCTGAACAATCCAATCTAACTTAGAAAATAACCCAACTTAGAAATTGGCATTGCTCTGAGTGTGGGGTTGGACCACACGATTTCTAGGGTTATCTCCAGGCTTAATTTTTAAATAATTCTACAAGACTACAGAGGTTGTTGGGGAGCAACACCACAATATTCAGAATAATTTTGGCAGAAATTGACACTTTATATAAGGTGGGCAAGAGCAATTCCTTATGGGATTTGCAATTTCAGTATTTAGATCCTTTATCCTCCTCTACAGAGATGTTATGGACTATCTTTATGCAGCCAAACAGGCAGATAAGCCAAACTGTTAGTGGTCTTCCTAAAGCTGCAGGTCAAAAGTGAGAAACACAACTGGGTAGTAGGAAAAGAAATAGGAGATGTACTCAGCATCCAGCTAAGTCAACATAAGTGCACATTTAACTCACAAAAGCAAACTCACTAGACTAAGCAGAGGCAGGGAGTCTGAAAAGCAACCTTTTGCCAAGAGCATTCACAATTCAACTTGAGAGCTTAGCTCTTACCCAGACCTGCTGTGTAGGGTTGCTTTTTGTTATGTTTTCAGTTTTTTCCACATGCTAAGGTACAGCAGGATAGGGTTTGCAAGCGTGAATTCAACTTTGATCAAAGCCTGGGGCTCCCTCAAGATTCCTGCACACAGATCATCATCATCATCATGGCTAGGCTTCGCGAAGATTTGAGAAGGGTTCTACCCACGCTTGCTACAAGCACGCTGATGGCTAAAAAGGCCAATGTAAGATAGACAAGTCCGACTGCAGAAGGCACAGCAGAAAGACTCCCCAGGTGATATCGAGGAGACGCGATTCTTTCTGCGTTGTCTTTTCTCCTTGAGAGTGACCACACAGATACCTCACCACTAACTGCACATTTCCAGAACACTGGGAGCAGGAAAAGCTGCTAACAAGTCTTGCTCAGGCTTGTTGTGGAAAAGGACAGTCACACATAAATGTGTCTAATAACCCATCTTTCTCTAAGGGAATGGCAGACCAATGAAATCACTTGGTTTATAAGACTGTCTGAATCTTTTCAGATACCTCCAAACACTGCCAAATCAAAGCTGCCATTAAATACTGTAAAAGCATTTCACAGGAAAGTCCTCTATGCCGAACTTTTCTGAGTCTGAAGCAATTTGCACATAGCAATTTGTAGAGACAAGGAAAAACTTGAAAGGACAGAGCAATGCAGCACACAGTTCAACAGGTTCTAGAGAGAAAAAAAAAAGAGACATTCCATTTTTTTGCAATATGAAAGATACATACAAAGCTTAGCCATGGGAGAAGTAGCAGGTCAACTCCTCTGACTAAGATACTTAGTGGCAGAAGAGACTTTGCAATGAGGTGAATAAAGTACAGAGCAAGCAAAGCTTATGTATTAAATTCATCAGAACTTGAAGCAGCAATGGAGCAAGGCAGCCTTCTGCCAGATTTCTACTCGATTATTTCACATTTATGGGAACAAACACTAAGATAGCATTGTATTTCCTGTGTATGATGCTGAAGCAAGCACTGTTCAGGACACCTCATCTTCAGGTGATGGGACTGATCTTTTTAGCAATTTGGAAGTTACTTAGTCCTTCTATTTGCTCTGTCTTCTGACAGATTCAAGACAAGACTATAGAGATATATTCTTACAGCTGAAGATGCCGACATGTATCGTCAGTCAAAAAAAGATCTCTACCCTATACTCCTGGATGTGCAAAAGGGAATTCAGGCTGAGCATAATACACTGCATTGCAGCTCGCAGTCGCCCTTCAACCTGAGATGTTAGTAACAAACTACAGAGCAAGACACAAGAAAAAATCTAACTTGGGGTTTTTGAGATTTAACGTGCTTCCACATGTATGGCTGTGAACTCAGCACCCCAGGTATACACCACAGAAAACAGTGGTAGCTATAGACTTCACATAGCCCAAAACACTCACAGCAGCAAGTCATTAAAAGAATAGTAAGAAAATTCTGAGTGTTCAGGAGCTTGCTGCTTCACAGTTTGTCATGGTGGGGTCAGAATACCATCAGTTTCAGGTTCAGTTTAGTATTTTAAGCAAAACAAAAAATATTATGTCAACACTTGGCTTTTTTAAATACCAACTTCAGGTAACAGGGGCTCCTTGATTGCTTTTTGGAGCAAAGGACTAACATTATAGCAACAAGGAAAGCATGTCACATCAATGTTCCAGGAAAGAGTAAGTTACAGTCCAGTTTCTGTAACAAAGTCAGCACAACAGAGCTGCAGGCTGAAGGAGTAAGACACATTGCTTGTCCAAATATTTTCCTGGTTTAGTGATAAAGTGTTCTATGGTGTTGAATAAGAACATTCTCCAGGCCTTCCACAGTCCCAACCATGGACTTGGAGACTTCTGATATTTTAAGTAACACTACCCTTTTCTGACTCCATTATTCAAATTACTAGTAACCTTCAGAGTTTTTGAGACAGCTCACAAAATGAGCAGTCATGTCTAACACTTCATACAGCAGCTTCTGGTTCTCTAGGAGACTGGATATTGCTAGAACATCACCATTTTACTGGTCTCTGCTTTCTATATTTCACCAAGGCAGACAAGTTCACGTTGAGTCCCCCTCAGTAAAAAAAAACCACAGATACTGCAAGAAAAATGCAGTTGCTCACTCACATAGCACATTTTCAGAAATAGAAAAATCTAGGTTTCTCAGCTTTGAGGTAAGCTCAGATCCTGATTTTTCCCTGAGGATAACTGTAGCCACAGAACACTGAATACAGCCAGACACTGGATTCAATACATCTCAGCTCAAGTTTTCATTATCTATCCAGTAAAACAAATAAAGTTATTCAGTCACTTTTTCAAAAGTGGTTTTAAGTTTCCTTAATATATAGATACATGTAGGGTCAAATGAAATTACTAGATGTTGGCATAATAGTTATTGATGCTTAAGCTTTCAATCTCATCTCACAGAGCACAGACATTTCTCAACATTTGAATGTAACATTTAGTAGTTACAAACAATAAACAAAAAAAGCAACACCCTTCTTATGCACGCTGTACAGTGTCTCCATTAATGAATGCTGTCAAAACTTAGAGGAACATATGAATATAATGAGTAACATAATTTAGTGCCATCCCTAAAGGACAACTCTGGTGGTTTTAAAAACAAAACACATACAAACCACATACACCAAAACAAACATGTCACAATTTTGCACGTTGTTAGTGCTTAGACACTGAGTATTCTATTGTCTCAGCTGCACTCAGCTACAATACAAGCAAGTTTCCTTCAACCCATCCAGCTTTCCAGGCAATTTTGCTTTCTTGATTCTTGAAGGTCTGTTTTAGTGGTCAGATACTAAGTAGATTAACCAAGTAACTGGGCACTACTGAAAGACATTTAAAAGGCCTTTCTTTAAAGGACAGTGCAATCAGGCACAGCCAACATGGGCTCATGAAAGGAAAGTCCTGATTTGATATCCTTCTACAGTAATAAGGTCACCCACTGAATGGATGAAGGAAAGGTGGTGGATGTAGTTTTTTTGTATTTTAATAAAGCTTTTGATCTGTCCCTCACAGCGTCCTTCTGGACAAGTTGTCCAATTGCAAGATGAGGAGGTTCAAGGTGTGATGGATGATGAACCAGAGGCAGCAGGCTCAATGGGCTGTAGGGAATGGGGCTGTGTCTGGCTTGCAATCAGTCACCAGTGGTGTCCCTTAGGGCTCCATAACAGGGCCAGTGATGTTCAGTATTCTTATGGCTCTAGATGCAGGAGCTGAATGCACCATTAGCAAATGTACTGACAACATGGAACTGGGAGTGCTGTTGACTCTCTCAAGGGACATGAGGCCTAGCAGAGGGGTCTAGATAGATCAATGCCATGAAATTTAAAAAGAACAAATGCCAAATTCTGCACCTGGAGCTGAGTAACACCAGGCACATGTCCAAATTGGGAGAGGAGTGGCTGGAGAGCAGCCCTGCAAAAAGGGATATAGGAACACTGGTCAGCAGCAGGCTCAAGAGGAGCCAGCAATGTGCCCTTGAAGATGAGGGCAAATAGGGAACATCAAAAACAGCAAACACAGCCAGTCAAAAGAGGGTACTGTCCCACTGTATTCAGCACTGGTGCAACCTAACCCGGAATACTTTGTGCAGTGCTGGGTCCACCATGATGTTAGGGTGCCTGAACATGTCCAGAGAACAGCTGTCAGGCTGGAGAAGGGTGGGAAGGCAAGTCCTTTGAGGAGCAGCTGAGGACTCTGGTCCTCAGAGTTTCTCTAGTTTGAAGAAAAGAAGGCTGAGGGGTAACCTCACTGCTCTCTGAAGCTTCCTGAGGATGGGACGTGGAAACAGAAGTGCTGATCTTTCTCCCTTGGATCCAGGATGCATGGGAATAATTCAAAGCTGCATCAGGGGACATGTAGAAAGGACATGAGGTAGCATTTCTTTACCAAGTGGGTGGCCAAACCCTGGAACAGGCTTCCTGGAGAGGGGGTCCATGTCTGAAGCCTGACAGCTTAAGAGGCATTTGGACAGTGCCCTTAACATGATTCAGCTTTTTGTCAGCCCTGAAGTGGTCAGGCAGCTGGACAAGATGATCACTGTAGGTCCCTTCCAACTGAAAAATTCTATTCAAAGTAGAGTCTATGATGGATGGACCTATCTATTTCTAATTGGAAGAAGAAACTCACCAAGAAAGTAAGTAAGCATATCTGAAACTACACCCATGTCTCTAATATTGGGAGATGAAGATTCTTTTCTAAAATAAGGGGAAGAGAAGGATGAAAGTTTTGTTCTCATTTAACTTAGATTTAGAACATCTCCACAAAACTGAAAGAAATATCAAGCATACTTATTATTACTCTTTCATGAAATATTTTTATTTAATAACCCTTTCTTGACCAATGGTCTGCATCACTTTTTACAGTGTTAGCAAGAGTTCCTGGAGCACCAGTTCTTACCAGTTTTCCTTCACAGATACACTACTGGTCAACTTCTGCAAGAGCCACCTCTTGCATGCATGAAGAAAACGTCCATACAAAGATTACTATGCCATATTCTTCTTGCTAACTTGCATATGAACAGCTCAAACATTCATTAAAATGTGTGCTTAATGATCTGTAGGTAAACTCTTACTTTTAATACATATGTACATATCTCTCCTTCTCTATGTCTTCTAACTGGAACTCCCAGGTTGCCAGAGAGCTGTCATACTAAGAGGACTAACAGGATTGTTTTATGTAAGAGGACATACTGGACCACAAAGTATTGTGTGGGTTTCATATCACCAGTGTTTTACTGGGCAACCTGATATTGCTTGAATTTGTCAGCAGTGGAACTGCCTTACTTCTTACAGTGTACCTTCAGAACCATTTGCTGCCATTCTCTAAGTCCTGTGGATTATAATTGTTAGGAAGATATCAAGTTCTGGATTTTATCAGAGAAAAAAACCACATGACCAGAACCCTCTTGTCCATCCAGCAAAGCGCATGAAAAGATATTTAGTGTATTGATGAAATAAATGATTTCACCCTCTGAGCACACTACTCTGGAATAGTGGGGGGGGGGAAACCAAGCCATATTTATATTCTTAGAGATATTATAAACAAAAAGGTACACCTCTGCAGGATCAGAGATGTGATGTCAAGCACCCTGACACTTCATGCTAATTATTTCTCTGGCAGCTCAGTTTTTACACTGTAACTAAGCACAGAATTTATAAATATATCAGAGACTCAAGTTTAATGCAGTTTAAAATACATGGCAAGAATTTAGCCCAGAACATGCTTCATTAACATACGTTAAATAAAAGCACATTCATTAAATGCTGTGACTAAGTGATTGATCAGATTGCCGCAGCAGGTTTTTCCTGTACTTTGTCACTTCCCCACCATAATGAGGTCTCCCAATCCAGAGAGGAAATAGACTCTGACAAGGACTTACAAAACAGGAGTACAAACCAGTGATATACAGACAGACAAGAACGGTTCATGGCTGCATAAAGTCAACAGTTTACAGCTGGACTCAAAGGTCTTTTCCAACCTAAGTGATTCTATGATTCTACCTCAAGAATATAGGGAGGAACGCAAGGGCAGAATAACGGTTCTCCAGTATGCTGCATGCAAGATTCTCTGACATCAATTTGAAATTCCCACACCAAAAATAAAAACCCAACCAAAACCAAATAACACAACAAGTACAACAAGAAAGTTTTTACAGTATTCGCACTCCAGGACAGTCAAGTCCTGTCTACTGAGTAGCCTTCCCCTAAGAAACAAACAAGTTGACCAACAGAACTAGAAATCTGCAAGAGTACAGCTCAGATTGGACCCTGAATACCATGGCAGTTAGATTCACGGCATCAGTCATTCTTTCTGAACTCTTCTGAGATTTCATTTTTCTCTACACAGAATAACAGCTGGCAGAGGAAGCAATCTGTCTCTTCCCCCCAAGTACATCTTCTCATTCTTGACTAACTGTATGTTCCTCTACAGAGCAGATCAGATTTGGAGCTTTTTTTATTCATTCCTCCTTTTGGGGCACCCCTGTGCCCTTCTCTGTAGCTATTCAACCAGAATGGCCAAAGGGAAAGAGATGTAGCATGGCCATATACTCTATTCCTTAGCCTGGCAATGGGATAAGAACTGATTGTCATTCTTTCATCCGTAGTTTGTACTTTTGTATAGGTTTCTCAGAACAACTTCTACAACTTCAGAGATGTTAGAAAACTAGGAAAAAGCATTTTGCAGGAGTCATGCCTTTAAAAACATCTTCAGAGTTTTCTCCCCATTTAATACAAGTTCAACAAGCTGCTATACAAAGGCAAGGAATTTTTGACTGCCCCAATACAACACTGGAGGATCACACATTCATAGAAGTGAAGATATCCTTTCATCGCTGCACAGGAAGGAAGTAGCAGTAGATCACTTACCTACCGATAGCCACAGTTGCTGCAGACACAATTGTCTCTTGTCAATATAAGGCCCAAACCTCTGCAATTTCAGGTTTTAAACCTCCCAACAGTTGCAGCTGATCCTATAACAACCAAGCCTACCAGTGACTGTCTCTTCCTACCTCCATGCCAAATATTTGCTTTAAACATTACAGCAAGAGTCAATATTAGCCACTGGAGTAAGAAAGGTGGGGTTTATGCCCACAACTTCCAAAACACTTGAATTCTCCACCTAGAAACAGCCATAAAGAGTGTTACAAAGAGATGTGCCCAAAATAGTAATGTTCCGTCAACCTGGAGAGTTCAGCCTACTTTGGAAGTTTCACGTGGGATAAAAACAAACTCTTTTGATGCAGTATTATTGGCTGCACTATGCAAATTCCTGCTGTTCCCAAAGACCCCTAAGGAAAAGCAAGTAATTAACTAGCCACTTACTGTTGCTCTTAATTTACATCAGTAAATTGCCCTGGATTATTCCTGGGCAGAGAGAGATTTCCATTTTTCCAACAGTGTGTCAGCAGCAGCAAAGGCTCCTCACTGGAGTTGATTTTTGCTACAACCATGTAGCAGACAGACAAACAGGACACAGGGATAGGGGAACAACAGAGATCTGAGGAGTTGAGATCTTGGAACTCTTTTCAAGCAGACCCCGTTGTACTCCTTAGAACAGTGATTAAGCACAGATAACAGCTTTATTGTGCAAATTCAGGGAGGCCCTCCTGCTGCACAGAAGGCGGGGGGGGGGGGGGGGGGGGGGGGGAGAGGGGAGAAAAAAAAAAAAAAAGAAGCGAGCCAAATAAGGTTGTTTGAGCTGCACGGAGCCAGGAAAGAGTCCAGGAGATGACGTAGCTAGAGGAAGCTTTTAGTCAGCTTCCTTCATACCCTGGAGCAGAGCCAGAGCTACCTCTTCCAGAGGGGCTTCTCTGGGGAGTGGCCATTGATCAGCAAGGACATGCCCAACCCAGCCGCCCGGAGGGTCGCCCAACCCCCCGCCGCCTCCCTTCCCCTCTCCCCCCCCCCCCCGCAAGTATCACAAACAGAAGAGATTGAAATCCCTCCGTTTCAGTTCATCAGCTGTCTTTCAAGCAGCTACCTAGGGAGTCAGTGAGCTCTTTGCAGCAGGATTTCATTTCTGACTGGACATTACACGTAAAACAACTGAAACAGGTTTCCTCTAGAGGCAGTGATGCCATTTCCTGTCAAAAAACAAAAAAAAAGTCCATATTAAGACATCTTATGAACCATCCCCACGAAAAAAGCACGAATTGTAATTAATCTTCAGGGGTGATTAATCAGACAAGGTAGAATCTCCCAAGGAAAGGGCTGTAACCACTTCAAAACAGGTACTGCCTGTAAACGTTATGGTGACAGGATATTTGCTAGAAGCAAGTGATGATGAACCCCTGATAGGAGGCACTTTGTTCCCCATACCATTCTTACAGCAGAAGCAGCAGACCTAAAGCTCTCTTTGGGCCCCGTTTATTGGGTGTACCTCACCAACCAGCTTCTCATTCAACTGTCTCCAGTAACAGACCAAGAAAGAAGTCAAAAATTAAATAAAGGAGTCAACTAACATGTTTAATCTTCAAGAACTCCGGTATGATAAGCACTCTTAGGTCTAACACTGCCACGTTCAAGTTTTATGAACTGGATTGTGACTACCAATTCAGATCAGGTACATGGAGCAGTTCTTGCTCACTACACTGTAAAACCACTATAACTGATGTTTTTTGCACAACATTGCCAGTCAGGTGCAGGGCTTGCCATAAGACGGGAAAGGAAGATTTTACCAGTATGTAAAAATAAAGTTTTGCTCACTGTCGTGCTTAATTGCTTCATGTGACATGAGGCAAAATCGTACTATTCTTGCAGAATTTAGTAACCAAGCTGATGGATGCACTACAAACTAGGCTGTAAAGGCCCTTCCTGTTTTGAAAGAATTCTCTGTTTGGTATAAAGCTACAGACAATTCATTGCATACCAGTTCAGTAGTTTACCTGGTTACACTGTACACTCAGCGTCTTTTAGCTATTATTGCTTCTGAAGTACAAAGGCATTTGACATTCACCAGCAGGGGAAACACAGACTTCTGTATAAAGCAAGGTCTTTGGGAGCACTCATACACCTCTTTACAGCAAGTCACATATCTGATAAGTGTTAGAAGAAGCATACAGTGGATTGAGTGCCTAACAAGCTAGCATACATGTCAAACCAAAGCCTGTCTAATTTTGATCAGTGTTGTCAAACTTCTCAAGTTATACTGAGTGAGGGAGAGGAGGCAATATAACACCAAAGGGTCAATCCTGAGATAAGGCAGGAGGGATCTAGAATGTTTCTAGAGCTCCTTCATAGTACAAGAAGATCCAAACCCAGGGACCCAAGAGAGAAGTGCCCATCCGTTATAGTTTTCATCACTATTCACCCTTTGCCTTCAAGACCTCTGGTAAATTCCACAAGGAAAAAAGATCACCCAAACAAGTGTAGCACTCTGCTTACAATTATCATCTTATTGCAGCATTTGGTAGCAAGTAGCTACACAGAAGAAATTATCCAGAGGGTTCTCTTGATATCTACCTCAATCTCTGCTACCTTTCTTCTAACCAGAACTCTGCAGAAGAACAAAGGGGGTTGAGCTTCAGAGACTTTTAGAGTCCAACTAAGACCATCAATTCAAATTACAGACAGAGTCCCTGAAGGCCCTAATAACTATTGCTACACTGAGTTTTAGAAAGCATTAAGGGAAAAGGCAACAGTTCAAACTTCATCCTACCTTAGTTTGAAGCTTTCTGTATTCACAAGATTAGCTTTGACTAAAACCATTTCTCTACAATGAGTAAAGACTATATTACCTAAAGCATAACCACTAAAGTCCTAGTGACAGGACAGCTGAATGCACACCTCACACGTGATGGATGCTCACATTTCAAGTTCAGTGGCCTAACCATTCATATAGCCACAAAGTAAGTATGTGCACAGGCAAAACAGTCAATGAATCCTGCTACAGAAGCCTTGCTTTTTCTAATAGCTAAAAATAAAGTATCAGCCCATTAAATAGGCATGACTGGTACAAAAAAAAGGAAAAGGTCACTTACTTTCCCTCCCACTCTGACAGTTAATATACTTTTTGTAATACTAAAGTTCAAGGGATTAACTATGGGGCTTAGACTAGCCACCAACACGACAGTTGAGTCACTTCCATCAGGATTTGGAACAGTGTGACTTCCAGCACTGACTAGCCCGAATTGACTCTGCGAGAGACCAGAGCACCAGTCAGGGCAAGATCAGAGCCTACTCATGCCAAATAAACAGACTGCTCACAACGGGGGCAGAGACTTTTCAGAGCTTGAAAGATATGTTTTAGCATTCAACTAGTTCTACCTTCTGCAATATAAAGCATGGGGGGATAATTATACATCCTCTTTGGTCCCTTCTTTAACTGTACACACCTTGCAAACTTTTCAGAACACAAAGATTTAGACCAGAGTTGGTTGCTTAACTGTAAGATCCCTCTAGACAAAAGAGAGAAGCTTTCCTGTTAAGAGCATAGCAGGATCAGCAGATTGATCCATGACGGACTTTCTACACAGGCTTCCAGCAACCAAAACCCCCTTGTCGTGCAGACATTACAAGTCACAACAGCAAATCATGTGCACTAGTTCAAGGGTTACCAGAGTTAATCTTGGATTCTTATTAATAGTGCTACATAGCATAGTGCCACTCATAGCAAACTTTTCATAATGAAATGGAAATCTCTAGCTAGATGTGTTAACATTTAGCTTAGCTTGAAAAGGAGTAGGGACTCAGAACTCAACAGCTTTTGCTGCTCAAGCCATGCAGCAGCATGTTCCTGTAAGCCTGGTGAGATGAATGATAAGAGCTACCAAGCAGTTCAGACACAAATGTTTTTCCTGCCCAGCCAGAACTGTTCCCTGGAACATTTCCTCCATCTGTCTTCTTCACAATGGATTTATTTTTGTGATGAAGCCCACGTATAACTATAACTACCTAGGTTCATCCACATTTGACCTTCATTTTTTTCCTTGATTGAGAAAGTCATTTGCATTTTACTGTTTTGTTAATTAAGCAGCTATTAACAAATCTTAAGCTAGCACACTAGTAGTCATGTTTATTTCACATGAAGAAATTACAGTTATGCCAGCATATCCTGTTTCTGTAAACCACAGATCAAAAAATAATGTCTGAAGATTATTTCAGTTGGGTCTACAACCAGGGCAGATGGGGCAGGAAACGAAGGCAGACATAGCAAGAGGCCTGCAGTTCAACAGGCACAGACACTGGAGCCGCTTTCTGAGGAATCTGTGGTGTGCAACACACAGCATTACAGCAAAGCACTTGCATTTCTCTATCTGCTCCAGTTTTCAAAAGCTCCGAAAGCAGAAGTGCTCTGTCAAAACCAGAAAGCAGCAGACCGAGAAAGTGAACCCGGCCCTGGGTGTGTCTACAGAAGCAGAGGCTGCAGTGAGTACCTCCCAGCCAGAGTTCACACTCAGCCTGGCACCGAGAACTCCATCTCCTGAGCCTCTCAGCAACTCGTTCAGGACTTCTTGGCCGATTCACTCTGAAAGAAGTCACTCATCACAACTGTAAACTCTCTGGCTAAAAGGTCTCAAATGCATTTTACACAGAAGTCCCCTAACCTGTGCTCCTTCTGTTAATCTTACTGAACTTGCTGCCTGTATTTTAGGTTTTTTAGTAAGTAAATCTTCACTAATAACTGCCGATGTCTGAAGAAAGGCCTTCCTAAAGTTTCAGAAAATACTATCTTAACCTTGAAGTAGCTCGAGTTTGATATCCTTTAAGATGCTGACGTTTAAACAACCATCATCATCCAGCTATCGTCTCAGAGAAATGGCATTTAAGACGTCAGGAAAAGTAAAGTCAAACAGGCATTTAGTATCAATTTTAAAGCAATAAAATTAAACTATTAAAAAAAAAAAAAAAAGGAAAGAAAATCAGGGTGGATTCCATTTCAACTGCCTTTTGCATAGGGGTGAGGTTTTATTTAGAATCTTTTTTTCTCTCCTTTATATAAACCACAGACTCCTAGCTTAAACATTTGATGTTTCAGGCCATTTCAGATCACTCCAATGAGGAAACATCCAGACACTTCCAGCCTGCTCCTTCCTGTTTTATCAATGAAGGGCTGAGACCAATTTTTACTCCAACCAGGAGAAACTAAATGGAAAAACCCCACGCACCTCATTAGTCATCAAACTCCTGCTGCGAGGAGAGTCAAGTACGGACTTGGCCGGACTTTCCTAAGTACCAAAATCTCTCCAGCCAAGCAATACCTCCAGTCAAGCTGGGACAAGGCTCCCTGGCAACTCAAACTGACTAATTACAAGTTGTGAAAACCCCAACTTCTCCGCGGAGCACACGAGGCGGCCATAGCTCTCTCCAGCCCCCTTCGGGCTCTCGGAAGCCTCGCCCCGCCGCCCCCCCGGCCGGGACGCACAGGCGGGCGGGCGGTGGCCCCGCCGCGCTCCGACGGACATTTTGGGGCGGGCGGGCGGCCCCGCCGCGCCGAGAGCCCGCGGCCCAGGCGGGGCCCCGGCCCGACCCCCGGGCGGGGAGCGGCCGGCGAGGGGAGCACAAGATGGAGGGGCAAGAGACCGGTTCCGCTACCCGCGACTCCCTCCTGCCCCTCGCTGCTTCCTCCGGGGCGGCCGCCACCGCCCGGGGCTCAGCCGAACCCAGGCGGGAGGAGTTCCCGGGCCGCGCCCGTCCGGGCCCCCAACGCGGGGCCTCCGCGCTGCCCCGCGCCCGCAGCACCCACCGTTTTTGGCATCTTCCCGGCGGGCTGAATACGGCGGTCGCTCCTCCTGCGCCGGTGGTGATCCGCACGGGCTCTGCGTTGCTTCTAACGGGACTCCGCGCCGCGCCTCTCCCCTGCCCGCCCGGCCAGGCCCCGCCCGGCCCCGCCCCGGCCGCCCCCGTGCGCGGCTGCGGCCGCGGCGCCCTCGCCCCGGCCGGGCCCTGTCAGGCGGCCCGGGAGGGGCGCGGCCACGGGGGCTGCGGCGGAGCCCTCCGGGGCAAGAGCCCAGGGCTTCCAGCGCCCCTGAGCAAGTGTCGAGAGAGCCCCGGCCGCTGAGGTTTATCCGCGGATCAGTGTCACTGGGCCTTCTGCTCCTTGTTAAAAGCACTATTTAAGAAAATAATGCTGTTTTATCGGCGATTGAACTGTTCAAAGTAAGACTGCAGCACTGACCCGTGACGGACCCTTCTGTGCCTCCTGCGGATGCATCTCGGGCGCTGCTACGCCCGGGTTCCTCGGCTTTTGGTGCAGCCGGTCAGTTCCTTTTCTGTAGAGGTTTTCACAGCTGTCCTTTTGAGTAAAAAACACACTTCCAGCTCCAGGTGCTTCAAAAGCCCAAGGGACTGTGGCTCCCTGAAGCTCGGCAAGCAAACCACCTCTGGTCTTCAAGGCTTCTCCAAGGCCACCACCATAACCACACAATATAAAGGAGGAATCAAATTCATGGATGAGAATAGTTGGAGGTCCAGCAGCAAGCCACCTGCCGAAGTTGCCCCTGCCATCCGTGTTTTGCAACCACTGATGGAGGAAATCAAGGTCCAGTATTTTCATGGGAATTTAAAGATGCCATTTCTTCTCATTTGGGACTCTGAACATAACTGTCAAACAGCAAACTAAATCCTGTTTTCTCTCAGGAAGACGTCTTTCCTTTTACAGGTATCAACTTGTGCCCAGAAGAAGGAAATGAAATGTTCACATTAAATTGTCTTAATTTTAAAGCAAAGTAGAAAAATACCTTATTACTTTTTTCTTGACTTTGTGTCTTCTTGTCAAATCTGCTAAACATTTTTAATCTTTAAGCCATCTTGGTTGATGGAAAGCCTGTGCAGGCTAGGTGTGCTTCATACCTACTTCCCCCCCCCTCCCCAGCATCCTAAATAAATGAAGATTGTGTTAATTTAAGATATAAATTGAGATATAAAACAGGAAGAAAGCAAGCCAAGCCAAGCTCAAATGAGCATAGACTGCTGCTGAGTAAACTGTTTTCTTTAATTTGATTACACTATTCTGCTGTGATTAATATTAAACTGAGGTATGTTGGGAATTGACATCAGATTCATAATAACACTTTGTACGTCTTTAAAAATTGCAGTTCATTCAAAAGACCTCAAAGTGCCTTGTAAATACACATAATTAAATCCTCAGGATCTTCAGAAAAGAAGTTTCTCTTTTCCCGCCAAGGATTAATAATGTTGTGAATGTTTATGTAATATGATACAAATAAATTTTAAGCTTATAAAATGTGCTGATTTGCTTTTCAGTGTCATGTTTCCTCACCGTGCAGCACTGCATGAGAAAGAGAAAATCCAGAACAGTTCTCAGCCTATAAAAAAGAAAAATAAAGTTTGCAAGACACAAGGCCTTGCCTCACCCTGAAGTAAATCAAGAGTAATACTATAGAGAGTAATAAAACTATTCCCATGCCCACCTGGCAGGAGAAGGAAATGGGGTCCATGAGCTTTCTTTGCTTCAGCTGAATATACAGGTTTCACTTAAACTAGAATCTCTATGCTGTGCCTACATAGGAAAAAAACATCAGTATAATTGGATTGATGTAAAACAGTATAACTTTCCTTCACAGAAAGTCGCAGGTGCCTAAGAGCCTGTGTTATAAAGTTTTCTTCCTTTTCTGGCTCATTTTTATGTTGAGACTTTCTTAGACTAGGTCCAACAAGACTGCTCCATGAAAGGGCTCCATTTGTTTCCTGCAGAAACAGATACTGACAGAAGACATCCAGAATAATAAAGTCACTTGCTTGTGATTTTTTGCCAGGTTTGGATCCAGGAATGTTATGCATGAGCTTTCTCACTGAATTCAAGTGACTTTGTGGAGACTTCTTCCATGCTAACAACATGTATGATAGCGAGAGCCCGATTCTGCTTCTATTGGGATTTCTATTCCAATGTTCCTTCATAAGACTGAGGTAACTGTTTGGATAATTTCATTATTCTTTTTCATAAAGATGATAAGACTTTAGACGATAGAAGTGTAGCTATTTCCTTGCCAAATTTAAAGTGCCACAGTTTAGTATCCGGGGACCTAATGTTTTCTTCATAGTGCTAATGACAAGAAGCCATGATGCAAATGAAGCCTTGTGCCAGTGAAACAATCAGATCCAAAGCAACTGGATTCCCACTCAGAGTGTTCCTGGCATTGGCCGTGTGTGCAGAAAGTCATAAACCCTGTGCCAAAGAGTCTCAAACAGTCTGAAGGGGCAAGACAAAGCAAAGCAAATGCTACAGCATAACAGACACTTCTTTCTCACCCCCGTCACTTCTCTCATCCTTTTTCCCTAACATTCACAGCAATAGCCAAACAAAATACCATTCATGCCACTTTGAAAGACAAGGGTCCCCTGTAAGAGACATGAGTCTCTATGCTTCTCTTCTTCTGCTTCTTCCTTTCCCCCTCCCCGTTGAGGTGGAGGACAAGACATCTGAAACAAGAACCACATGGTGCTCCAGCCACAGTACCATGAGGAATTCCTGCTGCAGACTTACTGCACCAAGACCTCACCTCCCCCGGACCTCTGCATTGCCAGCTGCTGAGGAGGGGTGGTGTCATCCAGCAGCCATTTGCTGAGCACTCCCTGCCTGGCCATGTGTGAGAACAACCACATCAGTGGATTCCTTGAGAGCCACAGGCAGGGGTTATCTCTCCTCCTAATTTCAGAATGAGATTCCAAGGGGTAAAAGTATCAGCTGACTAAAGATCCTTCTTGCAGGAGTCTGGAGAAATGAGTAACATTACCCAGGGCCTCAAAAATGCTGTTATTTCCAGACTGCTCAGATCCCAAATAATATGAAAGTGTTTCAGAATTCGATTAGACCTGATGACATTAAGCATCCTCCTGGGAGAAGGTCTGGTATTTCACTGAGGATTTCTGGTCTTGGTTTCATTTACATCCAACCTTCTGTAGTACCTTCTTTTAAGCAGAAAAAGCAGGTAAATTATTTGGTCTGACATATCAAAACTATTTAGCATGAGCACTTAAACAGGGGGCTGTTTCATCAGCATATAGTTTTTTTGACTAATGCTGAGTAACCTGAGCTCCCTTCTGCATAGCTTTGACAGAGGATAGAGGCCAAATTCTTACTAGAGGTATACTTCAGAGGGCTGAAATTTAGTTTAATTCACGTAAGTAAAGGGAGGGACAAAATTAAATTGTTACCATAGTATGAGAACTACACCTTCACCACACAGTAGTCCTAGATTGAGTCTATTTAAAATTAACCAGTCAGGTTCTGAGCTCTTGTTCGAATAGCAGCTAAACTTTTTCCTGTTGCTCTTTCTGCTTTCCCTCTGCTCAGACTTAATGCCTTTAGGTTCACAGTGAGATGCCTTCAATGACAACCTTGGATCATTTTACTGTTTGATTGTATTTAGAAGTAAAAAGCATTTTCTTAGCCAAACAAACAAAATCACTTTCCATTCACCTTTACCTCTTTAAGACCTTTATGCCTTGAGCATCATGGTAATTTTTTGCAGTGATTCTCAAGCTGGAAGGATGAGAGAGGTAAAGGAAGTGGAGAGCATATCACATCCAGGAAGGCAGGGTTTGAAAAGGCTGGAAATAATTCCATTTCCATGTAGCTGCAGTGACAGGGCAGAAGCTGATGGGCCACTGAATGTGTGACTCCATTTATCTGATCCCCTTTCCACCTCACAGAATGGATCTCATTACATTGTACCATCCCAGCTCCTGGCTTATCCACTCACTATGGCAGAAATAGCTGGAACTGCTTGGAAATCCCAGGGATTTGAGTCTGCCAAAACCAGTCTGTCTGGTTCCTAGTCTCTCATTCCCTCCAGCATATAAATCCACCACTGGCAATGATGCCCCTGCAAGGTACACGAGAGAAGGGAGGACTAGGCACAATGACTCACTGTACAGCCCACACCACTCATCTTTCCCTGTGAGTCTGGGGATATGCTGTGTTTGTGCAGAGAAAGACTAAAGAAGAGAGTTTCAAAGCAGACAAAAGGTGTGCAATGTATGCAATGATCATACAAAAAAAATGTAAGAACAAGCCATCTGCTAGAATTGGCTCTTCTTCAGCTATTCTTTCCATATACCATATGCAAGCAAATGCTCATGTGTTGCTTGCTTTGTACACCTTGTAGTGCTTGCAGCAATGTGGGGAACAAATGGGAATCTAATAGATATTCTGGGACCTCACTCCAAATATTTACAACCCAAATAACAGAGAACATTACAATAACAAAACAATTAATGAGAATATGTTCTGCCAATTTGGATGAAAGGTACTAGCATAAAAACACTCTTAAATCTAGGCAGAAGTGGAACAACGTGAGCTTTGGAGACTGACACTGGCACCTTCTCCTTAGATAGCTTTGGTCATGTGATGTGTATGGAAAAGGAAACGTGTTTACTCATATGTATTTCTCATAGGCCATTAAGCATTTACAGTAATCAGGGTCAGCTAAAAACATAATGGAAGCTGGGAGCTAGAGGTAAATTACTACATTACCCACTGCATTCTACCCCCAAGGCATGTTAAGTAAACTTTCCTACCTGACCATTCAGGAGCCACTCTGGCAGTCACACTCCCACCACCAGAGACTGTAACTGCTTGGACCAAAGCCTCTTTGCAGCTCCAGTGACTTGACAGGGGCTCCACTTGATTCCTCACACACCCCACTCTCAGTAAGACAACTTTTCCTTACCAGCTCGACCCGAGGTTTCCCATAGCAGAGTCTCAGAACTGGTTCTAGGTGGGTGCCCCCGAGGAGGGACCCTGACCAAAGGACTCCCTGGGCTTTTATACCTTCTCAGTCTGTGCTCAGATAGCCTGGGGTCTTCCTGCTTAGTCCTCGGCTCCTGCTGTCTCTGAGTGGCAGGTCTCTCTCACCTGGCTGGGCTACAGGCCCCTGTGCCCTTTGTTGTGCAAAATGTCAGTGCCAGTCCAGGTTCTCCTGCCCCAGAGCTTAATCTTCAGCCTGCACACCGAGCTACCTGCACTAAGTGTGTTCCTCAACAGGCAGTCCACAAAGCCTGTGGGACTCCCACTAGAGCTGTCTTGACCAACAAAGCCTCACTGTAAACACACCATGACCAAAAAAACAATTAAATCTCCAAATTCTAACAAAACCTCTCACTCTGCTCTTCACCCACCTTACTTTCTTAACAGGACCATCCAAACTTTGTAACATAAAGTCTAGAAATTTTTCTATTCAATAGGGCTCAGACAAGCAAGAGTTTTATTGCAGCACTAATAGGCTTTGCAGCAGAAAGGGAGATGGCATGGAGTCTTCAGGAATGATCTTCAGTTTTGATGCTCCAAGGAAGCAGGCTCTCATGGAGTTTTCTTCTCTCTTCCCCTTCTCTCCTGCTCTGCCTTCTTCTCAGATGGCTGGTATGGAGCCAAGATGATGGTACTGATGTGATGACCATGTAGGGCAACTGCCTTTCTGACTCAGAGACTGGGAACTTGGAGACTGTAATAAAGGCCACCAGGCATTTCTTTCCATGTCTGCCAGGGAAAGTCAATGTCCAACCTCCAGGGCTGAGTACCAGGCTCCAGATGGCTCCAGTACAGATGACCACTGCATAGGAGTCTATTTGGAATGCATTCACTTACACTGGGGTTTTCTGAAGGTTTCAACATGTAATAATCAGGAGTAATTGTATATAAAATCAGTCCAAGATGGTGAAAAAGGCCATAGAAAGATCAAACTGAGTGTTACTGAACAAGAACCAGTGAGAAACCAGTTCTGAGAGGCATTTTTGCGTCAATACAGTTTCACTATTTAAAATTAAACCACTCCCAAAGGCACGTGGATGGATCATCAACACCTGCAGTGAGCTATCACAGCAGGAATCTCCAGCTGCAAACAAAGTCCAATCATGACAGGAGATGGTGGAGGCAGTAGTGTTGTGCAGATTAGCAACAGAGACTAGTACATACCTCTGCTTGGTCCTACAAGCTGTGTCAGTGGGTGACTAGATGATTTTATATTCCTTTTGACTAGCTATAAAAGTAGCACAATAAGATTGGCTATCTTAGATGGGGCTGACAAAATTGTCATCTTAAGGCTTCAGCCAACAATGGAAATCCTGTACTTTATGTTAACTGTTTATAAATAAATATTCCCAAATATTACCTAAATTCTTAATTTAAGAGACTTGTTTCCTGGATATTTCTTTGGACCTGTCAATGCAAAGAGTTTCTTTTTAAAGTCTTTTCAGATTTTATAGCTCAAGTACTTTAGAGCACTGCTAACAGCAAGAACCAGAGAGGCAGATGGCAGGACAGTAACTGTTTTTCTTGTCCAGGCTCTGTGATACATAAAAAGGGAAAACTGCACAACGGTCTGATCCAAATCCCACCAACTGTAAATCTGCAGAACAGATGCAGATGATTATGGAGTCTCACTCCCTACATCTTAACACTTTGTGTCATCAGGCACAGTAACAGTCTAATATATGCCCCTCTCCTTGGAAAGTGTCCATGTGCTCATCTTGCATAGGTGTCAAAAACAGCTGGAAACTCAGGGTCATGTATCTGACCCATTCACTCCACACAGCTACAAATACACCCGTACCACTGTACAATAGGATTTGAACAACTCAGTTCACAGTCTGAATGTGAACTGAATTCACAGTGGATTACAGCACTCCACTTGTGCATCTTGATCGTCCCAGGTATATGGGACAGCATGTTGGCCTAAAAACTTCCTCACTTCCTTGTGAGATTGAAAACGATCAGAGCGAGAGAGAAACAGACTCTGGTGTTGCTCCTACCTGAGCATGCTGGCAGACCCAAGGGCATCAGGACACAGTCCCTGTGCTGTGTGAGTGCCTGGGTGAAAGAGCCCGCAAGCAATTGGTGCTGGTTGAGCTTCCTGCAACAATAGTTTCTACAGACCATTAAATAAGCTGCTGCCATACCATCACCAGTTTTTAGCACAAAGATATAGTTCAATGAAGTCTACGCCCATGCTAAACCGAGTTAAAAGAACAGCCCTTCAACTCCCATGCAGTTTTCCCTGCCCTCTTTTGTCTTTAGGTCCAGAGTATTAAGTGGCCTGGGGCCTCAGCACATAAGGCTCTCCACATGCACAGTCTGCTCCATGACCCCACTTCATGCCTGCAGAATGCAGCTCACATGCACAGGGAGGCCCAAGCAAACAACCCATCACTTCAGTATTCCTAGCCTAAGCCTATTTCCTCTTTGCATTCAACAACAGGATAGCTGGGCCACTGTGGGAGAGAAAACAGAATTATTCCTTCAAGAATTGCCTGTCATAAGCAGCAATCTCTCTGGCAGCAGTAGCCAGGGGACTGGCTGTGTGCTGACCCTCAGGCAGCCCTGCCTCTGATGTGGCTGATAGCTGGGGCTGTAGTGTATTCAGCAGCAGACCAGTGTGGTGTTCAGGCTGTAACTGGGCTGGATTAAAAAGTATTCACACATCCCTATCATCACTAGCTCTAGCTTTCCTGGAGACTATGAACTCCTCAGCCACCAAACTATATAAGTAAACCATACCTACATTAGCTTTTTAGTTCAGATCAGGAGTTTGGTTTTGAAGTTAATTTCCTATTCACCGCACTTTGTTTCCCATTGTGCAGTCTCATACCTGGTAAACTGAATTCCTTTTGGATGAAGATAAAATAAAAGATGTGCTTCCAGGAGTGCACCTATATTGCGCCAGCTATTGGCAAGCATTCAGTTAACTGAACCAGAACAGAGCAAGTCTAAAATAATCTCACTCTGAAGCACATTTAGTGTGTGTGAAATACCAAGGAGCAGCTCTTTTGTTTTCCACATCTGCTCTTATTACACCACACTACTTATGAATGTAGACATGTTTACCTGTCAAAATGATCCAGACTTGCTTATGTGTCTGTTGAACCTGTTCAGACATTTTTAGCAGAATAGATTTTAATCTGGAAGAAGGTGGTTGAACTAAGTTAGGGAGCAAGGACACATGCAGATTCACTGGCATCTGTGTGGGAACAGTAACCTCAAAGGAAGACAGCCGGAATAGCACCTTCAGCCTCAGGCCATTCCTGGGAGACACAGGTGCACTTAGCAACAAACTGCAGTTCAAAGCTGTCTTCAAAATTCTCCTCCTCCCCTCTGCAAAATGTCATACGTTCACCCATGCATTAAGGCTTCATTGATTGATGTCAAATTCCTCCTGGAACAGAAGAGTGCAGCTCCCCAGAAGTTTAACCCTCCAGTTAGCTCCTGTTCCCACTCATAGGGACCTCCTCTCTCACCTGCCATTGAGGTCTGAAAACTTTCCCTCCCTCACTCACAGAGCATCTGCAATATAATCTAACTTTCCTCTGCTTCTCCAGGGCTGGAAGACTGACTTTGTGCTCCAGGCATTCCAGCTCCTACAGAACAGAAGCAGAGCAGGGAGGGGGCGCTCAGTCTCAACACTAAGTCAATTCTTCCCATTGTACTGAAAAACAGGGCTCAGAAAGTCATAAAGGGGGGAAAGAAAACTGCCCTATGTTTCCAGGTAGTGGCATATAAGGTAGAAGATGATCTCAGCACTAACCGTTTCAGACAAACGACCCTTTACTAGTTCTTTCCATTTTAGCCTTGTCTCCATTCATTTTGCCTGAGACCTAGATCTATTTTCTGAAACCTTAAAAATATACAGGCAGTTGCCAGACATTTTTATTCCAACGCAGGAACATTTTATACTGAAGACATTACTCTCGGCTCTTGCTCAGATGGCAGGTTTTTTTCCAGGTGAACACCAAAGCCTGACCCATGACAATTTGTCTAGGTAAGTATTGCATCTGTTTCTGGGCTAGAACGTGAAGTAGACTCAAACCCAGAACTTCATTGTGAAGGAGCTGCCTAGAGCAAGAGTCTATGCTGGGAATGCTGACACTACTTCTCCCACCCAGCTGATACAGCCAGAAGCGAAGGGACTTCCCTCTCACCGTGTTAACACTACGTGGTGTGATCTGCAGTCAGCGTTGCATGACTGTGAGAGAGTGCACCCCTGTGCAAGCCTAACTCTACACACACTCTGCACCCAGCTTTTCCTTTCCCTGTGACAGGACACGATGATGCACCACACAGCACACACCACTTGGCCCAGTTAGACACAGGCATGACAGATGGCATCATTTATTTTTCTTATTTTTTTACTAAACACAGGGCACCTCTGAGCAAAAAACAGAGAGTATTGCATCACTACAACATGCAAAAATTGTGAACTACATCACCACACCACACTGTATTTCATTCATCCACCCCTGGGCTGATGCCTTCTCTCTGAGAAAATGGATTGCTTTGAAAGTGGCTCATTAATCTAAAAAGAAATTACCAAAGTTGTTCTGCCTTGCCTCAGTTTCCCTAGTTAATGCCTAATTACTGGGATGCTGATAGTCTTAATTAACTGTTGCAATGCACTCTAAGGGCCAAAGGCGAAAAAAGATTGTGGCATTACTCAGCTTCCCAGGATTCATTTGGTATTATGAGTATTCTGGGGGATTGACAGGGAATCTGCCTTATTCAGAGCTATTTTTTATCTTATTAGGCAAACCACTGGTCCCTGGGGAACTGAGCATGTGGGGATCTTATGGTGGGAAAGAATTAAAAATACTCTTAAAAACACTGCTAAGGACTCACAAGAATCACAAGAAGAGATTTCACACTCCAGATCTTTGCCCAATCTCTTGGATGCAGGAAGCTAAATCCTTTGCCCCAGCACTGCTGCTATCAGTAAATAAACAGGCAATATAAGGCCTGTTTCTCTCGACAAAAGCCACAAGACAAGAAGAAGAAAATTGATACTGATTTTTGGGGGATTGGCTCACAAGTTCTGAGTAGCTCCTCGTATTTCAGAATACAAGTGGTATTACTTTAACTGCGCATTTCTGCACAGTTAAAGCTCAGTCCACCTAAGCCTGATGTCTGGTATCAATATTGTGCCACAGGACAAGGAGATGTCAAAACAATGCAATGTTCACCACTCACAAACTCCACTGTCTGTGTGAAAGCCTTGAGCCTGACCTCTTAATCCTTTTAATTCCAGCCAGAAGATCCTGTTCCTTAGATACATAAAAACGTCAAAAAAACAGTGCCCACCTACTTTTCTGGATTGCTGAGCAGTTGATTTCCCAAGATATTCCTTGCCCTTGGATGACTCGTCCCATTTCTCTCATGGATGCAGAAAAAAACACTGACTTTAAGATATGCAGGCTGCTGACACCTACTACAAACAGAGTAAAATTAGGAAGCTGCTTTAATCCACCACAAATGACCACAGAAAATTCTGTTTTCCTGAGGCTTTTTCCTCCTTTCCATGCAGATGCAGATGATTTTGAATTAATTGAAATGGTGTATTTTGAAGGGATTCCTGTACCACATGATACATCACACACCCTGCTTGTTAGCATTAAAATGTAGCAGATGTCCCCTTCCCTTGTCCCAAAACCTACACGGAATAACCTACTCTGAGTCCCACAAGCACACCATACTGTGAGTGTTCAGTCCCTTCCTTGGGTCTCTGCACGTCCACAGCAGATCAAAACAAAAATACGCCAATAAACAACAAAGCTTAAAAAGTCAACACCGTCCCTGTGTTCCTCTCAGGTTAATTCACACGGACCATTTTCTTGGGCAGTGGCATTATTTTTATATCCGTCTGCCTGCCATGTAAATTTTGTCTATTCACTTCAGGGAACATAGAAGGCCAAGTGTGAGGACAGAATATATGTTCAAATTACCTGAATCTATGCCAAACCATAGATGTGAAGTGTGTCATTTTCCCTCCAGATGAATTTTCTGACAATTTCCATTTTCAAGAATTTAGAGGAAGTAGGCCAACAAAATACAAATAAGATATTTATTTCCTTTTAGAAGGTTTCTTTTCACACAAGCTGTGTTTCTGTGAACAGTAATACTGGATCTACACAGTTCTGGATCATTGACAGTAAACTTTTCATTTGAAGCAGGCGGGACATTTGCATCTAATTAGCTATGGCATTTTGAGTTTTGCTGACTTAATGCTTTAATGCTAGTACAATTCAGGAGAAATGAGATTTGATCTGGCATAAATCTGTAGGAACATGGACAAGTGATGTTTGATTTGTCTTCCTGGAACAAACAAGTTCAGCAAGGTCTTTTTAATAAATTTGAACCAGAAGAAAGTCACCTCTGGACTGGCTTCTTGTATCACTGGGCCAACATGTTTCTGGTCTGATACTTAGAGTCTTAAATCTGGATTTACTGCCTTGGTGAATGATTGCTCTTCCACATTCTCTTCCACTTCATTTTTTTCCTAGGTTTCCTTAATAAATTGAGTCCAATTTTCCAGGATGATTCACCTCAGCTATAAGCAGAAATAATCCTGTACAAACTAGTGGGAATCAAGTACACTTTGCTCCCCTCCCAAACTTCTCATCATAACCTAAACTTTTATCATTTCTACTTTAACATTTTTACTGATCTTCTCTCTGCACCACTTCATTTTTGTCATAACAAATGAAGTATTCTCACAAATCCCAATCATACTACATCACAGTACTGTGTCATTTTAATCTCTGTCATACCCAGAAAACACGGTATCACATCATGCCATAAATCCAAAATGGGAAATATTTAGCAGCAAAGAGTACCTATGTCAAAAATCACCTGACAAATCCCATCCTGCAGAGCACTGGAGCAGCCAGCACCAAGTGAAGAGCAGCCTCATGTAGGGAGGTCATCCCTGTGCTGTGGGAATGAAATGGGAGTCAGCACATTACCCAAACTTCCTTCTGCACAATGGATCCATATCCTAGAAACACACAAACCAGCAGCTTAGATGAACATTCACACCCAACAAAGCTCCTGAGCTGCCTGTCCCTCGACCCCAGAGCTGTGATCACCCACCCTCTGCCAGGTCTCACCCTGCTGCGGGGCCCCTGCCATTGTGCAGGCCATGAGTTTTCATAGGATTCAGCAAAAATCCCAGAGACAGAATAAGTGCACTCTAGATCTGGGAAATTCAGTGCTTAGAAAAAGGATCTCCTCTCCTGCTCTGTCCTGCCAAGCCCACCCGAGAACCTCAGCCCCCAAATGACACACAGAACAACAGAACTTAATCCAAGACCTTGACACCCGACAGCTATCGCAGCAGTGCAAGACCACTTTGCTCTCTTAGTTTCTTGCTCACTGTACAGCTAGGCAGGAATGAATATGCAGGGTCCTGATGCTGTCATTAGAACCTGGCCATTTGACTTCACTGGATGCAGTGTCCTGGCATAGCTGTGCATAAATTCAAGTTCATTTCAGCTCCCAGTGTGGCACCGCGCAGCACTGGGAATGAAGAGCAAATTACTTAATAAGTGATAATCATCTTGTATATATAGCTTTGAGAAGAGCTTAGCATGGTGAAGAATTGAATGGCTTGGTTCTTGTATCCAAAAATAGCTCATGGGCAACAGCCTACTTTTATATTCCAGTTAGTCCAAGTGAGAGTACAACCAGCAAAACTTAAACATGATTGTTATTTTTTGTTCAGTAAACTGCAAGACCATTCTGTTTCTTTTTAATGTTAGTCCCAAATGTGCTTTATTTCTTATACTTCTTTGTATTCTTCTCTAGGCTGACTCTCTTCCAACTCTTCAAGTCTACTTTATGGTAAAATGAATCTAATCTTCTGATACTGTTTTGAGGAGTAGGATTGGTTTAAACTCAGATTAAGACAATACATTCTATTCTGTAAAGTGGTGGTTCATTTAATCTCAGTGTCTCTTTTTCCTTACCTATAATATGAAAACTCCAATTTCTCATGTTTCAGTAACAAAAAGTTGCACTGTAATTACTGATGTTTGCCAGGCAGTTGGAAGGTGTGCAAGGGAGAGTATGAGTCCAAATGATTATATATACAGCACTGTATTTATGAAGTTTGTTACCTTGTTTTGAAAAAATAATAAATTTTGCAGATATCTCAAAATATATATATTGTTAGCATCTGATATCTGAAAGTCTGGTCAAAGAGCTTGTAGCTAAAGGGTATGCTGTGAAATTCAGCCTAATTATTATCCTTCTCAGAAAAGTTATGAGAGCCCATCTCTGTGAACCTGACTGAGTTCTTCCTTACAGTGGTACAGACTGAGTGCAGTGATTCAGGATTAACTGTAACAAATCTGACTTGTTGGGTCAAATTCCAGAATAGTTTGTGTATCCAGGCTCCAAAGAGTTTGGATCTTCACTTTCCAGGAACTGATTTAATGCTCAGAAAAGGAGGAAGAACATTTCACTGGCAACTCTGCTATACTGAGGGCTAGCTTCACCTTTCAAAATTATCAAATTAATATATTGAACAGTTTTATATAACCCACAGCTTTTGACTTAACTGCCTTGTTTGTAGAGTGACTTGGATTGAAAGTGGCTATTATAAAAAAATAGATGTCTGCTAATGATGAACTGATCTGATTTTGGTGAGGAGCTTCCCTGTGTTTTTCCTCAACTAAGAACATTTTGTATATTTCAGCTCTGCCTCTAAAGTAATCATGGTTCAAGGCATCAATATTTCATGAGGCATAAACGGTTCCCCTTTAGGAAAAGTAAAAGCAGTTTTTCCTGTTTGTGAAATTTCCACATTGCCAAGAATAAGAAAGCTTTCAAAACACTATCTTTGCTGCTTACAGACCTTCACTGCCTTATAGGGTCTGAATCCCATGGATTCACGCTGGGGGCGGGCCAGGAATACTGGTTTTTCCTTCTTCTGGGTGATTCTGGGAGGCCCACAAATGATGTCATGGTACATTTTAGGCTACAATAACAGGAAATCATCAAGTGTTTACACTGGCAGACTGGGCTGTGATGTGATTTTCCTCCTCTTCCTCTCTGCCCCCCCCCACCCACCTCGCCCCTGCCATTGACTTCCTTGATATATCTGCTTCCTCCGATTAAAATACTACAAGGTGACAACACTGAAGAAGGAAGAAGGAAAGTGGGGGAGACAGAAAGGCATATTTTAAAAAAAGATGATTCCCCACAAATCACTAACAGAGAGCACAAGCCTCCTTCTCTGGCCCCACACACACTGTGTTAGTGCAGCAGCCTAGACACATCAGAAACTGGACTGCTAAGGAGCTGGAGGATGAACCGCTCCCAGCTGAGACATGAAAAAGAAACTCTCCCCTCCCTAGCACAGATGAGTCACAGAAAAGATCTCCCTGGCAAAGTTTTGCTTCTGAATTTTCCTGCCACTTAGGCACATCTGAAAATATATGGCATGGGCTTATGGACTCCAAGGAGGAGGAGTCCATGCTTTCAGAGTCAGAGGAAGAATGCAAGAGACCTTAACTAGAGACTGTACTACAGTCTGTGGCAAACATCAGTTTTCAATCAAAGGTGAGTGAAGATGCTGGGGTTGGACGGGACTTCAGGCAGTGCTTGGACCATGGATGCAACAGTATGAATGTTAGATATTGTGTCCTTTCCAACTTGCTAATACAAAGGGAAGAAGGAGGAAGATGTAAGGAGGTATCCAGAAGACAAGGGATTCCAATGAGGTAAAAGAGACTAATTGGCTTCAGGACAGTTCATGTTTCCTTGAAGGGTACAACATGACTCTATCCTTCCAGTTCACTGCTATTGCACTGGGCTAGCAGAGTGCACACAAGCAGCTCCGAGTTGGGAGACACTAAGGAGTAGCTGGCAGGGGCTAACTCTAGAGCAGATAATCAAGATTTCCGGAGCTTAAGGAGAATGTGTGAAGAGACAGGTCATTTACACCAATGTGGAAGGAAGTCTGAAATGAGAAAGACTGCAAATATTAAAGAAGTTCTCTGTAAATGACAATGTGCAAAAGAAGCATACCTCAGGATAAGCTGGGATCACCTTTCTACACTCTGTCACAAGCCAAAGGTATCCAATGAAACTGAAAAGGCAAATAATTTTAACTATGGTTTTTTTTGCACAGTATACACTTAACTTGATCTAGGATATCACTGGGACCACAGAAGTTCTCTCTGTTCAGGAAAGAATTGGACTTTTTATAGGTAAGGAGGTCCATGTTGCAGAACATAGAGAAACAAAGACTGGAGCAGCAGAGTGTACAATCAGGCTAATTTCTAACCTATCTCTTGCTAGACTGTATGTGAACTTACCCTGCTGCAAGGAAATGGTAGAGACACACAGAAGTCCTGTCTCTATTCCTTGAGCTCTCCTGTTCCCTGTTTTTTCATGACATGTATCTTACATTGGGCCATCCTTAAGGAGAAAGGTCTTTTCTGACACCTTCAGCAACTGTTGATATATTTGCAGAGTGGGCTTTCTGCTTTAAAATCATTATTTTCTGTGTATGCTGTGTATCTGTGTTGGCCAAAAGCTCCCCTGAATACAACCATAAAATAGTGATAAGGGCATGCCCCTGAAGCCATATGAGTGTCCTCTCCCTGAAACTCAAGTAGGGTATAACTTTGTGCTTCCCAGAAACAGGCCCTAGTAAGCTCCCACAGTGGAGCATTTGCTTTCTTTTGCAAATAGGAAGGACATTGCATTATGACTGAGGAATACATGAGTCCAGTATGGGAGATATTCATCTGCCATCCCCTGTCCAGTGAGAGGGTCCACCATCTTGACCTTGGCATGAATCATTCTCAGTCCAAATTATATTTCTTTGGAGCTGAAAAATGGTTGTATAATAAAGGATGTGTTTGTTTATCCTTGCTGAGACTCTGAGTTGTCCATAGCCTCAGCCTCAGGCATAGCTGATAGAACCTAAGGCACTTGTCCCAGCTGATAGAGGTAATGAAGGCTTAGCTGATGCTACTTTTTCTGCCCTTTTCTGCTGCATCTCCCTGCTCCTTTCTTGTTGCATCCTCTTAAGAGTTTTTTTAAAATATATTATTGGCAAAAGGGAGTGTAGAAATAACATTGGGCCATTATAGGATGGGAATGGTCACCTCACAAACAGGGACAGAGACAAGGCAGAGGTGTTTAATGCTTTCTTTGTTTTTGTCTTCAACACAGATGATGGACCAAGGGGGTCTCCGTGCCCTGAGCTGGAGGACCATGACTGCAAAAATGATCAACTCCCAGTCGAGCCTGAAATTGTGCAGGATCTGCTGCTCCAGATGGATCCCTACAAATCTCTGGGGCCTGATGGGATTCATCCCAGAATCCTCAAAGAGCTTCTGATATAATTGCAAAGCCTCTCTTGATAATTTTTGAGCAGTCTTGGGAATCCAGGGAGGTCCCAGATGACTGGAAGCTGAAGAACATTATTCCAGTTTTCAAGAAGGGCAAGGAGGAGGACCCTGGAAACTACATGCCCGTCAGTCTCACTTCAGTGCCTGGTAAAAGTTAGGGAGATTATTCTGGGAGGTGTTGAAACACAACACAGTCATTGGTCACAGCCACCACAGCTTCATGAGAGGAAAGTCCTGCTTATCAGGCCTGATTTCCTTCTGTGACAAGGTGACCCACCTGGCTGATCAAGGGAAGCCGGTTGATGTGATCTTTTTGGATTTCAGTAAAACTTTCGATCCTGTCTCTCCCAGGATCCTCCTGGACAAACTGTCCATCCCACAGCTGGATAAACACATCGTGTGGGGGGTGAGCAATTGGCTCTCGGGTAGGGCACAGAGGGTGACACTGACTGGGGTGACATCAGACTGTAAGCTGTTACTAGTGGGGATCCACAGGGCTCCATCTTGGGCCCTGTACTCTCTAACATCTCCATCAGTGATTCGGACACAAACTGGAAAGGACACTGAGCAAGTCTGCAGATGACACAAAACTCAGAGGAGCTGTTGACTCCCTTGAGGGCAGGGAGGCCCTGCAGAGTG
>JAYRBT010000156.1:6791644-6811071 GCA_036023395.1 Myiotriccus ornatus
GTCCTGGGGGGCACCAGGCCCAGCATCACCGGCCGGGCCAGGGAGGGGACTGTCCTGCTCTGCTCTGACCTGGGGTGACCTCAGCTGCAGTATTGGGGTAGTTTTGGGCACCACAGTATAAGAAAGAAATGAAGCTGTTAGAGAGTGTCCAAAGGAGGCCCTGAGGATGGGGAAAGTTTTGGAGGGGAAGCTGTGTAAGGAGCGGCTGAGGGCACTTGGTCTGTTCAGCTGGAGAAGAGGAGGCTGAAGGGAGACCTCATTGGGCTCTTCAACATCCTCCCAAGGGCCAGCCGAGAGGCAGGTACTGATCTCATCACTTTCATGACCAGTGACAGGACACAAGGGAATGGCTAGAGCTGTGTCAGGGGAGATTCAGGTTGGATATTAGAAAAAGGTTCTTCCCCCAGAGGGTAGTTGGGCACTGAAGAGGCTCATCAGGGCAGTGGTCACGGCCCCAGGCCTGTCTGAGTTCAAGAAGCATTTGGACAACACTCTCAGGCACATAGTGGGGTTGTTGGGGTGTCCTGTGCAGGGCTGGGAGTTGGAGTCGATGATCCTTGTGGTTCCCTTCCAACCAGCATATTCTATGATTCTATGATTCTGTAATCATATGATCTATTCTATTTAGCAAATAAAATAATTTTATTTCTATCATCTATTTCTCTCCATTCATGCAACATTAGCAACACTGACAGCTTTAAATCATGCTGAGAAATCTCCCAAGTGGAAAAGTATAAAGCCTGAAACACTCACTAAAGCAAAACTGGTGGGATGCAGAAAGTCTTCCTTAGAGCACCATGGCTCTGTTCAGTACATTTAGAAATCACAGGTCTTAAGTTCATAAAGCCCAAGAGCAGACAGACGAGAAGCCTTTTAGAAAAAATAAAGCCAGAGACATGCCCTGCATCTATGATACAAGTGCAATTTACAACAGTTAGCAGAAGGAACAGGAACCATGAAGATGTGACTTTACCATTGTTAAGTTACTCAGTTATCTGTGGTCAGTGACAAGCGATACAAACTGCACTAAAGCTATTGAGGCTATGTCTTCAACGTTATTACTAATGATATTATTACCTGAGGCAGCTAATCAGGGCTGTGAGGGAAAGACCATCCCAGCAATGCTCACACATTTACTGTCTTCCAACATGGGTCTTTCCTGGTCCAGAATAAATAGGAAGCTTTTGCATCAGGTAGGTAGCTGGGATCTTAAGACCACTTAAACATGTAATTCACTATCAAACATGCTTGAAATGAAGCACAATCTCAAATGCTTTGCTGAATGAGGTGTTGAGGCTTTCCTCCCTTTAATAATCCCAGTGACAAATTGTAATGGTTCACTCACTGGTAAACTGTGCAGCCTAATTAGTTCATCTTTAGGAAGCAGTTTAAAGGTGAAGTCCTATGCGCTCTAATTATTATTAATAAATACACCTCCAAGGCAGCAATGTGAAAGAAGATAATTGTTCACTCTGTCACAAGCTTTTTAACAGACAAAAAGCAATAGCCTAAAACTATCCTGATATATGCTATGGAACCACACTGGCTGCCAAGAACCATAAGAATAAATATGGATATGATTGTTAACACTGCTAACCCAGAAGGTACAGAGTGTCAACTTCATGCAAGGCTGGGGTGAGGGAAGGATACTCACTTCATATTTTGCTCCCAAATACATGGTGGGATAGAAATTTGTTTCAAAGAGACCCAAATCAAGCAGTAGATTAAAGTCAACCTCACTACATCATCCATGTCTCCTTCTTAGATAGAGACAAAAGGTGGCCTCACCAGAGAATGACTTCTGCAATCTGGCAACCAGGAGGGAGGGTGACTACAAATAAGGCCCTTTTTGAGGATTATGACAGTTACTCCTCACCAGTTTCCTTCAATGCTCCTCTGCAGACAGGAGTAAGCTGAAAGAAGGATACTTAGAAAGTTAAGTAGGACAGATTTAGCCTCATCACAAGCAGCTGTTTTTCCAGCCACAACCTTCAAGCTGAAAACAGGTTTGTTCAACATGTGGTAGCAACAGAGTAGTTAACAAGCTGCCTAGCCACAGCAAGTGGACAGACCCTCACACACACACTTTCTCCCGTCATTCAGTCACCAAGGATTTTCCATCACTTCTTTGCAAACATTATGGGTTCAGAATGAAAACCTTTTTGGACAAGCACAATTACTTCAAATCTAAATGTATCCCGAAGATCAGTGCTACAATTGCACAGAAACACAAAAAGGAAGAAATATCTGGAAGGGGCACTACTTGCACTTCAATGAGCAAAAGATTAAAAGCATGACCATCTGAGACCCAGTGTGTCTCTTGAGGGTGTTTGTTCTTGAGTCCCGAGTCCTCCAGTCCAGATTTGGTAACTTTCATTCTCTTCTTGCACATGTCAAATGCATTTGCCTTCTCTGAGTCAGAGCCTGGGGCTTCACCAGGCTCTGACTTCACCATCCAAAACTGAATTTCCCTTTGCTTCTGAGTCACTCTGCCCACTGACAGGCTGTGCAGATAGGCTGCACAGATGCAGGCTGAAAGATTATGTGAGTGTGCTGCACCAGACTCTAAATTTTCCACACCCTGAGGGCTCAGGAAGGTCACTGCCCATAATGGCACAACAAGTTTTCACCAGTCATGGTGCTCGTAGTATTCAGGGTAGGTAAGAATAGGGATTATTTCTCTGAAAGTGTCCTGAGCTGTATCAGTGGCCCCTCTCATCCATTTCGTGGGTACAGGAATTCTGACATACTACCCCTTCTGCGAACAGTATTCGTCTCTTTTATAGCCTTTGTAGAGGAAAAGAGAAGCAGTGGATCAGGTTTGGCCCTTCCCATAATGAAACATTTGACTAAGAGATTTCTTGCAAGGAACTTAAGTCTTCTTTGTTCCAGCTTTGGACAGGTTGGGTCAAATAACTGCACCTTGTTCAAAGCACAGGGAGCACAGAGTTTTGTCACAACCCCAAGAAGTACAGAGGCAAGCATATGCTTTGAAGTATTTGGGGATGCTATAGAGTTAACATGGCTAAAATAGCTGGAAATTCATCTCATTGAGTGTAGACAATGTTAAGAAAACAGAAGGGAGGGACAGGAGTACTGAATTTCTAACTGTTTTCATGATGTCACTGGCTGAGAAGCAAGTAGTAGGTAATATTATTCAACAATGATGAGTGGCCATGGTGAGAAGTCCTCTACTTCAGTTTAAATCCTGCTCACCTCACAAGCTCTGCAACTGTGTTGGAAGTCACAAGATCAAATTGCATCAGTTAATTTGCTGCCACTCTGTGGCAAAAGGGGTGGGTACATGGAACAGCAAATCAATGCAAGAAAAGGGTCTGGGACACAGCATAGTTGGCTCCCACTTGCAGTAGCAGCAAAGTTCCTCACTTTGTGCAATTATGCCTCAAAATCTCATTTGAGTAAGAAAGCTGATAATCAGGATGGATCATTTTGTCTTGCTGCAGAAGGCTTTTCTTCCTCTCTGCTGCTCCTGATCAGTGAACAGTGCTAGTCTGGAAGTGCTTAACTGACATGGGAAGTCAGAAAACTGACCTCCTTGGCAACCTAGTTAGGAAACCAAGCCCACATGGAAGTGCCAAGGTGTGTAGGGGTCTAACAGAGACCTTATGACCTCAAATTTATTTATCATGTTGGACATCAATAATAGCTTGGTCCTTAACCCACTCTAAGACAATTTGTATTAAATTATATAATTTTTAAATGAAAGATGACAGAGTTTTGGAAGAGGGTAAGAAAAAAAGCATTGGGGGTGAATGTAGCTATCTAGGAAGATAGTAAGTTCTAAGCACAAAGTGCCTGATGTAGCTAGTTAAAAAAAACACACAGATAAAAGTCATGTTTGGGGGTCCAATACAATCTATGTCCATGATATTGCTCTCATCTACCCCTGAGACCTGACTCCCTACTCCCACCCAAGCACTGCAAAAGAGCTTGAAAGTCGATCAGAGGCTACAGGAGGGCCACAAGGACAGTGAAGGATCTGGAGGGGGAAGCGTTATGAGGAGTGGCTGAGGGCACTTGGTTTGTTCAGCCTGGAAAAGAGGAGACTGAGGTCAGACCTCCTTGGGGTCTTCAACATCTTCATGAGGGGCAGCAGAGGGGCAGGTACCGATCTCTTCACTCTCGTGACCAGTGACAGGACTCAAGGAAACAGCTGGAGCTGAGTTGGGGAAGATTTCAGATGGTTATCAGGAAAAAGTTCCTCATCCCGAGGGTGGTGGGGCACTGAACAGGCTCCCCAGGGCAGTGGTCACGGCCCCAAGGCTGCCAGAGCTCAAGGAGCATTTGGACAATGCTCTCAGGCACATGGTGGGATTGTTGGGGTGCCCTGTGCAGGGCCAGGAGTTGAAGTCGATGATCCTTGTGGGTCCTTTCCAACTCAGCATATTCTGTGGTTCTTTGATTCTATAATCTCCAGCTCCCCTGGCATGGCCACAGGAGCAGGTCATAAGCATGGATAAGCCTCAGTCCCTTCCTTTTGTTGGGCTGCACTGGAGTAACCAGCGAACTGTCCCACAAACTACTCTCACAGTGGGTAACAGCAGCAGGCAGCAATGCTTTCCCCTTATCACTTGCTAAAGCAAAATGCCTTGTAGTGCTCCTTTTGCCTGGGAAACCTGCAGCTAAGAGGCTCCGTGAGAGAGAAGTGGGGTCTAGAGAGGGGAAGGACTCTGACCCGGTTGGCAAGGCCATATTGCCAAGCACAGGCCCCATTTCCCCATCACTTCTGTGCTGTGTGAAACTGTGTTGGCATTTCCCAGTGACAAGCAACTCCTCATGCTTCCACAGTGGGGAGCACTGGGAACGTTAAAAAGGATGGGAGCTGTATTTATTCCCCACTTATTCAGAGGTCAGCTCAAATTGGTAGCATTGGTCAGCACGTGCAAACGAATTTTTTGCTGGGAAATCCTAAACTGTTTTGTAAGAATGTGTTCATTTTACTGATACTTTCATGAAAGAAGTCAAGAATGCTCTTTGTCACATGGTTTAGTGTCATATGGTAGTCCTGCAAGCAGGGAATTGGACCCTTATGGGTCCCTTCTAACTTGAGGTATTCCATGGTTCTATGAAAAGTGCATTTTTTAGTTTTCTGACCAATAAAGATGGGAGAATTTTCATCAGCTAAAAATGTCTCATTACATCTTTCTTATTTTGGACATTATATCTGTATCAATACATTATTATATTTGCATGCTAAACATGTAGATGTTTTTTCTTGTTTTGTCTTTATTTCAATCGGGTGGGTTTACTCAATCAAAATGTCTCATTGTGGTATTATCAAAATGATTGTTTCACTCTGAACCTGACTGGTGATCACTGGACTGGGTGACCCTGATAACTGTCAATGGATGTGATCCTGATTGGGGTCTGCAGATTCACTCCTCATCAGAACAAACTTGCCTTATGATGCAGAGTCTTGGCTGAGTCTGGTTGCCATCTCTGGGCCTGCCCTTCTCAGCACACCTCACCTGGCACCGTGTACCTGGTGCCTGGCTGATGAGGGTCCTGCTCTGGCCGTTGTGGTTTTGTGCTTGAATCCTGGCTCGCTGACTGACCTTCCAGAACTGCTGGCCCCCACTGCATCCTGACAACCTGATTCTTAAGAGATATCCAGCTTTTGACTTTTTTTCTGATTCAAAATAAAAGCATATTATCAACTGACACTGTCTCCCCAGCTTCTCATATGCTTTGTGGTGTGTTGTGTTTTTTAATTTCACTTTAGACAAAAGCATATTGTAATTGCATTGGAACAGAGGGAAGTTACCTCATGTTTCAATACAAATAGAGGAGTCTTCAAATGATATCCTGAACAGAAAACTCACAGCGACAAAATTTAATCAAAATTGCAAATAAACAACCTTAATGAAATTTAAATATATAAATGTTATTGTGTACAGATTTTTTTACTTACTAAAAAAAATAATCTTAGCACATCATTCTGCTATATAAACAATGGGATGTGGGGGTTTCTTACACCTTAAACTTTTGTTATTTCAAAATTAAACATATGTAACAAGCCTATCCAGTTAAAAGACTTGTCACACTCTCTTCTTTTTTGGTTTAAAAGACTTCTTCCTTATTTCTGGATGACCCAAAGCTTAATCTTTTCTACCCACTGATTTTAAATTCATTTTTTGACATTGACTACTACAAGAAGAAGGCTGACACATTGTTGTTAATCCCAGTCAAGAAGGGAATGCTGCTATTTCCTTACAGCTGACATTCCAAGACCATTTCTAGGTATCACCTGTGCTTAGTTCAGACTGTCCAGAAAGCAAGTAAAAACAGGATGTTCTTTACTCCCAGCAAGAGCAAGACTATTCAGGAAGGTTCTGGGGGCTTTCTTTTCAGTTATAAAGATGAAATGCAGATTCATGCCCCTTCACAGAGGAAGTTCACCAGTTCACCTGCTGGATTTTTCATTTTAAGCGATTACTTATAGTTCCCTGGCAAGCATATTTAAAAAAATAATTTTTCCATGTAGGCTTTTTACCTAGACAGCAGTCTGGTTCTTTGATCCCCACCAGCACTTCAACTGTGGGGGCAAATAGCCTCACCCACCCTAACCATTCAGATAATCCCGGCCTCTTCTCTTAGCCAACACCATAGCAAGGCTACAGAAACTAGAATGGCAAATTGCTGCTAATCTTGTGTGGGATATTCTGGATAACAAGGCATCTTTGCCCAATACCTCCCAATCCTGTATTGAGCAACCTCATAGCCAAATATTGCTGACAGAGACACACCACAAGCGTAATTCTCCTTAGATCCAGACTCCAAAAGCATGTGAAATCTATGCTGGTTCAGATCTTGCTTCCAGCTGTTTCTATGACAAGCACTAAACTCTTCACATCCTTCTTCCTCTCCGCAGAGAGTAAGAATGGAAACTATTCCTTTGAATTTGATTTCTGGTATGTCTCTGAGGTTTTGAAAGCAGGTAATCTGATCAAGCTTGATATATCCTATCTGTTCCACAGCACTGTTTGCCTTTTACAACCTTTGCATTGCAACTGATTTCTAAAACCCAGAAATAGTGTGGCAAGCAAACTGACACATGGTGTTCCTATGCTCTGAATAAGACCCTTTGATTGCAATAAACAGCTTGTCCTCTCAGAACATTTTTAAGCAGATAAAAAGTGCAACTCCATTTCCATTTCCAACATCCTATTCCACGTTTTTTCCCTGCCTCCCATCTTCTGAGAATTCATTTTCACTGCATGAGGCACTGCGGGGCTTTGGCAACGAGTGTCAAATCTGCTCCCTCAACCTGAATACTTTGAGTAATGAACTTGTTTCAATTTGGCCTACTTTTATTAACACCAAAGAACAAGGTAGGCTTTTCAAGGGGAGGTGACTGAAGCTACAATGAACTGAGGCATTTTTCAAAGATGGTATTTTAACAGAACTCATTCAGCATTTCTTTCCCATAATCTTTGGTATTTAATAAAATAAATATTTTGTACGAGGCAGAAGTTCTGTGGTTTTTTTCCTGTTCAGTCATATTCAGATGCACCTGTCTCAACTAAGCACTCAAGAATACTCATGCAGTCTGAATTGGAGGGGTGGTTTCTTCACTAACATTTGCGCTAGAATATAAGAGAAATTCTAGCTTTCCAGTATAAGCATTTCTTTAGAAGTTGCTCATAAAATGCTTGTGAAGATTATTAACAGATTCTTACTTTGGAATACTGAAAAAAAGAAGCTTAAGCTATCATAAAGTCCTGACAGTTTTGGGGAAAGACCAAGCTACCCTTTCGGTGCTGGAGATAGGACCAGAACCTGAAGGCTTAGCTTTTCTACTCTCAAAACCAGTGCACGGAGCTTCTGTGGAATCCCGCCTCCAGACCTTTTTTTCCCATCCCATGTTTCAGCTCTACCTCTCCCCTGACGCGTAAAATAAGTGTACTCCTGAGATTATGCAAAAAGATCAGTGAAAAGGTTTTTTTTTTAAAAAAGCTTCAAAAATAAGGTGATATATTACCTCGATAACTGCAAAAACGTGTAATATGTTGCAAGCGGAGTTAAGCGTTCTGCAAGTGCAGATCCACCCAGCGCAGGCTGGCAGGGCGGTGGCAGCAGCTGCGATCTGGTTAAGTACGCTGCCTCCTCCCCGTGCCCCGCAGCTCCGAGAGCAGAAGGGGCCTGCAGACACGTGCATGCCCGCCTCTGCCTCCACCTTGCCGCCGCAGGGACCTTGTTCCACAGCCCCCCAAGGCCTGCATCCGGCCGCGCTTCCTCGCACAGCTCCGCTCGCCCTGATCTCGGACACTCCTCGCCATCCCTCAGCTCCCCACAGCTGCACAAGAGGCCAATGCGCCTGTTCGGCGCCCCTCGGGCCGCGGCGGGTCCCCGGACGAGCCCCCGCCGCCCTCGGGAAGCGCGAGCAGCCCCTGAGGGGGAGGCGGGAGCGGCGCAGAGAGCGGGAGGGGCGGGAGGCGGGAGCGGCGCAGGCGCGGACGGGCCATTCGGCGGGCCTCATGGCGGGCAGCATGGCGGGCCGCCCGGGGCCGGGTTGGCGCCGCGGGCGGCTGGGCTCGGCCTCGGCCCCGGCCCGCAGGCGGCTGAAGCCGCTGCGCACGGTGGTGGCGTGGAGGGGCCGGGCGGAGTGGGACCAGGTGATGGTGGGGCTGTACTGCGGAGACTGCCGGCTGCAGCAGGACGCGCTGGATCGGGTGTCGGCCTGGAAGAGCCGGTAGGGTCGGGGAGCGCGATGCGGACCTCGGGGTTCCAAGCGCCCCCTGTGTCCCCGGAGCGGCCCCTCCGACCTTTTTGCCCCAGGCTGGCTGCGCTCGGCGCTCGCGGTCCTGGGCCTGGAGGACGCTGGGGACCCGGGCGGAGCTCTCACAGGGGCAGCTCCGCGGCAGTGTGTGCAGGCCGGGTAGGCGGCCCCATCTTGCAGGGCGTCTTCGTTATTTAACAAGTGCTTAGGAGTAGTCATGTTACCACTGTTCCAAATAGAAGTCTTCTGGAAAGAGTCTTTGATGCTGTCTCTACATACTGTTTCTCAGGCTGTTATGTACCACAGAGTACAAAAACTAGCCAGAAAGCTGCCTTTTTTGCAGGGTGACTGTGTTTGTGTGAGACTGCTCACCTGGTTTTCCTTTATCTCCAGATATGGTCAAAAAATGCCTCTTGCAGTGGATTGCACTGCAGAACTGATTCGTTGCAAGGTCCTGGATTCGTCTGGCAGATTGAAGTCACACGAGCTCATCCTCTCTTATGGGCTGGCACTTGTAAGGTAAGGGCTCTGAAGGCCTGTGTGCTTTGTGACAAAGTCCTGGGCAGATGTCCTCATTCAGCTAAGTTCACTTTGCATCTCTGGGACCACAGCATGTGGGGAATTTGGGATTCCAAGTTTCTCTGCAGCTTTTGACAGTAATTTTCTGTGACGTGCATGCAGGTTTGTGAACTTGATCACAGAAAGGAAACAGAAGATGGCCAGCATTCCTCTGAGACAATTGGCCAGAGAGGTAAATATTTAGTAAGAGTTGCTTGATAATTTATGTCTACACAGAAAGCACATGCATTGTCTATTAACAGCACTGGGTGGAGGGAGTTGTGGGGTGTCATTCTTTTGTAACCAAAATAATGGATATAGGTGCCAGTTCTTTCCAATTGCAAAGTTTTAAGAGGCTTGCTGCAACTGTATCTAAATACTTGTTCTTTAAAGTCAGATTAAGACTAAAAAAAGCTGATGATCATTAAAACTTTCTGAATCACATATAGTCAAAGCCTTGATTTACGTGCATATAGTCCCACTTGACATACTGCCCTATATTTTCCTTTCTTAGCTACTACAATACAGGAAAAGAGCTAAATCAGTGGTTTATAAATTCTAGTCTTTGACAAGCAAGGCTATACATAAAAAGCACTTAGTCACATTTACAGGCATTTTCATCTCATGTCTCTGGCTTCAGGTGAGCTTGTCCACTTCTGTCCTGAGGAGGGAAGGTTCAAGCTGCAATTTTAATGGCAGGACCAACTTAAGTAGTTTTATTGCCAGCTGCACTGAACGCCGTATCTGGGACTGAACAAGTTTTGATAGTGAAGGACAGACAGCATTTGAGCTCTTCTATATGTGCAGCATTGTCTGGCTCCTGTGTGAGAATGATGAATTGATTTTTATTTGTCTTCGCAGATTTTTAAGAAAGGTTCTGCTTCTCGCCTTTTAAAACTGAGCAAGCTTAAAAACAGAGTTCTTGCATAGTTAAAGGTAGTTGTCCATAGGAAAGTTGCCAAAAATTGTGTGCAACTTAGTATGTAGATTTGATTATTGTGTATGATATGATTTGTATCTTTGGTATACGGTTATCCAGAATGTCTCATCTATTTAAATATAATTTAACTGCTTCTCTTATTAAGTTACAGATAGCACCTCTGTCTAAAAAGGAATCTGTTGTTGCAAGTAATGCCGAAGAACTTAAAATCCCAAGACCACAGGAGGAGTGGGATCAGGGAGTTGGGGGATCTTAGCCCACCCTTGAAGTGGGAAGCTGGGGAACTATAGTGCAGGAGTGACCTAGGTATAGATTCTCTGCAGCTTTGCAGGGCTGTAGGCACCTGTGGCACGATGCAGTGAAAATGTGGGGTGACATCTGCTGGCTATTCTTCTAGGTGGATATCCCCATCTGGGTGGTGGACCTGCGTCACGAGCTGACCCATGGGAAGCTGCCGCAGCTGGCCCTATGCCGCAAGGGTGAGTGCTGCCGGGGGAGTGGCACTGGCAGGGGTACAAAAACCAGTGCCATAGGCCCTAAGGGGAGCACCCCTCCTTCCATTATGGGGGTCTGCAGGGCATGCAGCGGGCTTGTCAGACACAGGGAGGGTTTGCCACTGCCTTGTGGGGGTAGCTGAGCTGTGTCTGGAGACTCCAGGCTGTAGTCTGTCACAGGGAAGATGTTCAGAGGCTTCCCCCTACCCCTGAAAAAAATACTGGAAAAAATAGTTTGGTACTCTGGCTTTTTTACAGCACAGGAAGTTAATCTTGGGGGAATAGGTAAAAGCTTTTCCTGATGATTTAGAGGTAACCTAAGACTCTTAAAAAGATCCCATTTAGGGAGAAAAGCAATATGTACTGCAAGCCTGAATGAATGACTAGCTCATGCCATTTGGGAATTTTGGGTTAAGCACTGATGAGCTAGTTAAATAACTTTCATCAGGGTCCTTAGGTTGAGTTGGGTACAGAAACTGTAAAAGTAAATGCATTTTCTTTCTATCGTCTAATGTATGCCTAGTGTGCTCTCTGCATAAAAAAATATTGTGTTATGGTTGTAGACACTATGTTGACCACGGTGATACTGAAGTATTGGCTCATTTTCTCATTAAAATGACACTGCTGGGACTTAGTTTCTGCTTAAATTTGATGTAGCTTGAGCTAGGTGCAGCACTATAGTAGTGTCCAGTCCTTTTTGTTGCCAAAAAGACAGTGGATGTTACCAGGCCTGTGATACTGGATTGTGGGGGATTTTTGTGGCTCCTTTTCGGGGGGAGGGAGGTTAGTTTCGTGTCAGGGTTTTTTTGGTGTGTTTTTTTGTTTGTTTTTTTTTTACTTGTTTACATTTTCATTAAAGGAGTTTTATGTATTTTCTGGGTTCAAAACTGGTTAATAGCGTTTCTTTTCATAATACAAGTTAGTAATGTGCCACTTATATTATTTTTTTTCAGTAATAAGTCCTCACTGAGAAGATAATGTTTTCTGTTCTCCTTTAGGTTGTGATGTTGTGCTGGACTGGCTACGAAAGACATATTGGAGCCGTCAGCTGGGCAATAACTTGTGTGAAGGAAGTGAGGATGAGGTTGAGGAAGAGGAGGAAGCAAACACAGGGTTGGGCAATGATGCATGGGAGATTGAAACCCCGCAGCATGAGGCCTGTCAGAAACACAAGGAATTCCACGGTAGATGTCCCTATTATAACGATGGCAGATAAAATGATTAGATGTGCTAGTTTTAATGTGTCATCTTCTAGAATAAAGATTTCAGCTCAGGTTTTAGGATTCCTCTGCACCTTGGTGGATACTTAGGGTTGACTAACTGGTTTGGTATTAGCTCACCAAATTTGTAGCATAAAATCCTTTACTTCTATCGAATACACAGTATCATAATCAGTAGCAACTGCTATACTGGGATGAAAGCATTGTAAAAATCGGTTGTAGCGTCTTGATAGGCACAGTTTTGGTTTTGAGACCATTACTGATAAAGAAGGTTATAGTCCTTCTATAGCTCTCAAAACTTTGTAAATTCTAACTTGAGAAAGAGCAAGATAAAAGCAATTTAGCCGTTTTCAAAATACTTTACATGTGGACAGAAAAATCACTAACTGCTGATAGTATTAAAAAAAATCACAGGTAACTCAACCTGGGCATGATCTGAGATACTACATGCAGAAAAATGGGAAATCTTTGGTAAACTGTTCCAGTGGTTGCTTTTTCATCACCAGAAGTCTTTGAACCCAAAATAAAGGACTTTTCTCAAAGTGGATTTCTAGTTTGAATGACTAAGTGGAGGAAATGAGAGTTCAGATTAGATGTCTGGTCTGCAAGTTTTAGGCATCTGAAGTATCAAACAGTACCTCAAACAGTACAACAAATTAGTCATAATTTTTTTCTGACAAAATATGGCAGGCTTATGGGGAGTAACTTGCCCAGCCCATTACAGCAGCCCAGACCAAGGCTCAGAGAGTACAAAAATGCTGAAGTGATGCTTATTGCTCCCTAGAAGGTCACACTAGGTGATTAATGATTTTTCAGGCTTTAGGACCTATGTATTTGTTTCAAGTCTTTTCTAAATTCCTCTCTTTGCAGACTCTATATACATAGAGTTGCTGTGATTCAGAAAAGGTAGCCAATTTTTGAGTTTAATACAGCATTTATTAGAACAATCCAAACCTAGAGGCAGTACTAAGCTTTGGAACAGAGCAGTTCTTAACACTTTTCTTGTTAGAGTGTTTTTCTGGTCTTTTGTCTTCATGTTGAATGAGATCCAAGCATGAGCTGTTCCTCCTTCTCCCTGACTACCCTAAAAAAAAGAACATCCCACCACCAGTTGATGAAAGAGAGAATCACAGAGTGGTATAGTAGATTCTGTGAAGTGTATGTCCAGAGTAATGGAATGGGAATGGTATATGAGTTCTACAATTCAGATGCATTTAAGTTTTATATGGCTCATTCTGGGTGGTGGACACCCTCTTAGCAGATGACGATGACAATCACCAATAATATGGTGAAATATTTTGGAAGATGTTGCTATTTTGGGTATAGTAAAAGTGGTCCACAGATAAAAGACGTTTCATGCAGATGGTAAATTAAAGTTCATTAAAGTCTAATAAGGATGTGGTTGGTTTGTAAATAGCCGTAGTGCTGTTGGAATAGATGCAAAATCCAAGTATAAGGAATACAAATATGCATCAGAACATAAACTGCGTATAGGAACAATTTCTTCCTAAACTGATCTATTCAAGGATTTTTTTTGAGCTGTCTGGATTTATCCATCTTGCCTCTCTTTGACCACTATAAGTGATAAAATACGGAATTTGTGCTTCAACCCCACTTGAGAAAATTTATGTTGCTGGAAAAGTCTGGGAGTTTTGTGAGTCTTTGGTGTGTTGTCTGAATCAGAATTTCTGTGTAATTTGACTGATGCCTCCCTTGAGTGTATATTCAGCAAAACTAAGCAGCTTGCTTAGAGACAAAATTTCCATACATACCTGATGTCCTGTTTAAACTGCATATTTATGTTTATTTCTAGAAAAAGTCAGAGATGTTCTGATATCTTACAAGAATGAACAGTTTCGGGTAAGTTTACTCTGATTATCAGCACTTTTGTTACTTCTCATTTCCTGCTTGGGGCAATACGTCTTCTGTGTTGCCTTGGTTAGTTCCTTGTTCGTATTGCGCTACTAGTGTTGTCACAGATGGCTTCCCAAAGGAAAGCCTCTATACAGAAAACAAGCAATTTGAGCTGTGATAGTTTCTAATGTGAACACTTTGTTCAGGTTTATAAAGGAGATATGTACTTACTGGAGATCCCAAGTCTTCCATGTCCAAGTGGATAGTGCTCAATTTGTTTTCATTCATCCTAGCCTCTGGAAATTTAGATCTGTCATTCAGAAGTCATTATTCCATGTTTTCTATCATCCATAGTATATATTTGCAGTGACCCAGTGGCTGAGGTGCTGCAATACATATTTGTGAATAATGTGCCCCAAAAATCTTTATTTCTTCAGCTTCTTCTTTGTATTAACGGGTTAGTTCTTGAGATGTGGTGAAAGCTGGGTTACAGACCCTCTCAGCAGTCTTTGGATATGACCAGTTGTTACTGGGGAGCTGTTCTCACTTTTGTTTTGATGAATATCATTAGGGGCTTAAGGAGAAAGAATGCTAACATTCCAGTGAAGTGTAGACTTAAATCAGCAATGAGAGGTAGTGTCAGGATTTTTATTGAAAATAAAGATCCAGTTTCCTTCATTGTCTTGGTTTCGGACTACATAATATGATTTTCCTTTGTTCATCCTTCCGTTTCTGTATTTGTTGCTGGCTTATTTTGTATGTTTTGCATTGCATGGTAGAGATGACACATTGAATATGTGCAGTGAGTGACCTCTTAACATACTAACAGAAGAGAGGGAAGTACTTCAAATTGAATAGGAAAATGCAACTTCAGAATTTAAAATGATCACAGTTGAATGGAGGAAAGGAGTGAGTCAATTGCTAAAAAGTAATTGCAAACCTTTGTTTTAAAGTTCACGGGAAATTCCTTATCTGATTGAAATTGAGCAAATAAAGGCTGATGAGTAAAATGTTAGATGCCTCAATTTAATTGAATGCTGCACATAGTGCTTACAAAACCTGTCTGTTCACCCTGCAAGGCTGCCTTTCTTGTGGAATGATTGCAAGTGCTGCACTTCTGTCAACTGTCACGTAGTACTGTGGAATTGTGAAAAACAAATGCTCTGTAGGTACATATGTTGTCAATATAGCCTCTTTTAATATGCAGGTTTTGCCACTCTGAGGTTCACTGAGTAAGGGTGGGCAAAGGGTTTGCCATGATCTGTCTACATCGAGTGTTAACCCTTATGGCTGACACCTGCAAGTGCTTAACTGAAGTTTATCTTTAATTAAAAAAATACTATTTTTGTGTATTAATAACTGTTTTCAGTAATTTTAAGAGATGTAAATTGGTCCTTTGTTGGCCTCTGGAACTCTGCTCTGTACAACAGTAGACTTCTAATTTAAAACTGATTATGGCTGTTAAAATCTTAGAAATGGATTGAAAAAAGTGACATGGGCTTTTTCTTTTGCCCTTTAATGTTCAGATGATTTGGTGCATCCAAATAATTTCTTAACCATGACAGCAACTGAATGTTCCAAATATCGAGTAAATACTACTTGAAGCTTTTCTAGGCCAGTATTTAAAAAATCGCCTTGCGTTTGCATAGAAAGAGTGGTACAGTATCTTTGCTGGTTTCCCTGCATAAATGTATAGTGTGTCTCTAACCTTTTTCACGTAAGAAGGAGAATTACTTATACCTAAAGTCATCTTTATAGCAGTGTAACTGTAGAGTCTCTGATTCAGATACTTCTCCAGCTATTTTATTTGCTACTTTTTAAACTTAAAAGCGTGTATAATTCTGTAGGGTGTAAACTAGGCTAAAATATTGTTCTGTCACAGGGGCTGTGTACTTTATTGTCTGATTGTTCATATGGGTGGGCTAGAGGTTCTTTAGTCGCTTTAGGTCATGTCTTTATGTTTGCCATTGGGGCATATTTTCTGTTAATGCTTGATTTTTTTCCTTCACTCAGGTTATGCAGACTATGCAGTCTGCTTCAAAGTCTCGAGAATTGTGGTCTGATTCCTCTTCAGAAATGGATTGGATTTTGGCTCAGATCAAAGACCTGATGCAGGAAAACAGGTACATCTCTAATAAATAACTGAGGTGAAAGATACAGTGCAGAACTGGGCCTGTAGCCCTGTTGCAGCACCTTTTCACAGTGTTCTTCAGCTGATCATGGAGAAAGCAAGTAGTAGATTTCCTCAACATCTTTGAGGACTGAGTTGTTAATCTGTGTTAATGAATAATGTTCCCTGTTCCAGATGGTCTCCAAGGTGTTGTCCCAGACTTAGCTGTGCTGGCCCCAAGGCATGTCAGCATATTCAGTGTCTTCAGAAGCTTTCCCAACAACTTTGTACAGACTTTGATTTCACAGTAACTTTTAGAATTCTTCAAAATTGCAGGGCAATACTTGGCATTTTCTATACTTTCTATCTTTCTATGACTACCGAGCCTCTAGGATGCAGTATGTTGAGACTTCATTATCACCATGCCAATTTGCATGAAGTCCTTGAACCACTTTGGGAATTCTAATCAGTGTAACTGTAGGGAGGAGGAAGTATCATGTTAGAGATAAAAGCTATAGCTCCTGATGTTTTGAATATAAATATATATGCCCTACCAGCTGCTGATTAGTTCAGGAGGTTATCAGATGTTGTGCCAGAATAAAAGCCTGGACTGCCCATCAGTTGCTGAGCATGGAAGCATGAAGGCATGGAGATTCTGTAATGAGAAGCAGAACTTGCTAAACATGGGGCTTCTGTATCACTTCAGCTGTCTCTAAGTAACTGGACGGTACAGGTAGAAGAAAGCTATTGCACCTGCCTGTTACATCAGCTCTTGCTGTTTGTCCCATGCAGCTGCACAAAGTATACTGAACCCTGATTAGGTGAATGTCCAGAGGAGATGCTGCTTCAAAAATTAAAGCAGTTTAAAAACTTTATCTGTGAAAGTCCTAGAACTAGGTGGCACATCTCATTTCAAGCCTTCACTGTCAGTTTTCTGAGAGCTTTATTTGGAATTCCAGCCAGTCACTTAGGTAAGGGTATAAAACTCAAATGCCAGGTGTGGCCTAAAGAAACTGCAAAGATGGGGCAAGAAAAACAGCATCACCAGACCTTTTGTTTGAACAGAAAATTCTGATGATATATTATCTCTAAGATAATCTATCATTTCTTAAGCATTAGTTATCAAAGCAGTAATGCTTTAATAAGAACTTGGTCTTCACTGTATTGTGCTACATTGAATAAGGTTTTTTTGGTAGCTTCCTTAAGCACAGGCTTCAAATGAGACAAAGGAAACAGGGCGGACAAAGCTGTTTTCTGTGACTGTAAAAATGTATTTTTTTCCTGTCTTGTGGGTTTTGTTTCTGTTAGCTGCTTCATGGTTCCCTGAGTGAGTCCTGATGATCAGGCAACTTCATTAAAATAGCTGCTCTGATACGTGGGGAAATCTTGCACTTAGAGCCACCAAGGATGACTCACAGTTCACGACCTGCAAAACCAGCAAGGGCCAAACCCTTCAGCAGTGATGCTGCTGCAGAGAGATTTTGCAATTGCATTTAACAGCCTTGTGTGTTCACTGTTCAGAGAGAAATTTTGTCAGGAGTGTTTGTATTTATATGTGCGTGCAAGCATGTGTGTGTGTATTATTTCCAGTAAGTGCTCATTCCACAAGTCCAGGCTTTGGGCCAAACTTGTGGACAGGAAAACTTAGCATGTTTCTGCGTCAGAACAGCTTTGACAGGGAGTTTTTCGCCTTAGTTCTTTTACTTTACAGGCTCTCTCTCCACTGTTGCTCCTTTGAGTGGCCTTAGCTCCAGAAAGCCCCAGAAACTGGGTGTCAGGTTATATGCAGCTAGTTTGGTACTTTACTGTGTTTTATGAACACAGAGGTCTGTAACTGTTTATTCCCTCAGTCACATGGAGGCTTCCCCAGTTCTTTGTGCTTCTCCAGTGGCCTCTGTGAGAATCTAGTTTTCTGAAGGACTGACTTTCCTGAAGTACTTTCCTTCTCCAAGCTGAAGGCAGGGTTGTTCCTGCAGTCTCCCATGTGTTTTTGAAGATGCATAAAGGTGTTTAAAGGACTCAGCTTCTTGCTTTCCTTGAAGAGAAAAATTTTGGTTGTTCACTCATAGAAAATAGACCACATGAGAGGGAGGGAGGAAGGCTGGGGTGGATTGCATTGACAGGTTGTGACTTCATTAGGTTTGGAAACTTGTGTTATGAGGTTACAAATTGTATTTTAATATAACAAGTGGCCTGTGAAAGTGCTTTTTTAATTTAGAATGTGTAATGAAATAAAGCCTTTCATTCATCAACATAGCCTGTAATTTGGATTGTGCAGAGGGCAGAAGATTCTTTCAGACCTGAAGAAAAATGAGCTAATGTCAAAGGATACTCTGCTGCCTACTTCAGAGAACTGCCCAAGTGGACCTTGTGATGACCAGATGATCTTAAATGGTTCTCTGCTGAAGTTGCCATCTACCAGGAGATGTCCTTAATAGTTTGTGGTGATTGCTCATGCATGGAGGATTAATGGTAACGATACTGAAACAGTTTCCAGAGAAGAGAAGGGTTGCACTGGATTTTGTTTTTAGAAACAAATTACAGTCTACCACTTGCCTTCTGGTCTCCCATCGCATCATCTACTTATGACAAAGTGGTCTAGCATGTATGTGTGTGTTGTTTCTGTACACTGAGCTCTTCAGCTGCTGTTTGTATTTATAAAAATGCAGCATTGTATCTAAGTCACATCTGGATGTTTAGAGTTGGAAGTCACTCCTGTTGCAGAAGACAAATTTTCTCATCCGTTACCAAAATATATAGTGTTTGACATGGGTGTACCATTCCAAATCTTTGCACGGGTGTAGAAGCTTATGGATAGAAGTGTGAACAGAAGAATTCAAGAGAATCATACTGGATATTGGGGTAGTTGTGGAAATTTTACTTCTGTCTCTTTTGCTGTATCTTATTTTCAAGAGTTGGTGTAACCTACCTCTGTTGGTACCCTCAGACTTCACTTTCATTAAGCCAGCCTAATAGGAGATGGAGTGATCCTGGAGCATTCAGTGCCATCAGACTAACTGAAGTTTGCAGGATAGTTAGAAGGGCAGGAGACAGCCAAAAAAGCTGCAGGGAAGAGCAGCTGTGACCTTACTGCAGCTTATCTGCTGAACAGCTCTGTGCACTATAAGGTGTGACTTGTGCCAGCAAGTCAAGAGGGTTGGCTTTCCCCCTGAGATTTGATGTAGCGCTGTCAGAGGTTCTCAGATCTTGGCTGGCTGACTGGCTGGCAGCAGAGTTGGATCATACCCCGTAGGTGTTTCAGTATAAGTGTTCCTGTTCTTTTGAAATACCAGGATATTTGTAACTCAAGCAGAAATGTTTCCTTCATAGTTCCGGTTCTGTTCCAGATTGTACAACTGCACATTTCCTCCTAGTCGAATAGGATATATCAACCTGGCGGCCAGTCACCAGTGGTGTCCCCCAGGGGTCAGTGGTGGGCCCAGTCCTGTTTAACATCTTTATCGATGATTTAGATGAGGGGATTGAGTCCATCATTAGCAAATTTGCAGAC
>JAYRBT010000156.1:6819250-6841673 GCA_036023395.1 Myiotriccus ornatus
GAGTTGGATCAGGGGTTGGACTTGATGATCTTGGAGGTCTTTTCTAACCCAATCTATTCTATGATTCTATGATTCTAGGTAAGCTTCTAGTTATCTCTCAGGACATTCCGAAGATACAGGTAAAGGCTAAAGGGATCTTGGGAAAGAGAAGGGTTTACACAAAGAGTTTACACAAGTTACAAAAGCCACTTTGGAAGCGTGTTCACTTTAAACAACTTTACCACTTTTATATCCAAAAGCATATCGCAACAGATACCTGGTGATCTTATAATGTGTTTAGTCTATGCTGTTTAACGTCTGCCTGAATTCTGCCTGCCTTGTATGAGGTCTGTACTTCTTACTAAATAATTCCTATTAATCTGTAGCGAAACTTGATTGTATACCAGGAAAAAGAGGTTTCAGCTACAATCTCCCTTCGTTTTTAAAGATAAACTCAGTCTTGAAAGACAATTAATAGCTCATCTCAATTCCTGTTTGACTTTTCTGCTTTTGTTGTTGTTTCTGGAGGTTCAAAATACTGGAGAATATGCTTCTCCTATGCTGAAAGTAACAGCCTAGCTATCCACAATGTTTTCCCCTCCTGAATAAGTAATTTTTTGTTCTTTCCTTGCCACTTAACACACTTACCCCGCACTGGCCTCTTGGGGAACCCTTTGCACACAGCTTCTCTGCTTTACTGTCAGATCTTCCCAAAGACGAGCATGCTGTTGCCAAAACAGAACAGCTCGAATCTCAGAGAAGCAAAATAGTTCAAAAAGAGCAGAATCCAGCCAAAACTGTATTTAGCCGTCTTTGCAGAGAGATATGCTATTGGAAAAAATAGGCCAAAACTAAACCCAGGATTCGAGGTATGATCTCACCAATGCTGAGTACAGGGGGACAATCACTGCCCTGCTCCTGGTAGCCACACCATTCCTGATACAGGTCAGGTGCCTTTGGCCTTCTGCCCACCTGGGCACCCGCTGGCTCATGGTCAGCCTCTGTCACCAGCATGCCCAGGGCCTTTTCCACAGGGCTGCTTTCCGGCCCCTCTGCCCCAGCCTGGAGTGTTCCTGGGTGGTTGTGATTCAGGGGCATGTCAGTGTCTGTCCATGGAGTCCCTGTCCTAGGAATGACAGGAGGTCTGTATAGTCATGAATGGTGAGGAGTATGCATCAAAACAGAGAAAAAATTAACCCATTAGTAGGCTGAATTCAGGATAATGTGCAACAGCAAGAGGAAGACCATGAGGTCATTACAGTGAGAACTGTGATGCTTCTGTTGTTGGCTTTGTCTGCCAGGCTTCTGGCAGTGTTTCATCTGAACAGGGACTATCTAAGAGGTGTTTCGATCTTAAAGGAGAAATTACTAGTTTCTGAGCAGTTCTGAAAAGCAGCCTCTCCTATAGCCAGTTATTCTACTACTGAGCATCTGGAAAAGGATTAGAGTTTTTTGGTGAATAGCTTGAAGTTGCTGTGTAAATAAAACATCCCAAACATCTCAGTCCTTTTTGCAGGAATTTTTTTCTGTCTTCAGAGCTCTTTGGCTTTAACGAGACAATTTCCTGCGATGCTTAGATACTTTGAAAAAGCTTCCAGTTCCTTCCTCCCTGGCTCCAAAACATTGTGTTTATTGATAGTTTTTCTGGTATATGCTGTGCATGTGTGTTGTCAAAGTTCATGTTTAGTGTTGCTGAGGCAACCTCTGAAGCTTTGAGCCTGTCATCCTCAGGAAGATGTTTTGGTTTTGTGATAAGCGTATGTGCTTTTTGTTAGCTCCCGGTGCTCAGTTTTCCCTGGCAGCAGGAGCAAATTCAGCAAATAATGACCATTAGGAGCATTTTCTGAGGGTGCAGTTGCTGACATGCTGTTGCTTTAGGGATTGCATCCTTGAAAGTCTCTCTAAATGCACTGGTTCCCACAACTTCTTTCTAAAGCCATAGGAATGGGTAGTAGTGGTGTGCAGGATAGGCATTGTAACATTTTTAACTTGTGATGACTGTTCTTATGTTAACTCCTTGCTGTGTTAGCATTTCACGTGGTGAGCTGCAAAGGACAGATGAAGATTCAGATGAAAATTGTTCTCTGGTTATTTCTCTAGTCATGTGTCCCTCAGAGCTGTCAGTAGCTGGTAACCTTACTTTTGGTTTGTGCCTTGGTACCTTCAGTGTTTTAGGACTGTTGCCTCTCAAACAGACTGATTAAAAACTAAGGACATTCCAGCAGCTAAATGTTCAGAGCTAAAAAAGAAAAATGATGTTGTGGAAATAACACGCTATCAAAATTAACTTTGGTGATGTGAGCTTTTAAATCAGCTCAGTTCTTATGTGCTTTATTTCTCTTCCTCATAGCTCTGCAGAATTGAAAATCCATGGGACAGGAGGATTGTTATGGACCCAGAATGACTTCCATAAAATAAAAAGTGGCCTTCAACTTTTCTGAGACAGCATCAGAGTGCTCTGTGACTTTCAGTATTGCACAAGTTAAGTGGGATGGAAGGACTAGTAATGGTGGTGGGGAAATAATTTGTTGTTGTTGTGATTTACTGATTTTTACCCTATAAAATCAGTGGTTTATAAAGGTGGTTTAAGTTCCATGTATAGTAACCATTGTCTTGCTTAACTACTATCATGAACCTTTAACTGATGTTTGCCAAATACATTTAAGAGTACTTTGGAATCCCTCAAGGTTCCTTAATTTTTTCATGGTTAATAAATGCAACTGACTTCGAAGACAAACCTTCCTCCTGCTTCTTGTTTCTCCATTCTCGCTCAGGTATTCTAAAAAGTCTCCTCTGGTCCTCATTAGCCAGACTATTGAGCTGATACTGTCCTGTAGGAGTAATTTTGCCAGGACAAGATTATGCTACAAGATAGCTTGGATTTCACACAGCTTCAGGGATCAATCCTGGCTATAGCATGGCTGAATGCACTCTGGTGCACAAATACCTTCCAAATGTTTTTGTCACCATTTTTCTCAAGTGATGACCTTGAGGCCATTACTGTGTCTCTTTTTCAATGAAGTGTTTTGCTTGATGTTATTTTTGTTCACAATTTTGCTAAGGTTCATAACCAATATTGTGGTCTCTGCTGAGAGCTCGTATGATTACTGAAGAAATGGACCTGAGTGAGTGCCCTGTTTAAAAGTTACTGAGAAAAATGGCTTCTGGATAGCTTTTCCTAAGTTCAGTTTTCTTTACCTGTATTACAGGTTCTCAGAACTTGGAGGCTTGTGCAATTACCTGTAAAAAAACCCAGGAGTTTAAATATGTATTTATTGCAGGACTCCTCAATAAGGCTCTGTCAGAGTACATCTGCTAGAGGGTAATACAGAGGCTTTCTCAGAGTCAGTCTAATAATTTGATGTCTTAAAAACTAATCAGAAAGAGGAACATGTCAATAGAAAGGGATAAAGGACAGCTTTAGCAGTACTTTGCATAGGATTGAAATGCATGTTTACAACAGCAAATTCACGGATGCTATGGGCTGTCAAGTAAAGGCTTAGCTAGATATCCATAATGTATTATTTCTTTATTCTTTCTTTTCTCAATTTTTGTTCTCCCGTTTTACTGCAGTTGCTTGTTACCAGACAGCCAAAAGTTATTTAAAATGGAAGATACACTGCACCTTTCCTTCTCTAAAAGCAAGCAGTACCAATGCAAAAGGACACAAGCTTCTGAGGGATTTTTCATGTAAGCCTTTCCCCTTTCTCCTTTTAGCCACAGTGACTCAAACTTTAGGAAATTCTGAGTGAAGGGGATTTATTCTTTTATTACTGCATTTCAAAGAGTATGAAATTACTTAAATTATTGTATTTTGTATTGCAAACAAGCATACAATTCAAAAAGGAATGTGTGGTGCTGGCAAATACTGCACCATATGTAACTTTTTTCCCCTTTGGTAGAGGTTCCCACCAACGTCCCCTTGGAGTGTGTCTGCCACCACCCCACCTAGATAATCTGGGATTTTTCAGTAAATCAGCTAAAAAAAATACTAAGAAATAATTTGGACAGACTCATGCAGCCTTGTTATGAACCTGTAATGGTAAGAAGTTTTTTCACAGAACAGCTTTTTGGAGCTCTTGTCTAAAGAGGGTTGAAAAAAAAAAAAGCTAGAAACAATCCCATGGCTCTCAGTTTTATTAAATAAGGAAAATTTTTATATATATATATATATATATATAAACTGTAACATCTCATATTATTAAATAATTGTGCAAAACGTTTACACAGAGCAGGGGGGAACAGTTGATAGCCTGTACTTTTAGACTCTTGCAGTTCTTTTAATACATTTTCAGACTTTAAATACCACAGACCAAAATCATCAATATTGTAAAATGACTCTTCAAAGGCTAACCAGACACTGGCATGAGAATAATTAAAGTGATGGTACACTTGTCTTTTTCCACTTGAAATATCACAGGAAATACAGTTAATGAGGGCTCTGTCACACAAACAAGCTGTGAGTACAAGAGGAGTATTAAAGCTGAACACTTGCCATAGAAGTAACTGTGACAGATCTAAAGATCTGACCATTATGACTTCTGGAGTAATAATGCTTCAGGAAAACTTTTGGCAAATCAAGATCAAGGAACATTTCAACTCTGGAGCAAAGCTTCACAGAAATGTTGCATGTTCCTTCTCCTTAGCATGGAGCTTTAAACATTGCAATAATCAGGTGTTCCTGTTTGTGGTTTACTGTACATCACAGGTATGCACAAGACACCAAGTATTCTATAACTCTGTAATTTGGACAAATTCTTTCTATGTTCTGGCTTTATCATTAAGAATTTCAAAATGCCAAAATTCATCATTTGAGACAAACTGGTGTTAAAAGCAGGTAGGGGGGAAACTCACCTAGAGAGATGTTTTGGTTTTGTGGTTTTTTTCAATGAGGCTCCTTCTACTTGTTCTAAGCAACCATACTCCACACCTATTTTTAAGTTTACAGTTAAAGCATTTTTTACAAAAGCTACACAGACTCATGCTAGTAAATAAATTACATGCAGCAGCAACTTAGAGCAGTGCACACTTCTACAGAGATTTAAGAATACCACATACTGGTTTCACATCCATTTTCACTCATTTTGTCATTAAGACTTACATTATATTTGGGTCAACCAAAAAAACCCAAAGAGATTTATAAAATTTTACAACAATTAAACAGTAATGTTTAATTCTACAAATTAATAAAGCCAACTACTGCAGCTCAATATGACAACAATAGACTAAGAGCAGTGAAATCATCTACAATTTACTATGCTACAGATGTGTATTTCTTACAAAAAAACATTAAATAACTTACACTGACATCCCATAAAGCATTTGTTTTTTGATTTATGAGTTTAAAGTTACACACTTTTAAGTGACAAATTATGTGAAAGTAATATAGCTAAAGATGAAAGGTAAGTAAATCAGAACTCCCAGAGAATGCTCTGGTCCCAGTAAAGCACTGAAATCTACTGCTTAACTCTTGTTGACTGCAGTAGTCTGATTTTCCCTTCACACCTTTTCCCCCCCTCATCTAGAATTGTATTTTCATGGATTTTATTAAAATATAGTTTCTAGAACTGTTCTCTTACAGTTTTAAGAACATTTAAATACCATGCTCTCAAAAAGAGCATTTATATGAAGTCATATTTACAATATAGACAGTTATGATCAGGTGTTAATAAGATCAACTCTTCCTTGTAAGAAGAAATCTAAGCTTATGCGCTAAAGATTAGTGAATGTGTCAGTGTTTTGAATTGTCTTGTAAACATATCTGAAAACAGATGTGGATGACTGAATTATCACTTAAAGTAGTTGATCAGGAAAGACTACATCACATAGAAAAGTTTCATTACCTCTAAGGAGGACTAAACAAGCACAAAATTTGCAGGTTATTTCCACAAGGCTCCACTGCCCATTCTGTAACTATGCATGGTGGATGCTAAGTAGCTTCCTAGAAAATTTGCCTTTGAAGTACCTTAGTTTGCTGGGTTTGTATTAGCATAGCATTCCCATTTAAAAAAAATGAATTATTCTATCACTAAAACAAAGGTTAGTGAAAATTAAAATGACCAGACAAATCCTACAAAAATGGGTATCTCCATAAGCCACCCAACACTTCATACAGAAATCTCCACTTGGTTTTCCACATTAGAAAACATCAAAAACACTTACTAAACCTCTCTTATAATAGCGTGGAGAAAAACGGAACAAACATTTTTCTGCATATGAATATCTAATTCCATGCAAGGTGGAAAACATGAGTGCACAATAAACTTCATATCATACCTAAATAATTTATAAATTAATGTTAGAATAAAGTAAGGTCTATAGCAATTACTGATACATTTTAAACACATGCAGATGAGCTAACAGCAACATTTTTACATAAAGTTTAGTGCAAGAATGTATCTGCTTAATAAATAGATTGAAGATACCTATGTAATGCTTTGAGATGTACACGCAGTATCTGTGCACATAAAACCTGGTTGTGAAAAGTTGTCCTTGTTTGTCTATAAACTACAAGTGCCCATTTTAAATAAAAAAAAATCCATAATTACTCATGGGCTACTTCCCTGTGACACATGGTGTCACAAACATTGTGGTGAAAATGTAATACTGAAGTTAATCTAGAGATTATTTTTTTATACACAGTTTTTATACAATCAAGAAAAAGAGATACAATTTGTATCAACAAACAAAAGGTCATTTCTGGTTATTTGAGGCATTGCTCTCAGCTGCTTATACCATGCAAGAGAAGAGAATAAGAATTATTTGCAAATTAAAAATATGAAATGTTTTTGTAAACTGGTCAAGTATTAAATCTCTTTTCCCCAACTATCACAAGTGTCTGAAGATTTCTTTTTTTCCCCATTAACAGAATAACCAACTAATTAAAACTTCAGTTATTTTTAAACACCAGGGGTAAATACAGAGTCACCTTCAAGTCACCTCCTTTCAAATACATAATGACATGGTCATTTTATATTTCATCTGTACCAACACAAGAATATTTATTATGTGTGGAATGATACAGTTATCAAATGTCAGTAAATTAACTGTAGTTGCACCCATAATTGTGGTTTGTTGTTGGTTCATTTGTTGGGTTTTTTTATATGACAGGAACATATTTTGCATATGATAAAGAGCCCACGAGATATTTGGAATCAAACCAACCACTACAGTAACACAAGTGGAGGAAATGATGTAACTTTGTTTCTCAGACAAACAGATAACTAGAAAGCAGCATGCAAGCCATTATCAAAACACCAGAAACAACCCTGACTGCAGCCTCACATTCTGTGTGTTTCACAGTAAGAAACATTTAGGCAGTGTCACACCTTCTCATGAAGAAACAAAAGGCCATAAACCAGGCCTTCTCAACTTTCATGAAAAAAAACTACAGTAGAAGTCAACAAGTCCTAGCTCGAGACATGTCGAGTTAGTCATGGTTCAAAATGTTGAAATATACAGTGGATTCAAAAAAGGGCGTCCAGTCAGTGCAGCTTAAAAAAACCAATAAACGCCTCTTTTGGAGACATTTAGCTACAAAGGTTCCCACCCTGAGCAAGATACCAGTTGCGCAAACAATTGCCACACAAAATTATCTCACCTGTTGAAACAGGAACTCTAAAAGCCTTCATGAGGCAAATGCACACCTTTGCGTGGATCTGAAGAGCAAGAACCAGGACAGCTTTGCCACAAATCCAAACTGGAGCATCTCTTTTCAAGAAGCAGCTTTCCCCCTCCACCTTTTCTCAAGTTGACCTTGTACAGCCCTCTTGAATGTCAGGCTCACTCAAACACCATCCTTGCTCCCAGAGAAAGGGCTGTAGGTACTGATGAACTTCCATGTTAAATTCCCATTTTTACTGCTTCAGGTTGAGTAATCCAGTTTACATAAAACTGGCACTTTACTTTCAGCTTGTCTGGTCATTTGGGCCAGCAGCTGCTCACTGCACATTTCTGAAGAGAGAAGCTACAGTTAAACTTTTAGTGTATTGAATGCCATTTGTGCCTTTACACTCTATGTTTTGGTCCTAATTTTAAAAAGTACTTGGGTTCTGTTGGATTCCATCAACATATTGGGTGATGTACTAGACATTCAAACACTTGAGGAACAGTTCTGCAATTTAAGTACCAACAACATTCAAAAACTGAAATCAGTTTTTCCTTTTACAAATTATTTTAATTTTAATCAAATTTACTTTTTTTTTCAGTATTTAAGATGCCAGTAGGCAGTGTCTGATAACAAAGCTGAAACACTGGGTGTGTATAGCATACTTTTAGAGGCCGATTAGGTATTTATAAGCAAATTGAAAGTGTACACTAATACATGCAGTATAATTACTAACATTAATTTTGTAGTAACAGCTTTGAGACACTGAATGTGACATAGTTCTTAATGAGCTATCCATGCAGCAAGGTATGCATTTCCTATAAAATACTATTAAAAATCCCTATATTTAAAATTTAAAATTTGAAATACAATCAACTTTTATATAGTGCCTCAGCATATAATATGATTGCTACTGTGTACAGGATTTTATACTACCCTAGTAGAAAATATTTACAATAGATTGGCCCCTTCATGTAAGTTTTCCTCTGGGTCCTATGTGCTGTACGTTTATCCAAAAGAGGCTTACTGCTTTAACGCCCTGTTCTTAATTTGGTAACAATCACAGCTGCCAGCTGTTGTGCATCTGTCACGTGGGGATTTTTTTCCATCACAGAAAGGACAATGCTTGGAGGGAAAATATTGCAGAGGTTCTTGTATGTTTGATACTGATGTTCTGGGATGACATGAGGTTCCCGTGGCTCACCACATATCCCAATCCAGGGATTCCTCCAGAGTTGTTCCATCTTCTCAGGCATGCTTCTTACCATTACAGGTTCATAACAAGGCTGCATGAGACTGTTACTCAGTGGATAGGAGTGGTAAGTGTAGGAATCCGATGCACATGGCAGGGGATCCCAGCTGGCGTGCTGCTCTCGGCACAGGGGTGGTCGTCTCTGCCGCGTGGGGTTACTTTCATAAAGCCGCGAGTCAGAAATACTGTCCATTCTTGTCATGACCAAGGCACGGCTTGGTTGTGCAGTAGATGGATGAACATTTTGAGGCACAGGGTATTCTGGACAACTGGACCGTGCTCCAACAACTGGATGCTGGGTATGTAGGCCTAAGTGGGAAACTGACTGTTTGCGAAGGGTTTGCTTAGGCTCTTCAGTTCCATAACTCTGAACTCTATTTAAGGCTTCATGGTAACCATGGGGAAAAGGCTGAAGACGATTTTGCGATGGCAGTCTGTGGCTCTTCACACTGTCTTCTGGACTGGCATCTGCTACACCCAGATACAAGTCATTGTAAGAGGAATAAGAATCATTACTTGTATGGCTTAAGCAATTGTCAGGACAGGGGCTTGAGTTTCTAGAATACATCCCCTGGTCCGTATCAGCCCCGTAATAATCTGAGTTACGGATACTACTTATGCTTAAGTTGGAGAAATCACTGAGTAAGGAATAATAGCCATGGTCCCCCAATGACTCATATTTGGGATACTGGTCAGTATAGCTAACTGAGGTGCCGTGGCTATTGGTGACTAGTATAGGAGGATATTGTACACTGGACATATGTTCCAGTGAGGATTTCTGATGCATGAACTGTGAGGAACCTGGCACTGGACTGCTTGCAGAACGAGTGTTTAATGCACCAGCTGCATGGCTTTTTGGTGGAGGGAGCGTTGGTACACTTAGTGCAGAAACCAGAGATGGGACAGAGCTGGCCTCAGACTTCCGGGCTACTGATAACTTTTCCTCAGGCTCCACAGCTACTGACCTAATGCTTGGATCTGACTGACGTTTTGGGGCAATGCGTTTCACTTCAGAACTGATTTCTCCTTTGGAGCTGGATGGCCCTGTGCCACATTTGGCCAAGGCTCCCTCACTCATAGTTTTCACAGCAGATAATTTGGCACTTATTCGAAGCTCATCCGCTACTGACCTTTGAGGCTGGTTTGCACGTTCTGGGTGATAATATTTACATTTGTGCCCATAGGTGCACTTTTTACCTGGAAGAAAAGTGTTTTTGGGTTAAATAAATCAAAAACTCGTCAATACCAGCAGTCGCTATCTTTTTTCTTTATATCTTTCACCACTTCTCAATAGTAATATTTCTGTATTAACCCCCTAAGGAATAATTATGTATTTGGTATATACAGGCAGTCAGAGACTCTGCAGCCTCTATCAATGTATAAATATATAAATGCTGCATCAAAGGCAAGACATACCGTGTTTCTTCCTACTGCCTCATGATTTCAATACTGACAACATACTCAGTGCTATATAAAACGAACCAGCTTTAACATGTTTGTATAATTATTAATCTCTTTCCTTGACTACAAACTAGAATAAAATAGCAAAAGGTATATCTGCTAAGCCTTAATTTTCTGCTACATTGTTTTTATAAATATGTGTATGAAGGGTAGAAAAACGGACATAGTGCTTGGATGGCAACCTGAAAAATGGTGCATTTCTTTGTTCCAGCAATGACAAGACATTAACTGCTTGCTTCACCCACCTTTAAATGCATCAAATCAATCTAACTTGGGCACTTACCGTAAGGACACGGTTGTTTCTTATGTTCAGGAATAACTGGCCTTTTTCTTAAGAAATTTTCAAGGCTTGGACCATGGCGTCCTAAAGGATCATCAGGAGGCATAAATCTAAGGAAAAAGAAAGGAAACTTGATCAGCTTTTCCTGAGGATGCAGAATTAGCAAATTCCCTTACTTTTGAAGAAAAACCCATACTTGTCATTCACAAAAGAATACATTAGCAGCCGCTCCTCTATGAACTTCTTCCATTCTGGTTTTTCATTTTGAAGATCCCGATAGTTATCATTTGATACAATGATGCCATCTGAGTCGAAAGCAAGTTTTACTATGAATCGATCATCATAGCAAACTACTCTTCTTCCCTGAACTCTTCGAGATGGGGTGAAAACAAGAATTTTTTCTTTCTCCAATTTACGTAAGATTTCTTGATCTGTAAAATAATTTTAGTTGAGCGGCTATTAAAAAGGTTTTAAAATAAAGAAATGCAACCTTTGAAATATGAAAATTCTTGCCCTCTTTTCTGACAAAGTACTTTGCATTATATACAGTCCCCATTATCATTAAAAAATACCTAGAAGCAGAGTGCCATTTTATTTCTGAGGTTTCAAAGCACTGAGTAAATACTCAATATCTAAACTTCATAACCACTCTACAGCCACTGCCTCTAAGCCAGTACCTTTACTCAGTCTTCTGAACATGTCAAGAACTCACTCATTACTGTATTACAACAGCCTTCTTGTTAGCCTAGAGTAAAATATAAGTACTTTGTATGGGTCTAAACACATGTTGCCTCTTCAGTGTTCAAGATAATCCTACTAACTGAGTCCCTGGCCAGATACTACTTATTTCAGACTCACCCAGCAAATAAAACTCAGTTCTTATATGCTTAAAAATATTTGCTAATGGGAAAATTTGGACCACTGCTTCTCCAAAGTCTTGATACAACCCAGTAATGTTCCAAACCCAACAGCATGGTTTACACATAAATGCTTGTTTCTTCACCTGTGAAACTGTAGTGTTTTCAAACAAACAGTTGAGTGCAACATCACGCAGTGTCAAATCCACAGCACTGTACATGGGACCCATTAGAAAGGCAACATTATTTTTTTCTTTTTAACCGAGGGGTCAGAGAAAATCCACGTTACCTGTAATTGGTGCATCAGGTCGAGACTGTTCTTTTCTCCATGCAGGTACAAACACAGTGATATCTTTATGCCCTTTTTCCAGAAACCAATCAACAGCTAGTTGAATTCCCCGGCAGGAAAATCCTTCTTTATTCCCATGGCTGAAGAACATGCAAGTTTTAGAAACAGCAAGGACAAATGTTACATTTGGTTTTGTTTTTTGTTGTGGTGGTTTTGATTGGTTTTTTTCTTCTGAAGCTGCCATGGTCAAAGGATATAAGGAAAACAAAGTCTGTAAAGTTTTATTAGACCTGCTTACATAATTGGAAGAAAACAATTGTACAGAGCTATTCAGCCATCAGATTACAGCAACCCCGCTACTTAAAAACTATAGAAATGGTGAAATTTCACTATTCCCAAGGCAAAAACAAATAAGCATGAAGTTTTTCTGTTGTTTTCATTTTATTAGCTAAGCTAATGAAAAATATCACTTTCCCTGACAAAATGGGCTTACATTAAGTAACCATAAAACCTTACCACAGAAAAGGAATGAACAGTACTGGCTGTCATGGGTGATAAGTGCTTTTAAACATCTATATTAATAAAATCTGTTTCCCTGATAATAAATGTTTTACATTTTTTATTAGGACTTTTTATAGGAAAGAAATAATCATGTCAAAGTTGTTTAAGTCCCATCCTTATCAAAAACTTGCTTTCTGAAACACACAATAGTCTCTAAAACAGCATACAATTCAGATAAAGGAGTTTAACTTTAAAAAGGCCTAAGAAGTTTCTGCAAAGGAAAAAAAAAATTCTTAAGAGGTTTGATAGAAACCAAGGAGAATCTTAATTAACAGTCTTACTCAATCTCTATTTGTATCATCAATAATTACAGTATTTTTAAGCATGAGAAGTGTATAAATCTTGCACTTCTCAGATATTAGTCTGCAGAGCAGATTTTGCATAATTAAGAGGCTTCCATCATATTAAAATTGTCTTTGGCATTATTCTATGGATTATAGTTCAAAATTTCACTTCAGAGTTGCTGCTGTTATTGTTACTGTTGTAGAATGACATCAGAGATTACTGGAGCATAGCAAGATGTTTGCTTTTCCTGGGCTCAGAACGTTACATAATGTAACCCTGAGGCAGACCAGACCTAATATCCTCCGTATAACTGAATCACCAGCATAGCCTAAATCTTCACAACTTAAATAAACTTAAATAATGAATACAGAAGTGGCTAAAAGCATTTTTCTTTAAATTTTTACACATTTAGATTTTACAGAATTTAATACCCTTTTAAATTTTCAGATGCATATGCATTTTGTTATGAGTTGTACTCAATTATGCATATGGGTCCCTTACAACTTGAGATGCTCTATGATTCCATAAATATATCATCAGATTTGAGCTATGCAATAGTAAGAGTACACACACTCTTTTCTCTAGTTGCTGCCACATTACGCTCAGGAGTAACTCAAGCAGTACAGAGACTGCAAATTCAATGGGCACAGGAAAAAAAAAAAAGTTAAATCCAGTTTTGATGATGTTGCTTTATAGAAAATTTTTTTGGATTGATATGACCACCCCTTGGCACTGGAAAATCCTGCATATAAAATACATTTATAGGATTTGAAGGGTTTATGTATTTCAAAAGTCAGAGTACTCAATAGACCTATAAAAAAATCTGAATTTTTGTGATATATTGAAAAAATAATAATTCATATTACAAATTCTTCTAGAGCAGAAGGCTGATACCAAAGAAATCTATCATACAAAACAGTACCTGAAGAAATCTCATCACTAAACAGACTTTAAATAACTCCCTCATAAAAAATTCTACTTTCTCAGTGATAACCAAATCATTGGATAGCTGAACTCTGTACTCTGCAGACATGTTCAAAAGTGTCATGGGACAGGTATCTCTTGGTTTAGTGTTGACCTCACAACCAAGTGTACATAGAATCCTAAAATATCCTGATTTGGAAGGGACCCAAAAGGACCATCCAGTCCAACTCCTGGCCCTGCACAGGACACCCCAACAATCCCACCACGTGCCTGAGAGCATTGTCCAAACGCTCCTTGAGCTCTGGCAGCGTTGGGGCCGTGACCACTGCCCTGGGGAGTGCCCCACCACCCTCTGGGTGAGGAACGTTTTCCTGATAACCAGCCTAAACCTCCCCTGACTCAGCTCCAGCTGTTGCCTTGAGTCCTGTCACTGGTCACGAGACCGAAGAGACTGGTACCTGCCCCTCTGTTGCCCAGGATGCTGAAGACTGCAATGACATCTGACCTCAGTTTCTTCTTCTCCAGGCTGAACAGACCAAGTGCCCTCAGCTGCTCCTCACACGGCTTCCCCTCCAGACCCTTCACCATCTTTGTGGCCTCCTCTGGACACTCTCTCATAGCTTCATGTCTTTTTTAGATTGTGCTGCCCAAAACTGTACACAGGACTCAAGGTGGGGCAAGCACCACAGCTGTGCAAGTGCAGGTTTACCTCATGCATTATCCCTGTACCGACACAGTTAATTACTTTGAATCCTGAGCAGACTCAATCAGCTGGAGTTCACATACCATGAAATTCACTGAATATCATCAGCATACACAGCATGTAATTTTAAAAAGAACCAAGTTGTCCTCCCCTGTTCAGTTACTTTTTTTTAATGTCCAGAAGCAATTTTCAACATTGTTCAAAGAACTTCAAAAAATTAAATCATCCACACAAAAGCACACTATCTCTGGAACAAAAGATTTGAGGAAAGAACTTGGGTTTAAAAGGAGGGGAGGGGGACTGGAATACAGATTACGTTATTACATAATTAGCTTAATTGAAATCCTAAAGAGCCCTAAGATGTATTTTCAATGTAACAATATATACAATTTAAAATTACTTTGCCATCAATATTGATTTTTCTTATAAACATTTTAGTGATTTATTTATTTCAAACATTGTGACAGGCAGACTCACCTCATGGCGACATTGCTTCCATCAATGACAATTGGCCTCAAGTTATCACTGTTATCCACAACTTCATCTTCCAGTGACAATTCAGGGCTTGCAATTTCCTTTGGGCAAGGGCCTCTTGGCACCAGAGTAGTGGTGGTACTGCTGGCAGTGCTTTGTCCCTCTGACTCACTTTTGTTGCCAAGTCTCACAAGCTCTGCTAGAACATCATTGATGAGTGCATCTGCTCCCAATTTATTCAGTACAGCCTGGATCTGATCTCCTGCATACCCAAGCTTTAAAGCAAAATCCATTTTAGCTTGGTATTCCTTGTCCAGATTTGTTTTGCATTCATCTACCTTTAAATCTTGCGTGATACTGCTCTGTGAAAAGCTTGGGCGATCCAAACAAGGGGACCGGCAGAGTGGCCTATGTGGTTTGGTGGAAACCTCCTTTTCTCTCCACTGAGTAGTGCTACAGCTGCTTCTGAAGTATGGTTGTTCAGGCTCACTTTCTGAGCTCGTCCATTCCTCAGATTCAGCACTGCATTCCCCCGCATCTTGTTCCACATTTCTGTCTTCTCTGGAGTGCCTCTTCTCCATTTTCAGCTTCCCTACCATAGACCAGGCCGTCATCACGTTCAGCTTCCAGCCAGAGAGCTCAGTTTTCTTTCATTTCCAAAGCCACCTGGAATTCATATTCAATGGCATCATGTTGGCCAGTTATAAGTTTACATGAGGCTGGAGTCAATTCGCCTTGCTTACTGTGTTCTGGCATAAACAATACCAACATGAAGTTCCTTAAAAAAAGGGAATAAAGTTAAAAAGTAGGTTTCAAGCAATTCTGCAAAATACTCAACTACAATGATTTTGTTGACCAGTCAGTAGAAGTCCCTAATCATTCACATTTCTATGTAAAACTGATCATAATAAAGCCTATAATTACATTGTCTCTGTAATCACCAACTAAACTCTCCCTCCCCCCATCACTCTACCTACCAAAAAACCCAAAAAAACTCACAAAAACAAACAAACAAACAAACAAAACACACCAAGACAATTCCCACACAATGAAATTATGGCTGGAATGAATGGATTATCTCAGTAATATTTAAAGATAATAAACTAGAAAACGGTGACCCACCACTTTCACTAGAAACGTGTCTTCTACTGCAGGAACTGCCTGTCTACGTTAGCAACAACTGTCCAGCATTCCAGTGTGCAGGAAATTTAACACAAATCCTTTCAGCCTCTTTTAGAAAGGGCTTACTATCAGAACCAACAAGTTAAACTGGCTGCTAGACATGTAAAGGTCAATAACAAGATGTAAAAAGGTTCCACAAGATGATTATCTTGTAGCAACACATCATCATGTGTTTACTGTACCTATTGTACTGAAAATTCCCCAATCAAGGATGGATATTGCTGCATTTTGTCATAAAGTCAGGCTACGAACTCGTAAGTCTTGTCTTATACCAGAAGAATATTTGTTCAAGGAATTCTAGGGAGAGGTCTGACTAACTAGAAGATTCCAGTTAACCTGTGAAGGGCTTAACTAACATCATGGAGATTTTGAAAAAGTTTTTAAAAGCAATTGCACATATAGCAGTATATATTTTACATAAAATGGTAAATTAAGACAAATATAAAAATGCAGGTAATCGGAGAAAATTGATTATCAAAGTAATTGGCTAGAGGCCTACTTTCAGAAAGCTGCAAGTCCCACTTTCTTCTCCTCTGCAGAACAGCAGATTGAGAATGTAAGATCCAGCGTGAATAATGAAAAATAACAGTAGTTTTCAAGAAACCATTTATTTTAAATCCACTTTTTAATTTTGATAAATCTTGCTTTTTGCAGCAAAGCCAGTTTTCTTTGTGCTGAAAAATGCTGCAGATACAAGCTGTGGATGCACGAAAAGCTCTTTCCCAGGTTTTCTATAAGAATTTTTATGACTCTCAAAAGAGGCATAATTTTGACACTGGAGCGAAGATTTGTCAAAGATGTAGTTTCTTAAAAAGCTACTCATGCACCCAAAAGCAGCAAGCAAACAAATAAATACATAAATAAATAAATGTCTAGGTCATGGTCTTGGGGGGAATTGTTGGTCACTACTGTAACTAACAATAAATTTCTCTCTCTTTCATGCACCTTTCTAATCTGCTTTCATTATCTCTCACGTTCCTTCAGATTATGAGCAAGCATTAGAAGAAGACAATTTCCTCAAAAGAGCATAAGCACTCAACCAAGCACATGAATTATTTATATGCAGAAATTATCAAACATACCTGTATTTTTAAAAATCTGATTCCTATTTCCACATGAGACCACAGTGGCTCTTACTTAATTACTGTGGTCAACCAAGACAGCAAATAATAGAATAAATACTCCCTTAATGTACAGCAGTGTAACTCCTTTTGGTTTTAGGTAATAAGATGCTGAAAATCACAGCCTCTGATATACCACTCATAGAATCATAGAATGGCCTCTTTACCTTTTGGGAGGATCTCTCCCTAATTCCTTTGGGACAATTTACAGGTATTTCCCTGCTGCTCCCTAAAACATTGGTGTTTCCTGGCTCCTCTCTGTCACTCAGAAGCATGCCGCTTCCCCTGATTAATCTAGTTTAAAGCTCTGCTAAAAAGTCTCAGAAAGCTTTCTTTCTTGACTATTTCTCTACATTAGATGGTGGGTTTCTGTTGCCTATGAGAGATTTCAGAGAACAACAGCTCTAGAAGAGCAATCAAATTTAATAATCAAAACCATAAAAATGTCAAAGGGTCTCTGAGACAGGCCCCCATTGGCCTAGAAACAACAACAAACGCTAAACTGTCTCAGTGAAACAAAGATTATTAATTTGCAATCCCTTTATACAGTAATATATAATTACCGTAAACAGGCAAAACAGTTAACATTCCACTGCACTACAAGTTATGCAAACAAACACACACGCACATGCAGAGACAGCTGCTTAAAAGCCTAATTTCCTTAGGAAATGAAGCTAATTAAGGAAAGTGCTAATGACTTGTACCTAAAAAAAATCCTAAAAGGTCAAGTTTTGAGTCAATCAACATTGTTCTTTAAAAAAGAAGAACCATATATTTTCATATATTCATATTATTTTAATATATTTTCAGCCTGGAGAGAAGGAGGGTCAGGGGGGACCTTCTCACTCTCTTGCAACTCCCTGACAGGAGGGGGGAGCCGAGGTGGGGGTCGGGCTCTGCTCCCAGGAAATAAGGGACAGGATGAGACAAAACGGCCTCAAGGTGTGCCAGGAGAGGGTCAGGTTGGACATCAGGAGGAATTTCCTCATGTAAAGGGTGGTCAGGCATTGGCAGGGGCTGCCCAGGGAGGTTTGGAGTCTCCACCCCTGGAGGTGCCCAAGGAAGGACTGGCTGTGGCACTCAGTGCTCTGGGCTGGGTGGCAAGGAGGGATCGAGCACAGGCTGGACTCGATGGGCTGGGAGAGCTTTTCCAACCTCAGTGATTCTGTGATAGTTCTTTATGCCATATGAAATAAAAGTACAGTTTCCTTGCATTTGAATGGAAATTCCAAACTTGATTAATTAGGTTTAAGACTTAAAAACTTGCTGTTCCTTAATATTATGTATTCAAAGAGTATCCCTCTAAATACTTAGATATTATTATTACAGTGCTATTTTCATTCTAAGTGATTTTTCTCTCTCACACATATACTGCTAATTTCAGTATATTTACAACCCAAGGGCTTGACAACATAGATGTATTAATAATAGCTTAACCTGGAATGGATTTTAATTAGGTCTTGTGTATAACCTTGTACCCTGCCAAAACTAAAAAAAAAAAATAAATATGTAAAAAATTACTATAAAAGAAGGTTTAGAAACAGGTTATCAGCACACTGCACCAACAGCTTACAAAATATTTCAACTAAAGGACACTTTACAATACGAGCAATAAGACTAATTTTTTTTCAAATTACTGACACTGTACTGCTTTGGCACTGGGCAAATAACAGCATGATTCTGTTGGTCCAAGTTTAAAGAGCTCCATTATTCTTTAGAAGTTGTCATCTCTCTAAGCTTAATGTCACAAGAATGTTTTTGGCCTTTGTTAAATTTATCATGCCTGTTCTTCCACCTCTAGTGAATGCTCTTAACCCCCTTCCCAATGGAAATCTTACAAGACTGATAAGCCATATGTTCTTAAGACTGGAAAAAGCCTTTAAAGTATGATGAAGAGAAAGGAGGTTGTTTAGGTTTTCAAATTTACTGCTACCTTTTCCACTGGTTTTATTTAACAATTTATTTTCCAGAAGTAATCCATTTAAACCAATTTTTAGAAGACCAAATTTACATTATCTTATAAACACGTACATATTAATTTAAACTACCAGCAAAATGTGTTCCTTCCCAACTGGAAATTAAATCAACTGGACTCATTCGAAGAGACTACTATTACTTTTTTTTTTTTAAACTAATAAAATATTCTGCATAACACTATCACTATTGCTTTCAAATTTAGATTTTTCAAACTTTTTTTTTGGTTAATGACAACTATATAAGTCTTGCTCTTAATTTTGACCCCTCTTTCTTAGCTGGAAAATAATGTATCTTTTCATATATAAACTGGTTTTACCATTTTTTTGCATTATCCCAATTCCACATACATATCTCTAGTTTTCTGTAAACATTCATATAAGCAATTTATCATAAATTTCATTTGTCCTTCCCTGAAAGTAAGATCTTATTTTAACAAAGAGATATTTTGATCATAGTTAAATAATCTAGAATTAAAAAAAAAAAAATCTTAAAATATACACAGATATTTAATTCTAAGAACAATTCACTACTGCTTACATACTCACTTCTATCATGCTTACAAGGAAAGCAGCTCAACCCATGTGAGGAAACAGTTCTGTATACCTAGAAGAACTGCTCTCTGTCAGTCCTGTGTTGCGGTTTACTATTCTTTGGTTGCTAGTGATAGACTGGTGGATCTATATGAAATCTCCTTCTATGGAAACACCCACTTCTGTGAGTCATCTTGGAGTTTCTTGTCTTTTTCATTCATGTCAAAGCCACTAACTTGGGAAATTTTAGTTGTCTCATCTCTCTTTTGGACAGCAGTAGAAAATTATTTGGTCTGTGATGTCATGTTCACTGTTTCAAATATTTTAGATGGGAATTAAAAATCTGCTAAAAGAAATCTCTATTTAAACTATTTAAATACTAAATCACAGTGTTTTATAAAAGTCTCCTTTTCATATCCATTTAGGATCGTTTGAGGAAGGCACTGGAAGTGATAAGGTCCTGCCTCTATCAATTGTAGCTCTTTCTATGAAGATATCTCACAGATCTTCCACCAAAAAAAACACACAATACCTAGATATTGTAACTTCTGGAAAAGTAAGGAGTCTTCCTCCTTCCTTTAACAATGAGCACACAAAGCCAATTTCTGAAAAGGCAGCATTTGTCAAATAGGTTAGATCATCTGTTTTAGCATCAGCTGCCATGTTGACAGAAAAGGAGGCAGGTCTTCTCCAGAGCCCACCTCTACAACCCTGTGCACTTTTGTACAAAGAACTAGGAGAAAAGTCCGCTTGCATCTCTCCATCCTTAGTCAATTGCTCCATCCGTGCAGCTTAACTGTTCCATTCCACTGCAGCCACAGAACTGGCACACTGTGGGATCTGTTCCCAAATGCATAAGGTTAAGATTTTTAAACAATGAAGGTCCATTCTTGGGCCAGGAGCACCGAAGCAAACAGACAAAAAAAATCAAACAACAACAAAAATATTACTGCATAGGACCTAATTTTCCCACTGACCATTGAGAGAGAGCACTGAGGAAAGGAGTACTGTGTTGGTCCTAAGCCGGCAAACAGCAGAATAACAAACTAAGCAAGAGAAAGCAGCAGCAGCAACTAACACTACTTGAACACAGCACCCTTCTTAACACCCTCCAGATTAGAAATCAAGACTTGTAATACCATCCTTTTCTACAAAACCAGCACTATTGCAACCCCTCCAACTACTTAGTCTCACAGTTATCACTACAGATTTACTATGTGTGTTCACAGAGTATAATCCAGACCCTTGTCCCTAAGCAAACCAGTTCTCAACAGTGACAAAAGAAAAAGATTGATTAATAATTGTCCAAAAATTGCGGTCTTTTTTCTCCCCCTAAATAAATCTGTAATTCTATTCAGGAGCCCAGGATCACGACAATACAGGTAATATCTCTTTTCAGTCAGTCAGTATTTTGATCTAACAAGCCTGTCAGTCACTGTCAGTGATCCAGATGTAATCAGTACTACCACTCCGAAAAGGCTCTGATACCCTTTACTTGGAAAGCTCATGTCTCTGCTCTGTGCCACTCTATGTCAGAAACAATATCTGCTCTCAGTTTATTTTGGATTTCTAGTTAAATACCTCTACTTGCTATTGCTACCTCTCTACCTACAGTGTGACAAACATTCAGTATGTTATCCCTTCTTAGTGGAACACATGGTTCCCCTTCAAATAAGAGCATCATCTATTATTTAGACCTATCAGAGAAATAAATGAGTTTTCTGCATGTTCAAAGCATTTGAGCTCAGTGACTTATCTCAATTATACAACTGTTTCATTTGCAACAGTCAAACTAAAGAAATTGCTGATTAACTCTAAGTAGGAATTTAAGTAAGTTCCTTTAAAAGAAGCTCAATGTTGCCAGGAAATAAGGAATGAATGAGATACCAACCAGATTCTATATTGCTACCTCAAATACAAGAAGAGTCCAGGGAAGAGTTGTAGCCACTGCTCTTTACACCTTCTCAGAGGAAAGGTGAAATAGTGTTAAGTAGATACAAAAATAATATTTTATGTTGGCATTAAGTCAAGTCCAAGTTGTTCATTTTTTACTGCTCTTACAATTTCTAATTTCAGAGAACCCCCAGCACCAGTCATTAGGAAGGCTGAGCAAGTAATCCCATCAACGTGAGCAGTGCCAATGGCGTAATACTGATCCCCTCTCTGGATGACAAAGATGAAGGTCTGTTAATGGGAAATACATACACTGATACTTATGCATCAGGTTTACAGACAAGATGAGGCTGGAAAGCTGCTTGGCAGAAAGGAAACTAGGAATGCTGGTCAACACCTGGCTGAATACAGAAGCCAGCAGTGAGTCCATGTGGCCAAGAAGATCAATGGCATCCTGGCTTGTATCAGAAATAGTGGCCAGCAGGACTAGGGGAGTGATTTTTTCCCTCGCTTTGGCACTGGTGAGGCTGCAACTCAAATCCTGGGTTCAGTTTTGGGCCCCTCATGGCAAGAAAGACATTGAGGTGCTGGACCATGTTCAAAGAAGGGCAACATAGCTGGTGAAGGGTCTGGAGCACAAGTCTGATGAGGATGGGCTGAGAGACTTGAGGGGAGGCTCAGACTGGAGATAAGGAGGCTCTGGGGAACATTCTCGCTCTCTACAACTCCCTGACAGGAGGGTGGAGCCAGGTGGGGGTCAGGTTCTTCTCCCAGGGAACAAGGGACAGGACACAAGGAATGGCCTCAAGTTGTGCCAGAGGAGGTTTATATTAGATATTAGGGAAAATTTTTTCACTGAAGGGTGGTCAGGCATTGGAACAGGCTGCCTAGGGAAGTGGTGGAATAATAATAATGGCCAGTCTTCGTGAACAAAGAACCAGGGAAGGTCTTTACACCTTCCAGCCTGCGCACTGGATTTCTTAGGTGAGTTACAGTGTGCGCGGAACTGAGCCCACCCTTTAATCCTAAGGTTCATCTGCCGGGGCCAA
>JAYRBT010000156.1:6841773-6874487 GCA_036023395.1 Myiotriccus ornatus
GGGAGTGGCCCTGACCAGGAATCGAACCCGGGCCTCGGCGGTGACAGCGCCGCGTCCTTAACCACTAGACCACCAGGTGGAATAATCATCCCTGTAAGTGTTGGAAAAAATCCATGGATGTGGCACTTAGGGACATGGTTAAGCAGTGAATGGTGCTGGGTTAACAGATGGGTTGATGATTAATTTGATGATCTTAGAGGTCTTTTCCAACATGAATGATTCTTTGATTTTGGTAGTGGGGGAGCTGCAGGGGTGAGAAGAGACCAGCTGTGATAAGAGACATGGGGCTGCCCCCATGTCAGACAAAGCCAGTTTCAGCCAGCTCTAAGACAGACATGCTGCTGGCCAAAGCTGAACCCATCAGTCCTGCTGGTGATGCCTCTGCCTCCCTCAGTCTCCCATGTCACATCCTCCACAGACATGGCCCCCACTCCCAAACCAGAGCTCTTAGTTCATTCCCAGACCTTACAGTCTCTCTAGCAGTTGGCCTGGACCTGCTGGTCCCTCTGGTAGCCAACTTGTCCAGTCGTCTCACTCTAGAGACAGACCTATATGCATGGCTTCTTAGCCACTTAAACAACCTGACAACTAGTTCAGCTTGAGAATTGCTGACAATCCTGCACCAACATGCATACCTTGCACTTGCTTCTACCACAGATACACAGGTCCATAGAGAGCCTTCCACCCACAAAAATAGTTAGAAATAGACTTTAACGTGACGATAGGACAGTGTCCTGACCAGGTTCCCAACACGGCCAGACAAGCATACTGATCAACAGCCCCTTTAAAGGCAATCTGTGCCTTTTATCCCCTTATCCCTCTATTTTCTCATGGAGGTTCCTTCACAAATCATCTTGAAACCTCCATTCCCTCCCCCTGACCCCTCTAATGCCTTTGGTTCCTTGCCAGACTGCCCAAGTCTCACAAAACACTCTTCCCTTGCATCTCCCAACCGCATCCCCTACTCCCTCAGTCTGTCAGGTGGTCCAGCTAGACTACCACCAGTGGACTCCTTGTGCTGAGTGTCAGCCCCAGAGCATAGCGCTGATGGCTCTCCTATGACAGCCCCCACAGAAGCCTGTGCTGGACCACCATTTCTCTGACTGTGTTATTGGGGTTCCCTTGCCAGCCATTGTGACTCCAAGCTCCTTTGTGGTTGCGAAGATGAGCTTTTATCACACACCCTAACAGTTCATGACAAACATTTCAGGCAAGATGCATTTTTATTACTATGTGTATACAAATATCTACATTTTTGCAACTTGAACTTTTTAAAGTAATTTGTTACAAGTATTTCTTTAGAATGTTTTCCATACAGCTGAATGAATTGTGAGAGGACAATCAAATTATATTCTAGCATCATAATAAATAAAAGATTAGAAGAGGTTCAGATAGCAAAAGCTTGATATAAAAAAAAAATCCTGCAGTCCTTCAATATTAAATTAAACATTACTTTAATATTACACACATTTCTCTCAAATATCATGTTGTGCCCAAATAAGTCCTTAAGGCTTATTTAAAAAAAAAAAATTAATACAGTGCAAAATGCAAAACTACAATGGAAAGAACTCAACATCTGAAATTAAGTACTCTTTTTATTGAGTTGTAAGCTCATCTTTGTTACTAATAACTGTACAAAGCACATTTTTCATGTAGTGCAATTAAATCTTCAAACTTTGGCTAAAGCCATATGCACTCAGCTTCTTTTCTAACAAGGCATCAGATTCCACATGCTTAATTTTTTTAATTGACAAAGTCAACACTAAATTTTTCTAAAATAAAAGAGATGCATTAAAGACAACATTTAAAGTGATAGTCTGTACGTAATATGCATAATTTGGATACATATAGTCTAAAAGTATGTGCAAAAATATAAAACTTTTTTTAATAGAAGACTATTTGATAGTTTGCATTTTGCACATCCATATGAAAACAACTCCTGGCTATTAATCTTCTTCCCGTTTCCCACTTCAAGTGACAAATTCATATAATTTCTTTGATACACGTAAAAACAACCACAATTATTGCCCCATCTCCAAGTATACTTCCAGTCAGCAGCAACATATTTATGCAAATAACTCACTGCTATTTAGACTTTAAAAAAAACCCCATAAGCAGCAACAGTATAGTTTGTTTGTTTTTCCACACTCTACTTCTCAGAAGTTCAAACATGTGACCTTGCAGAGTATTGAAAATAACAGAATTTCTTTTCTTTCTGATTTACATCATCTAGGACTGGTAGTGCATTTGTACATAGGGATCTTAGTCAGTCCCTTGCCCAAAGAATATACAACCTAGAATTATGATGTCAGGCTGGAATATCAGAAAGACCACATGAAACAGTTTGGTATTGTTTCAGATCACTGTTTGTCCAGACACCTTTAGAAGGTACTTTGTGGACACACTAAGGGAGTTATAGAGAGGTTTTAAAGGGGAAAGTGGAAAGAAACTATGCATTTAATATGCACATGTGCAAAAATACACATACACATCAAAATAAGCATCTTAGGAAAGAATCTGTCATAAGTGAGAGCCAGGACAAATGTTTTGGTGGATTAATGGAAAAAGGAGACTCAATCTAGGCCATCTTTCCTGGCCATAATATTGAGAAATCTCAGAAGTAGTCTGTCTGGATGGATCTAAGAAGACAGCCAAGTTTAAGAGGACTCCTAGACTTCAGGCCCATGTACACAGGAGAAATGAAAGCAGTGTTTCAGCCACTTTCAGATTAAATTAGAAACTGAACATCTAGGGGTAATTATGAAATTCTATTCAATTCAGAAGTGTGAGCAAAATGAGAGATCTGTAGATGAGAAATCTGCAAAGCAAATAAACAGTTCAAGCCCTTTGAATTAAATCCCCAATAACGTGGTATAGACTAAAGACTGAAAAGTCTTTAGTGATGAGACTGTGACCCATTTCAGAAGGAAGTCAGAGGAGTGGAGGAAAACAAAACGAAGAGACAAAGTGTTAATCTCAACTCTGCATACAAAATTCGCTTGAAACACATTTATCAGGGTAGTATCAGACTGAATAGTACAAGTGTGAACCATGGATAACATTTAACCTAATGCAAGCAATTCATGCATCATATAGAACAAAATTACAGCTCTCAGGAAAAGTCTTCAGACAGGGATCTCTTAGTTGACCTCTATTTCAGGAAACAAGGGGTGATCCATTGAGAATTCTCTATTATCTCATTGCCTTTATGCTCACTTTTCCCTTACACACAGGAAAAAAAAGTGACTGGGGGAAAAAAAGCACTAATTATCAGTTAACAGAATGATCCTTGCAGATAATTTTCCACTTCTTTGTTTTCTTATTGCTTATACTGTATACTTTTTAAAAGTTAGTATAGACCCATTAAGGAGGTATCACACTGTTGGAAACTATAAGTAGAGACAAAGGTAAGTCTTTTTAAAAATGATTCAGTGTTCAGGGATGCTACAATCAATAGATCTCCATCATTGTACTGTGCTACAGCACAGACCAGTGCTTCCTGTAAAGAACTGTAACACACTTCCCAAGTAGGTTTTTCTGATCCTTAAAAACGTCCCCAACACATGATTAATTGCTATTTTAACGACAATTTGAGCCTGCAAGACACACACACACAAAGCACCAACAAACCAACAACCACCAAAATCCATTGCACAAGTTTTCAGGAATGTGATAAAACAGTATTTATTAGGCAGTAGTTACTGTCAGAGGACACAGACCAAGGACAGCTCAAGATGGCCCACGATTTTGGATTAGCCCTTGATTTTGAAAACTACATTTCTACAGTGCTCATGAAAGAAGTGACACAACATTGGTGTTTTCATGGCATTGAGGACACAACAATCTCGTTGTATTCTTATCTTAGGAGCAGTACAGATATTACACATTACTGCTTGCTGCTCTGAATATTTTCTGAGGTAGTGAATTATTTTATCTGCTGAGAAAGCCCTTAAAGCTGACAAAGTATATGAGTCACAATTAAAACCAGTAGCTTTTTTTTCATTCTAATTATACACAGGTGCTACACATCTGCTGAGACGGATTCACAGCTGAAGAAAAGCGAAAAAATATTCCAAAATTAACATTTGGGTATTTTAGAATGAATTAAAAATTGGAAGAGTTGTGCTGCATGACATTATAGGCAATTATCTCCTGTCCTTAAAAAAACGGCAAAGAGTTGGAGGTTTGTAGCATTTTGCCTGTGTGTATGTACACCTCCAACCACTAGATTCTCACATTCACCATGATTTAAACAAAGATAACAGGAACACATTACAGTTTACACATGCATATAACGATACATATATTATAGTTCAACAGGAATCAATCACTTTCACCAATTTATTTTTTGAACCTTAGAACGAATTATTTTCAGCATGTAACAAATATGGTAGCTTAGTTTACCTAAATTCAAATGTTGCAACACTGTAGGAAAACAGGATGAAACGGGCTTTTGAGAAAATTTTCCTATTTAAGTTGACCATTTGGAAATTAAAGTGAATCCAGAATTTGATGCTTTTAGAGAGCTACAATATTCATAATTTGTAGTCACAAAGTGTATGTGATATAGTTTTATTAAGACTGTCCTAGGAGCTTTCATATTTACCAAACAACACTCACGTAAGCATCAAGTTCAGTGACAGATGTATAGCATATATTTTTTGATACAGCTTCCATAAGAAGTCAAAAATACATACAAGTTACTCAATGAAAGAAAACAGGTATATCAGGCTTTAAAACCAGCCACTTTTTGATGCAAATACTTGGCATTAACATCACTTACAATATATTTTGCTTGATGAGAACTGAGGAATGTTCTTAAGTTAAAAAGAATAATTTTAAGATGCTTAAAATGAACACACCTGCTCAAATACTTCTTGTACTTCTTAATCTAATAAATTAGATGTTCTAAAGTAAGATCTGAGTACAGATCTGCAGCTCATTTATAAATTTAGAAATATGTATAATCAGTATTTGCAGAATATGCACTAAGTCAAATAGCATTTTTAACAACAGACGCGTTAAAATGGCAGATCAGACTTTTCAGTCCCTTGAGAAATAGAGCCCCATAAATGACAGCATTTTGATTCAGTTTAATTTTTTTCTTACCTTACTATGAAATGTCAGCCTCAACACATTGCTGGGAAGTCTCAACACTGTCCTTCTGATGAAAAGAGAAACATTAAATTCACACAAATCAAAGGCCTAATATTGTACAGTCTTTTATCAAGTGAAACTCAGAACAGTATAAAGAAAAATATTTTACCTTTTCTACTCACTGTGACTTCTCTGAAAGAACACACTAATATAAATTAAATCTAAAGTAAAGTACTAGCAGCTTACACCAGCAGCGAACACTTTGTCCTTAAAATGAATATTGAAACAGCAACTGCAAAAATAGCCTGCTAGCTGTGGTTAGTAACAATTTTTATTTAGAAGCTTCCTCCTTTCTGAGTCAATTCAGATGTAGTATTTTAAAAGAAAATCATTTGCAAAGAAAATTTGCCAGTTCTGTTTCTCCATCTGTCTCTCTCCCTCCCTTAACCACCTTTGGAGAAGAACAATAAGGAATGTGACTTATCACTCTTCTATTAGAGAGGCAAAGGAAGATTTTTCAGTGTTAACTCACCAATTCAAATAAATGTAATCATTACCACTACCCAACCCTAAAGGGGATATTCTTCCTTGACAAATGCTGACAGAACAATTGTAATGGTAGAAGAAGTTCAGGTGTGCAGAGAGGAAGGACTGAATTTGAGGAATCCATACACCAGAGAACTAGAAATTACTGTAGAAATACCACTAAGCTTTGTCTTTCTGATCCTATGTATCTTATTATGCCTTCACGTGTCTTGTCTACACTGAATAGTGATGGAAAACCCCCACCATATGCACACACATATAAATAGATAAATAGATAGACAGATAGATAGATAGATATGGCCATACATGTATTACACGTAAGTTCTGATTCTGTCAGTGTATCACTTTATAAATTTCACAGACCATTTCAGAAAAGTGAAACAGAGTTCTCCCTTCCCAAATGCTGTAAATGTTTAAAAGTAACATGCTTGTTCTCCTTCCTCACCAACCTCTAGCCCTGATATTCCCTTACCACAGTTGGCTCAGTTTAAGAAAATCATGAATGCTGTTTGAGAACTCTGGAAATTCAGGGACACTGCCAATGATGTAAGGTAAGCCACTAAGCAGCAGATCAGGTAATTTTCAAACTGAATGAGAATATCTGTGGATATGAAAAACTAGATTCATGAAATCATGCCACAGACTCTTAACCAAAACACCTAAGCTAGGAACCTAATTGTCCATGACTCTCCCTACAGTATGAAGAAGATGACGGGCTCATCATGACAGCTGGAAAAGGGATTGGGTAGGAGTTTTTCTGAAGGGGGAGTTTGGTTTTTAAACACAGATTAAATTTACAGTGCACCTCAAAAGAACAACTGCACCTGTGAAAAAGGGGAACAACATCCTGCAACACAAAGGCAAGAAAAAACGATCATGGTAGACAAAAAATATCTTATATAAGCATTGTCATGAAAGAAAGTAATTGTGCAACTACCACTCTAAGGACCTAAGTTTCTCACTTTTCTTTTCAACATTGCTGAATGCAAGTGACTGGTGTTTGGCTAGACTACTGAACAAGGCATCAGAGTGACAGTGTCCTTCAGCAATGACAAGACGACTGAATTATATACAACAGTCACTACTTATTACTTCCCAGACTGTGAAAGTTAATGAGCAGTCTTTTTATGCTTTCTGCCTTTTTATGTTCTTTCTATTTCAGCAACATTAGACTAAATATTACATTTCTAGTAATCAAGACTTAAAAAAAAATAAATCCTTAAAAAGGAAAAGAACATTCCACTATTTGCCACTGAGTTGCCACACATTACAAAGTTAGATTTTTTTTTTTTTGGCTGACCTTGATGAAAACTTCCTCCAGCTAAGCAGAAATGGTACCGAATTACAATGTTACTGTGCTCAACCACCCCATAACAAGCAAGACACTACACAGAAAAGCACAGCACTTGCATTGCATCAGAAATAAGACCTCTAAGAGAGTGCTCAGAACTTTATTTTTCTAACTAACTCTGCTCAAACTGGAGTATTGTATATGACAAAAACTAGGTAGCTACCCTGCAGCAGTGTCTGCAAAGCTTAAAGAGTATGACTGAACATCTGTGCCACTTTTCCATGGCTAACCTTCCATAAAGGATTCAGAAATTAACCTAGAGACCATTTCAGAAAATGCCAGGAAAAAAACCCCCTGAACCTACCAACAGACACCAGGGAAATGAGTAAAAGTATTTTGATTAGCTAGAAGTCTGAGAAACTATGGCCACTTCTGAAAATGCAAAATAAAACCTATTAAATAGTAGGGTCACAGCAGATTTGGAACATTAAATAGAACAATGTATTCTTTACTGTGCAAATATGCAATTAATCCTTTGGCCCAAATCCACAGCTTTTACAAAATCTAAATTTGCCAAGAAGTCATTTTGCTTTGGTGATGACTACAGGATTTAACTCAAACCATATAACAGAAACAGTACCATAGAGTAGAAAAACTGGTAGGAAAGTATCTGTTTAACGCATTCTTAGCATATTATGAAGTTTCATTAAACTTTAAAATTGTTCTAAGAAGCTACAATAACACCTCAGTGTTCGAGGTACCTCAAATTTACTTCTTTAAATACAGTGATCATTAATATACTATGTATAGGACTATACATAAGAGCAAGCTGCGTCTAGCATGTCACATAGAGAACTTGAAATTGCTTGTGAAGGAATCAACAAGGGAGGGTTGGGTTGTATCTCAGGAAAAGGTTCTTCCCCCAGAGGGTGGTGGGGCACTGAACAGGCTCCCCAGGGCAGTGGTCACGGCCTCAAGGCTGCCAGAGCTCAAGGAGTGTTTGGACCATGCTCTCAGACATATGGTAAGATTGTTGGGGTGTCCTGTGCAGGGCCAGAAGTTGATGATCCCTGTGGGTCCCTTCCAACCCAGAACATTCTGTTATTCTACGAACTACAACCCAAGTATGAATTGAAAAGAAATGCAAAGGTAGTATAAAATTTAAACAACTTGCCTCAAACTTCATTTTGTCACACTCATAAGTATGAATTCAAAAGGACAGGATGAATAGATAGTTGCAATTATAAACAGAGGAAGCAGCATTTCAGTTGTTTCTTAAGATACATGATTCCTGTATGGAGTTAACCCAACCTAAAAAGAACAGGTAGTGCTGAGCACAGGACAAGTAAAAAGTGCAGGCCAGACTTCTGAAGGGAAGGAAAAGGAATATTTCTATTGCATTAGGTATTTAACCATATTTCCTAGAACAGAAAAAAAAAGAACTATGCAGTAAACAAACACCTATAGTACCCCTTTTCTGCCAATATTCCCTTTCTAGTAATCTTAAGGAGCTACAGCTAGCATTATTCTGTTGTCCCCACTAAGGCAACATTTACACTTCAGTTGACAATATAAAATAAGAGCAGACACATAACCCCTTAAAGATTATTTGTGGGCAATTCCTAACAAACTGAGATAATTAATTTGGATCTGCGACCAAAGCAATACACTGGTTCTCCTAATCCACATTCTGATTGGAGGTCATTCAGTACTACTGAATCTGCAGATCTAAATGACTCATTAATGCTCTGTGAAGGGGAAAAAAAAAAGTTGTGACTGCAGCTGAGTCAAAGACACATCAAGGATGTGATGCATCCTATCATCTTAACTTTCACTAATTCAATTTGCAACGGAATATGTAGAACACTACTCTTGTGAAAGATTAAACTAAATGTTCCTCTAACAAAAAATCTCATCGATATTTGTGAAACCTGAAAAACAAAGGGTATTCTGATTCTGAAGATCTCAATATACTGGACAGACCCTCACATGCTCTGCCAACCAACACGAGGATTGTAACTCAGAATGTAACTCACCTGTTAGGACAGAAGCTTTCTGATAAACTGAAACAACCACTTTAGAAACCACTAAAAAATGCCTAAAGCTCAGAAAGACACCTCACTCAATAATAAGCATCAAGCAGTAACTTCACTGAGCATCAAACGCTACCTTAATAGAAAACAGGAAGAGGAGCTTAAAGGCATCTTGTGACTTTAGATTTTCACACCTGTTACCTTGCTTTTGAAAAAACAAAGTCAGTCCACGGCTAACTAGGTCTGCTTTCAGCAAGGTGTTGGACTAAATGACCACATGAAGGAGGTCCAATCCAAACTTATTATTCTTTTATGCTCAGATTCCTTCATTCTTATAATGACAACACCGTTCATTCCAAGGTGAAGAAGCTGCAACTCTTTGTCAAAAGAGAAAAAGCCTACCACCTTGATTTGAAAGTGAAAACAGCAAATCCCCATGCTCCAGCAATTAAAGGGAGATCTAAATATGGCCAAGGCCTGGGAGAGGAAGGTTTTTGTTTTGTGTGATGGGTTATTTGCTTTAGGGGGTGGTTTTTTGTTTGTTTTTTAAATCAGGACAATCTAGAAATAAAAAAAAAAAAAAAGGAAGAGTTGGCAAAGGGATGGAAACTAGTATTTGATCTTAAAAAAAATAAAAAGCATAGAGAGTCAGAGGGGGCAATAGCAAGTGGTTTTAGTTTGAATTAATTACTTAGTTTTGACTTTATGTGATTTGATGCAGGTGTCTGTGGGTTCATAAAAGGAGCGCATACAGTAAACTTCCTGTGGATACCCTCACTGAATATAATTAAGTTTAAGCCTCTGGCTTTACCCTAAGGTTGATGTTCTGTCCTTGAAATAGCATTCCTCTCTAGTCAACTGAAATAGAAGTTGACTCAGCTAATCAGAACAGATACTAATCTTGATGAGGGGTCTCTCTTCAGATGGAATCAATATGGAAGAGGGGCTCTTATATTTCCACTATGGAACAAGAACCTTGGTCTATGCCGGGATTTGTAAAACACTTTAGTTACACTGTACAATTATATCCTAATGAAATTCTAGAAGAGGCCTACAACAAACCATGTAAGGCCTATGTTTTATTTTGACAGGGTGAATCTATCTGCTTTTTAGCAAGCAATGTCAAAAATAACTCATGTAAGAAAATCAAATACAACTGTTGGAGCAGAAGCAGGTGTTCAACAAGAGGCTCCAGAGATAACCAAGGAATTCAGCAAACGACCTTGGGACTTGAGCAAGAGAGAAAAGAAGCAATTCTGAAGTAAAAGGACTTTTTATATTAGTTCTACTCTAGGACTATGTACTGATTAGTTAATTAATAGTAACAGTATGTTGCAGTTGGTTAGTGAAGAGTTTGTATAGTTTGAAAAATGTGGTTTGGAAAATGCGTAGCTGTGTGGCAAATAGTTCCATGCATTCCCCTCTTCCTGTAGTTTGCATAACCCTCTGCCAAGTACGATGATATGTAACGTTATTGGTAAATAAAAAAGTTCTCTGCTGGATTCAGTTTGGCCCAGCAGCAACGCTAAACTGTGTCTGTGTAGCTTTTTAGGCGTTCACATACAACAGCTACTCAAAGATACTTAGCTGAAGTACTTATTTAAATATAGAAAGAACATATATATTTGAATCAAAACTGCCAGCTAATGAAGAGTTATTATGGCCAGTCTCACAAATAAATTGGCCACCTCAGAAGAATGAAATGACACCTTAGGAGATGCTATACTTCTTAGCTCTGGAATTCCAAATATGTTTGCTAACTCTGAAATGCATCAAACACAACACCTACATATCATGGCACCAGAAAGCCTAGATCTGTAAAGGTGGTCATGGTATTCTTACTTCCAGATGAATTATCTGTGTTACCACGAATATATCATATCAAATACAGCTTATCAACAAAAAGAGACAGTTCACAGGAAATAAAAAAAACCACCCCACATTACACATTAACAGATGTAAAGCATTTTAAAAGTACCAGTATTATTACTCAAACATGCTTTTCATTTATAATGTCTAGGAAAAAAATAGCCTTTTACAACAAAATTACAAAAAGTGAAAAAGCGAGAGTTTATATATTTAAAAATGTATTCTAGTCCCAGTCATGAACACATGGCTCTTCAAAGCTCTTTGTGTCTAGCAGATTCCATGATCAAAGGAGGAGAGCATTCTCAGAGGTGTGTGAGGCAGGTAGCATTACAGTAATTTGGCTTTTTCATTTTTTTTTTTTTTCAAATTATGAGATGGACAAATCAATATATCAAACTAATTTACAATATGGCAACACCTGGGAACTCCTTGCTAGTTTATAAATTGCTTTTCTTCACCTTTCCAAGCCCTGCTGCCTTCCTCATTCCCAAAAGCTCCAAAGCTTCTGCTCTTGTAAACAGTAACAAACACAAGTGACAGAAGTAATTTGTTTTACTTCTGTTATTCACAGATCTATAGTAGAATTATAAGTGTTTAACAAAATGACATTTCAGTTGCAAATTGTAAAGTGGTTAGGAAAGTCAAATCAGCAGATGTCGACAACACAATAATTTCCATTGGAAAAGGCATCCAGAAAGATCAAATAACAGGAAGCCAGAACTTACCTAATTCACAGCTGTTGACAGTAAGAATTCACTTTCTTACTAGTTCATCAGCATATAAAGTGTCATTGGTATCCATTCATCTGCTTAATCCTTTTTCTGTCCATTCTCTCTCAAACAGTGAGTTTGTATGCAGTTAAGATTTTCTTTTTTTTAAATACATCTTACAGAGGGCATTCAAATGAAAGTGACTTAGGAAGCTTAACAGACTGCTTCTTTTAAAACTTGATAAATATTATAAGACAAACAGATCACAGGTCTAGAGAATATTAAGAGCCATAAGACTAATACATGGGAAATACATATGACATTGAAGAAGAAAAGACATCTTCCAAAGGCAGCTAAATGATTCTGAATTTGAAGATGACCTTGACATTCCCACTAACCCATTTTTCCAGCAGAAAGCAAAGATAATTTTGTAAGTGACATTAGCTGCACTTGTGAAATACACATTTCAGTTCTACATACCATAGTTCATTTATGACATCTGGCAAGCAAAAGATATATTTCATCAATAAAGAATACCTCCTATACAAAAAAGACTACTTGACAGGCTCTTCCATTTCAATAAACAAACATACCAAGCATAAGAAATCAGACAGACCTGGAATGCTGCACACTCAGAACTACTGATATGCATAACAGAAGTTCATAAATGACCAGCATTTTAATATTCTTCTTATTCTTTCTTCCCATTTATGACAACACATGCTAATCACTCAAACACATTGCAAGATTAAATAAAAAGTAAAACAGTATCACGTGTATTCAACAAACCTGAATTTAGATTCCCACCTATCAGAAGACACAACATAGCTTTTGATTCAATTTTACTGTTTGCTAACTTGTGAACGAAATATACAGCTCTTGTGAAATATAATTTCAGAATTATTTAATGACAATTAGAACAGCAGATGGCTATGAAAAAGAACATTTTTTAATTAATTGATCAGAAAAAGTATCGCAAACGTCAGGTATATTGCATGAGTGAGCAGTTCCTTATTCATAGTTGCACTACAAAGCAAAATGGAAGGATATAAGTTGCACGCATCAGGTACCCTCTACAAAAGCTATTTCCGTATTTCACCATCTTTTTTCGCTAATTCAAGTTTCTTGCTACTCTTCTTTTGTTCAGACACTAAACACCTTAAAACACCAAGCCCTCCTCGGCGTTTAAAATTACTTAAAATTGCTAAATGAAACCAGGCCAAATCCCCGGCTCCGTGCCCAGCTGCCCAGGCCGTTTCACCTGCGCTGCCGCAGCAGTCCCCGGGCCCCGAGCCCGCTCCAGCAGGGCTATGCGAGGGACGGCGCCGCCGCGTCCCAGCGAAGGCCCCGCGTCCCCTCGTCCAGCCAGCGGCCAATGAGGCAGCCGCGGCGACGGACGGCCAGGCCAGGCACCGCCGCTCCCGGTGCGCGCAGGGCGGCAGTGGCACCGCCGGGGCAGCGGCCCCGCCGGGACAGCGCCCCCCCGGGCAGCCGCAGCTTCGGGACAACGTCCCCCCAGGGCAGCGGCGCTCCCCGCGCTGCCCCGGAGGGCAGCGGCGCCGAGCGAGGCCCCACGGCCGCGCCACGGCTACCGCCGAGTCTGGAGAGCGCCCGGTGGGCGACAGAGGGCGCCCCACCGCTCTCCCCCGCCCCCCCACCGCGCGGACCCCGCGGGGGGGGCTTCGGAAGGCTCCATCGCCTCCCCGCTCCGAGCCGCCCTCGCCCGCCCTCAGCGCCCGCCGCCCCCGGCCGGATCCTCACCCGCTGTTGTCGCTGCAGACAACGCCCGCGGCTCCCTGCGGGATCTGGCGGCGAAGAGCTGAGGGACGGCGGGGCTCGGCGCGGCCGCGGCACGGGCCCCACTCCGGCCGCTCCCGCCGCATGGAGGGGGAAGGGCCGGCCGGAACGATGGGAGAGGAGGGGGCGTGGAGGAGCAGAGCCAGGGCGGGACGCGATGGAAGGGGGAAGGGGCGAAGTGCGGCCGCGGGGCTCAGCGCCGGCGGGACCGCGAGGGCCGCTGCCGCCGCCTCATCCCCGGCCGCGCCGCACCGGGCCCGCGCCGCCGCCCGGCCGCCGTCGCCCGGCAACACGCGCGCCCTCGCTGCCGCAGGCGCGCGGCCCCGCGTGCAGGCTGCGCGTGCGCCTCCCTCCGGAACGCGCAGGGCCAGGCTTCCCTCTCCCTCACGGCGCCAGGGGGCGCTGCAGGCACGGACAAGCCACGGGGCGGGGCCGGGCGGAGATGAGGACGGGAGAGTGCGGGGCCGGGAAAGGGAACGGGAGAGTGCGGGGCCGGGAAAGGGAACGGGAGAGTGCGGGGCCGGGAAAAGGAACGGGAGAGTGCGGGGCCGGGAAAGGGAACGGGAGAGTGCGGGGCCGGGAAAGGGACGGAGAGAGGGACAGCGTCAGCTCGTGCTCCCGCCGGGCACCACCGGCCAATCACTGGGGGTTGCCGTGTGGTGGGAGCCAGCAGCTCCGGTTTTGGAAGAAAATGGGAAAAGGGAGACATCTCCCTTGGCTTCACCCCCTTCGGACACCTAATCCCCTGGCTGAAACAAGATGAGGAGGCTTAGGGAGGATGGCAGGTGTTCTCTAAAAAACGCTGTCTTTTTCCAGTTTTGCAGGTCACGGGAATGGGGATGGGGGATGAAATAAAGGATATGACTAACTGCAGATATATTTAGGCATAGTTTTGGGATGAGCCAAGGTTAGCATATGCAGGTACTTAGACTTTTAGCTCAATAGGGTGCAAATGAGTGCTTCAGCATAAGATTAACAAAAATTTGCAAATACTTCAGGCTTTGCACAAAACACTGACATTTGAAGAGTAGATGCTCTGCAGAACTCAGGACTAGCATGTAATTGCCTCTTATCAGTTTCAGGGTTGCTAGTGACTATATTCAGCTTCCCAAAGCATCCTGAAACCAGTATCAGCTTTCCCTTAAAATAAGAACTGGACCAGTTGGACCATATTGGGATGGCCCACTTGCAGGAAAAAAATTTGGCAACTGTGAGGAGTACATTTTGAAAGCTCAAAAACCCAATGGGATACAGAAAGAATTTATTTACATTTAATGAACTCAGGAATTTAAAGCTAATTTCACAGCTTGGGATGCACCATTTTGACTCATCCATTCTCTGATGTTTAGGTTTGACAACACTGCTACACATTCTGTTCATGGTGGTGACTTGTACCTAACCAAGCAGTATATTAGCCAAAGTTCAGTTCTGTTGTATGTTTTACTGGGGACTCTTCTCCATTGGTCTTTAATATCTCATACTTCTTTAAATGCTATTTGTTTCATGAAATATGTGGGACAATTTTTTAAAATACGGTTAGAATATTAATAATTCAGGTAGAAGGGACCTACATTGCATCACTACATCCATACTTGTAGAATTGATTGCTATAGCTGGGGTGATTACCTAGGAGGAATAAAAGCATTCTTGAAGTTGGAATTGTTCTGAACTAGAATTGTTGTCACAATGATGAAGTGTGTGGACTGACGTTAGATTGTTAAATGGAAGCAGCTAGGTTTTTTATGCACAAAAATTCAATCCTGTGCTCAATGAAGTAGGGTAATATGTTAGCATTAATTTCATTCTGCATAATACCGCAACTTGTTTTGAAATCTATCTGCTTGTTACCTGTTGGTTTAGAAAAGATGAACTAGAAACAAAGTTGAATTTTTCAGGATCATGTGAAATATTTTTTCAATGCGATTTTTGTACTTAAGTCTGAAGCTTTCTTTGAAAAATCTAATCTGTGTGCTGGGAAAAACTGATCATTATTTCGATCACACATATAAAAGTTTATAAATAGCAGAGGAATAGAAAATACACATCAGTGTGGTGATTTTGGATCATGTAAAGAACTGTCAGACCCACTTTGTATACAAGGAAAATTGAAACACAGACATTAAAACACTTGACTGAAGCCACGAGGCACAAGTTGAACGCTAACAATTTGTATGTGCTTGAACTGCAAGTATCAAACTTTGTGACCACTTTGAAATATGGAAATGTAATATTTTTCTTCATTTTTTTAAACATGGATAGAAAAATAATTGTTAATGCTTGTGGGTAGGTTTACTTCCTAACAACTTCCAGCTAAGATAAAACACCATGGAGTGGTTTTCTTTATGTCATACAAAGCAGAGTAAAGGAACAAGTTGAATTTCCATTTTCATTTTCTTTCCTCAACCTTTTAGTTTAGCCTGTAAAACCAGAAATTAAAAAATAGGATAAACAGGATAAACAGTGCAAAAGTAGGCTGCCCTCCTGTTTGAGGGCATTTTCCTTCGCTCCCTCCCATATACTCACCCTACTAGCTCTCATTCCCTTACTGTCTTAGCATCAAGATTCGCTGGCTGACTATAGCTAACTTGTCTTCTACTCCCTCAAATCAATTAGTTCATCTATTTAAGTCATGCATCAAAGAAGCCTGCCCTCTCTGAGCACACAGCTCACTTAGGGCTCAATCTGACAGTCTTCAATTTTTAAGGCAGCAAGAGTTTGCAATTGACTCAAATTATATGTGGACCAGCCTTTTTAAGTTCTGATTTCTTTAAAAAAACTGTGGCATGATGAAGAGGCTGCTGATGCCTATCACCATTTTCCTTCATCTTCCTTTAACTGAAAAACACAACATAGGCCAAAGTCCTTAAATAACAGAGAAAATAACTAAAACATCTCCCATTCACAACTGCTGCTTATTCACTGTCTCTTCCAGAAAACAGCAAAAGTTGAATTTGTTTAATCCGCAAAATCGTTACTTTGAAGGTGCATGAGACTCTGAAATTTTATAATGCTTGAACCTTCAATTTATTTCTTAATTTCTTGTTTAGTGGAATTGATAGGAAAAGAAGGTAAATGTTTTGTGCAAGTCATCCGAGTTTGTAAATCTCTTTAACTATTAAGCATTAATTCTAATTAAGGATAAATGGATTATCAACACTAATAAACTTTTGTCTGAGAGGAAATATTTGATTGCTACTGCCACTTGCCCAGGTTTTGGGTCAATCTCAGCCATTGCTTCTCTGATGTCCAAAGAGCTCATATTTTTTTCTTCATTCTCTCATTTCCAGCCCAATATTTAGGTAAATTGTTTTGTCCTCAGACTTCTACAGTGCTAATTATCAAGGGATCCCGACCCATAGCTTAAGGCTGTAGGCACTAATGTGTTGAAGTTCATGACAGGGAAGACCTCACTGGGTAGGGATACCAACTACCTACAGCTCACATGGTCTCAGAGCTTACACCTCTGCTCTCATGAAAACCATTTTTCAAAAAGCATATTGACTAATGAAGTATTAAAAAGTAATTAAACTATCCACTGTTAATCTTTGAAAAAATGTGGCTTCACATTCTGGATTAACCCAGGTGCTCCAGTGTCTGGTCAAAAGTAATTCACCAAGGGATTTATCTTCATTATGGTTAAGATAATAGAGTGCAAGACAGGACATGCAAAAAACAATGTAGCTATTTTCCCTAACTATGACTATTTAGGAATCTCAGTTTGGGGCTGTCTATTCCATCTATTAGGAAATTCCCTGCCTCAAATCTCAGTCACAGCAGCTCAGCTCTGAAGCAGGTTCTCTGTTTTTTTATTTCTTCCAACTCTAGCACCCTCATCCAAGCCTCTCCACAGCTTCAGTTTGCAATACTGCACAAATCTTCCATGTAAAATGTTGGGGACTGTGGCATATGGGGAGTTTACAAAATGCATTTTTAGCTCAGAACCAGCTATTTTATGTAGATTATGTGAGTTCAGTTACCATGTATGGCAGTAATACATGGCATTAGTTTCTGAGATTGATGTTGGCTTCATAACTTTGTGCAAGTTTATATTACTTCACAAGTGTATACAAAAACGGTGTCCCTCCTCCAAAGCAGCACAAAAGAAAACATGATAAATAGAAGCAGCAATAAAAGCACTTAAGAGGAAAAACAGACTGCCACTGAGAACGAGAGAATAGTAAAGAACAGGTTGGAGGACAGGTAAACCAAAGAGACACACACACACATGACCCTGCGGATCTGTGCTTAATGAAAACTAATATTTGCTGTTAAAACACACAATTTTATAAAGAAATGGAGTCTGGTAGTGTAGTCTGCATTCACTCCAAATTCCCATTTACTTCATCAGGAATTAAAAACATTTAAAAAGATGACTAAAGCTATTCTCACGAGGGAAAAATGGGCAGAAAGCTGCAGTGTGCTGGTTCCGATGTCATCCTTCAGTGCTGAAGAGTTTTTATGATGGGCGTGCTTTATTGTGTCATTTACTTCCACTGATTGGTGAAAGCAGAAAAAAACAAAAAAGGGTGCAACTGCCTCTTTGGGGAGTTTCAGCTTCTCACTCTGCTTGGGACAGGGTCTGATCTGCATTACATTACATTACATTGATCACTCAATGTAATTTTGTGTAGGAAAAAGAAAATCCCACTGATAATCATTTGCTGCCTCAGCTACAAGAGGTTTGCTTAAACATCATCATTAGGCAAGCAGGGCAAGGTATAGAAATTACAGACCAGCAACAGTTCTTTGGAGATGGGTCTGGTATCAGAATTCAGGAATTTAAGCTATTTTTCCTTCTTGAAAGAATTCAAGAGAAGGCAGAGGGAATGTTAGCCATCATATTCCCTTCAGGCCTAAATCTCTTACGTTTCACAGAATATTTTGCGTTTTTCTTTTACGCTTTCACTTTTGTGTCTGGTTTGTCAGTAGGTTTCCTGTATTTCTTTCAAACTATGGTTGTAATTTCCAAAGGTAGCAAGTGATATTTTCATTGTAGTTTAGTTTCAGCTCCACTGAGTGCACAAGAGAAGACTGCAATTCTTCATCATGACTCCTAATAAATGGGAAAGTTCTGGACAATATTTGATGTAAATGCATCAGTGACTGAATGAGAACACATCTCAGTTTCTTTTAAATAAATGAGCAGAAGTAGAACTATTTACAGATAAATTGGAGTTTACCCTTTGAATCCTTGGACAGACAAAAATTCCAAATTAGCTTTATTTTCAGATCTGTGTGCCTGCCTTCCTCTCTGCTGCCACTCCAGTCTCAGGCCGTATCCCTTCTCCAGACAAACCCTCCTGACTGCCCACCCTTTTTTATTCTAAGTGACTACTGGTGAGAGGTCCTCCTCTGGGAGGTTTAAATCAGGAGTGAAAAGCATGGCAGATGAGCAAGAAATAATGGGCGAAGTCAAGAGCATCCAGAAGGCAAAGAGGAATATTTACCTGGCTAAAGAAAGACTGAAGGTCTATTCAGCAAGCTCTATAAAATGCTCTGTTATTCTTGACTAGAATGTCTGTAGAAAGACAAATAGCCACTTTCCTCAATCTAACAGTTTTATTTGCATTAGGTTTGTTTAGGTTTTTTTTTTCTATTTTGTTTTGCTTTGGTTTTGTTGGTTTTTTGGTTTTGTGGGTTTTTTTAATAATTTAAGTACTATGTATAGTACTTAAGTACTAAAGTACTATGTATAGTAGCAGAAATAAAAAGGAAAAACCTAAAGAACAAGATACATATTTTCTGAACTCCAAATAGTTGCATCACTGAGAGCATCCAATACAAAACAGCATGGTAGTAATAATGACTGCATCTTACCTTTATGTCAAAGTTTTTAATCACAATCATGAACCCATTCAACAGTCTTTTAGCTATTTTAATGAAAAGCTAAACATTGTACATATCTCAGAAAGAAGCCTTCTCCTCTTTTTGCACTCCTAACAATCTTTCACATAATGTGGTGTGACAAATTGATTTAAAATGTAGTTGCAGGAAGAAGGGCAGGAAAGCTCTGCTCTGCCTTGTGGGTGTTGTAGTCTTTCTGCAGGCTCTCTGCCTCGGCAGCAATAGGAAGCTGGACTCTAATTCCCATATCTCCCACTAGAGTCTCCTGCACAGGCTCAGAGCTCATATGCGAGGAGGGGGTGACCACATTGTGTCTATTGTATGTTTTTCTTTTTTTCTTTTTTCTTTTTTTATTTCTTTTTTTTTTTTTTTTTTTTTTTTTTTTTTACTTTTCCCTTGGTATTTTTTGCGTTTCACGGGAGATTTAAATCGGGAGTGAAAAGCATGGCAGATGAGCAAGAAATAATGTGCAAACTCGAGAGCATTAAGGAGATCAGGTATGTTTGCTTTGTGCCTCATCAGTTACATGAAGCAGCTTTTTCCTCGGGGGAGCGGAGGACTTGCATCAATCTGAAACTAGCTATTGTGCTAGCGAGGCAAAGAAAACTACCGTTGGGTTTACTATGAGAGCTCAAAATACATTTTTCTAAGCAGGGAAGGAGCATCTGCTACTGGTAATTATCGCTGGAATGCGTATGAAGGACGTTAACGGTCGTGCATTTCCAGAGAAATTTCCCTGAGTGATGAGAAGGCGGAGTGATGGGAAGAATCCAGCAGCTGGTGGGAGTGATGTCGGGTCGCGGCTGTTGTGGGGGTTTGTTTGTTTGTTTAAGTCCTTTGACTTATTGTTTAATATTCCTGAGGCTCTGTTTTGAATCTTTTATTTTGCCCGGACGCCTGGGCAGGAGCCTTGGCGGGCTGCGAAAGGAAGGGCATGGCACGGAAAGCAGAGTCTAACACCGAAAGCCGAGGGCGGACGTGCCCCCGGGCAGGGCAGGGCAGCACTGCGGGCACCGGCGGAGCCCCCCGGAGCGGGGCAGCCGCTCACCCCTCCCGGCGGGCGGTGCCGGGGCCAGCTCTGCCCGCCGGGCAGCCATGCGAGGGATCCGTGCGGGGGACGAAAGGGAGCAGCTGAACCTTGGCGGCTTCTCTCTGCCCTGCCTTGAGGTCCCGCTCGCCCGAGGGCTGGGAGGCAGCCGGGAGAGGCCTGGAGTGATCTTCCTACCTGCTGCTTTTGGCCGCCGCCCCGGGGCGCTGGGGATGGGGAGCAGCCGACCGAGGCTTTTCTGCCGTTCCCTCCTGCCACTTGCCTCGCTCTGCGGTTCGTGCAAAGCGATACAGCAGGAATTTGTATACAGCGTCCTTCGCAGGGGGAGTCACAGGATGCTGTGGAAGAGGGGGCTCCTAAACAGCCAGGCATGGTACCACGTGTTCCCGCATCGGGGACATTTTTCATAGCTTTAGGTAGGGCAATGCCACTCTTTAGCTAAGGGCACAGATTTTGAGTATTAGGCCTGAATTGACTAGGAATTCATGCATCCAAAAGCCAAAACGCACTGCAGTGATTTTGAAAGTAGAGAGAAAAAAAAAAAGTAGGACAAAAAAAGTTTTAAAAGTAGAGAGAAAGTAGAAAGAAAGGGAGGTGGAAGGCGTGCTGACTGCGGGTAACCTCAGGGTGATGAGAAGTGTTTTGGGACATGAGGACTGGAGAGGGGCTATCAGGGAGAGAGGAGAGAGGGCTGGGGATGAAGGCTTTACTACCGGCAGTATATGCAGGTGGTCACAGAGACTTCTGGCTGGTAACAGCATCTCTTAAGAAGTACACTTTATGCATGGAAAAAGTGAATTAGGCACCAGAATACAGGCATCAACCTTCTTTACACAATACCACAAAGGTGAACAAAGATGAAGCAAAAATATTTGTCTAGAGTCCCCAAATTATTTGTAGGAAGAGATATGGCAACAAATACTTTACAGCGTAAGAGGAATGCTTTTCTACTCAACTGTTAGGCAGGCTCTGTTTTAAAATACTGATCTAGGTATGGCCTGCTACAGTTTGTGGTCCAATTATTGTAACACTTCATTTAAATTATTTTTTTCAGAGTGATATCCTGTATTTGAAAATTCACAGTGCACTCACTTTTCTGGTAGTATTTTCAAAGGTGATATATAAACAGCAATTAACAGATTTTTGTGATTACTTTGTGGCATAAGGTAGTGTAAAGGTGATGTTACTAGCTTTAGTGTACAAGGAAGTATCAAGAAAGTTGTTAAATAACAATCAAATGTCAAAAAGTCAATCCTGTTTGCAATATTGATGTCCATTTTGAGTCACCTTTAACGAAATCTGATCAAATTAACCTATTTTTTCATCCCCAAATCTTTTAAAAGGAGCATGCGTTCTGTGAAGAATTTTCTTCAAAATAAACATGAGAATTTCTTATGTTTGCAGACTCATCTTTGATAGATTTAGCAGACTTTATTTTGTTCTGCTTTCCATGTATTCTACAGACAGAGGAAAAAAAAGTCTTTACAATCAAAATCAAAGAACTTGCCCCCTCCTAGGCACATTCATCTCCATCTCTTTTTTTGAAGGGATTCAGGAATCTGATTTTGAATCTGGGATCTGATTATGAAGATCTATATCCATATCTATATCTATACATAAATACATACAATTTGTAGTCAAGAGAATACTGTTTTCAGTAAATGTGTTTCATGTCCACAATCCAAACATATATGCAAATGCTTATTTATATGCATTAAATACTTCCACAGAAATAACCCCAGTCATAAAATTAAACAAATGCCTAAAGACTCAGTGTTCTGACTGGGAGGAGCTAAAAAGAATGAGAATGGATATATTGATGAGAGACGCTAGTTTCACTGTTTAATACCATATTGGGACACACTTAGTGACTACTGTCATCAACGTACTATAAGAACTTAAATAGAAGGGAAAAAATATGAGGGCAAAATTCATTAGGCAGTCTAGAAATCACACTTATGGTTCCTGTTTTAAAAATTGCTTCATGTTGCCTGATGCTAACAGGAAGAGTTGTAATTTGTGTGCACTTTTTCTTTCCTAATGTCAAAAGCCAATCTTTTGGACTTAAACAAGCCCCTGCAACTCACTTATTGTAGCAATCTGGCAGAGTATGGCACCAGTGACTAGTAACAATGAGGAAATAGATCTATTTCCGTTGTCTTTAGGTGAACACATGTAATAAATACAGGAGAGGAAACAGGAAATAAATTGGAGACAAATACTCCCAGTTTCAATAATCAAAGCTGCCGTTACTAAATAAATGACATTTTATGAAAACAGGGATAGATGTTAGGTTAGTGGAATATTGCCACATGTAAAGTGGAGGTAGAGAGGATCTCTTTTTACTGGTTTAAGTTCAATATTTACATTCAGACTCATATATGTCGTTATGTAGTAAATGACACAACTCCAATGACATTACATTATATGATGTTGTAGCTACATACTTGAATTCTATCTATAGTTCATTTTTCATGTCTCATAATCCTGTGCTAAACCTGCATTTTCTGCATTTCTCTATTTTGGAACTAGGGTCAACTGATGCAGTAGAATTCTATTGGTACAAATTCTCTGAATCTATAGTAACTGCTAAAATCTGACAATGTTCTGTTAATTTCATAATTCAGTACAAGAATTCTCATAGCATTTAAAAGCTCAGCAAAAGAGATGGAATTAGAATTCAGTATTCTCGTTTCTTTCTCAGACATATATAGTTTCACCCTTGTCTGTTGCTGCTAGTGCCTTCTTCCATCTATCTAATCACATATAAAGTGACACCTCACAAAAATATGTTTCAGTGACTTTCTGTTGTCTCTCTATTTTTAATTACCCCTGGGATTCAGGAATAAGACTTTGCAGATGGAAAAAATAAAGGCACGACTGAAAGCAGAATTTGAAGCCCTGGAGTCTGAGGAGAGGCACCTGAAGGAATATAAACAGGAAATGGACCTGCTGCTGCAAGAGAAGATGGCCCATGTGGAGGAGCTGCGACTGATCCACGCTGATATTAATGTGGTATGCAACAGTCCAGCTGCAGACAGTCTGACTAAGACACAGTGGCATATGAATCATTCCACAGGCTGTGCACATCAGTGAACCATCACTGGTTCAATAATCTGGACTTTACAACACTATCCTAGGATCCTACAGAGTCCAAAGTAAATTTACTTCAGGGTAATTGTTTTTGTCCTGTGTTGGGCAGGATATTTGGTAATGTTAGCATAGTAAGCACTTGCACCAAGAAGAAAGATAAGCCTGTTGTGGCTGTGAGTTTACCAGTATCCACAGTAACATCACTCCAGCAGGCCCATAGAAAACTGTTCTTCCTGTTAGGCTTTTCTTGTTGAGCACCCAGAAACAGAGAAACTTTAGCAGCTGGGTGGGACTTTTGACTGGAGCTTTTGGGAAGAAAGATTTTGAGAAAATGCATGGTATTTGTAAAGTTCTTAGTAAGAACTGACCTTCATCACTGAGTGGAACCACCAAACGACAAGAAGCACCAGCCTGAAGGGAATGAATACAAAGAAGAGAAAAACAATTTATAAACCGGGAAGTTTAGCCAATTAGAGGGGCTAAATAGGGAATATCTTTTTAAATGTGCATTTTTTATGTCATGTTAGGTCACTTACATGTTTGCTTAGTGGTTTCCAGCTCTGAGGGTATCTCTGCTTTCCATGAGAGAAAAAAAGCTCCCACATTGTAAACAAGTACAAGATATATACTGGATGTGCAGACTGCATTTCTTTATCTTGTAATGTCTGTTCCCCTATCCAGCTGCATAACCTCAACCTCTATTTCATCCTTCCTTCTTTTTCCAGTCAGATTGTCTTTTTCTCTGCTGCTTTTCCCATTTACTGCAGTAAGAGAAACAGGAACTTTTCCTTGGTTTGTTTGTTAACTTCTCACAGTCAGTGTTCAGATATCTTAGAAACACAGAAAATTAGTTTTGTTCTACTTTAATTCCTTTTTTAATGTCTGCTGAGAGTTTTCCATCAGTCCTCACTTGCCAACTTTATCTGTAGCCTGTCTACCTGCTTCTTCTGTTGTTCAGAAGGTCATATAGGTTGAGTGCACCTTTTTTGAATGAAAATGCATCTCATATGTCACTTTCTGTTGCTTCTTCCTTGCCCAATTTTTGTGATCCCAATACCTTAACTGTTTGCTCTACTATTGCATTGTCTCCAATCTCTTCCAACTTGAGTGAAAAAAATCTCTTCTTTCTGATACAGTCTCTTGCTCAGTCAGAGAGGGACAGTTCTTTACCAGCATGCCCATCCTCCTGTTTCAGATGGAGAATACCATCAAGCAGTCTGAGAATGATCTTAACAAGCTCTTGGAATCTACTCGTCGCCTGCACGAGGAGTACAAGCCCCTAAAGGAGCACGTAGATGCCTTGCGAATGACTCTGGGATTGCAGAGGCTGCCGGATCTATGTGAGGAGGAGGAGAAACTGTCCCTTGAGTAAGTCTCCAAAGTAAACATTTTCTAGCTTTATACTTTCTCTCAATTCTACTGGTCATTTTCTCATTTTACTTTTGTTGGTAGGTGGAAAAAAGAACTCAAGAGGTAAGCATGAAAAACAAAAGCTAACAAAAAAGGGATGTGGGAAGACATGTATCGGATAACATTGTCTGAACTTGTTGCAAGGTAAATTTAGATTATTCCAAGCTGCAAAGTCTACATATGACATGCAAAAATTCAGGGGTGGTTGGCTGTCTAGATTTTTGTACTATATGTTGCATTTTCTAGCAACTTTTTTTTTTCCCTGAAAATTACTTGTTTAGGAAGCAACAGTAGGAGGCAATACAAGAGAGGGATAAAAAACAAGTGTACTTCAGTTAGTTAGTGCTGCTGCTAGTCAGAATTTTACTTTTTGCTGCCTGCTCAGGGCAGTGGCATTTAACCTAACCCTAAGACCTAAGGTAACAAGTAAGTTTACCCAAGCTGTGGAAAAGATTGGGGTAATAAATTACAGTTTCATTTTTAGGTATAAACTAGGTGGGGGAGAGTGACAGAATTAGCTACTATTCGAAGAACAATGTCCTTTGTTTAACAGATCAGTTTTAAATGCAAGGGATGTTTTAAGAAGCTTATATTTCTTTTAATGCCCAGCATAATAAAAATAATTTTCACGGACACACAGTTTTCAAGATTTCCTTTGTATTTCTTTAGAAGCTTTTTAAATTCCAAACACCATGACACCACAAAGAATGTATTAATTTACTGCCTACAAAAGTTATGCATTTTAACAGAATAAAACAGAAAAACTGTTTAACAGAGTTGCATCTGAAGCTGTTAAATATATATGTGTTGTCTATTTTTGATTGGACTAGATTTTTTATCCAGTTGTATGTCAAGATACCTTAGAAGCTGACAGTCTGGAATCTGGCTGAAGTGTACAAATGCAGAGAAAAATACTACCGATTCTATTTATGAACTAGTCTTAAGTGTAGGCAATTTGACTCCAGAGGAGCATGATAGGGAAATGTGATCCATTGTATTTTAACACAAAATATCCTTTACAGACTAATGAAATACCCCAGAAGGCGGTTACATTTTTTCTTTGTTATTCTTCCATCTAGCTACTTTGAAAAGCAGAAGGCAGAATGGCAGACGGAACCACAGGAGCCGCCCATCCCAGAGTCTCTGGCTGCAGCTGCAGCAGCTGCCCAACAGCTGCAAGTGGCTAGAAAACAAGATACCAGACAGACAGCAACTTTCAGACAACAGCCACCTCCAATGAAGGTCAGGAGACAAATGTGCTGGGTTTTCTCTTTTGCTATTGGAACACATTATGTTTATAAAGTTGATCAGTATTTGCAAAAAGGAAAAATTATGTGTTCTGATTCTGATTTCCCCTGCAGTGGTTCAAATCAAGAACAACCAGTAGACTTAAAGTAGTAGCACCAGTCATCAAGGGTTAAGGACAAGAATCTTTTATGACTTAGGAGTCTCCATCAGCAGAGATGTAGGCAATTCCCACTCCTCTTGTGCTTCACGTGGGAGAAAGTCATGTAAGAAAGAAAAAAAAGCTTGGCAAGAGAAAAACAAGTAGCTGTTAGTTAATGCCAAACTGAGTCATATTAAAAGCAATGCACATATTTTATGAGAGAAATTACTGATGGTATATATTACCAGAAAAGGTGATTGTTTCTGCACTTGGGATCTTCAAGACTAGCATTGAGATTAACTTAAACTAACCACAGGCATTTAAGTGACAGTTTTATGCAGCTCCTTCTGTAGTAAGAGCTAAGTAATTCCATAGAGGTACTCATCCTGCCAGGGTTCCAAAGAGTCACTGACTAAGTAGGCAAACTGATGTAGGTACATTCCATAATGTACTTACTATCTGTGGTTAGGCAGTTGAAAAGCCTTTCTGCAAGTAATAGGCTTCAGTCAAATGGAAATTAAAGGGCTTAGTATGGAGCAAAAAGGCAGAGTTTTGTACCTTATGTTAAATACATGGAATTCATCTTATCACTTGCTCCTGCCTTAGATTCTGTGACATCACAGTTGGCATTCACTGTAACTTCTCAGACTCAATGAGCATGTAAACACCTCATTGGAACATTTAACACAAAATAGAATTTATTGATAGATGTATGAACCGTGTATCTGTGGAATTGTAGTTTTAATTCAATTAAATACTCCCAATTTTTCACTTGGCCTGAAATTACTGTACAATCTAGATACCTAGATTGTATAGAATGTAGCAGTGGTTTGCCTTTGAAGGCAAGAAGGCTTATTTTTGTCTGTAGTGTGACTTAGAATATGGTACTCAATAATTCATGTAACAACGCCACTTAAATGTTTATAACAAGAGGCTGCAATGTTGTATTTCAGGCATGTTTATCGTGCCACCAACAAATTCATCGGAATGCACCCATATGTCCACTCTGCAAAGCAAAGAGCCGATCCCGGAATCCCAAAAAACCCAAGAGGAAACAGGATGAATGAAATCAAGAAGATTGCCAAGCTGTGTGACCTGTTCCAGTCATCTTCCAGTAGAACTGCAAATGCGCCTAGACTTTACTGAAGTGCAGACTCAAGTATGACCGTCTCATTATTTTCTATTTAATGCAATGTAAGCACAATGTTCCTGTTCTGTCTTAAGTTCCTTCCAGTCCTTAGGATTTGGTTTTAGGAAAGTAAATATTATGGTGCTACAGTTTAACATTTCAGTTTTTCCATCTTTTGGACTCCTAAATAAACTGGAATTCTTTGTGCAAGTCTGGCTATTTCTATTGGCCAAATGTGATGGCCACAAATGCTTTTACGTTCTCTCTTTAAAAACCAGATGTTACTAAAATTTTTTTCTGTTTTCTCTTGATAACAGGAGACTGACTATTAGAAGTGCTGAAATAGCAGTCTGATTGTTTCGCTGAAAACAAACAATTTATTTTCCAGGCTGGTAACACTGCATAGGTTTGGGTATCCAGTAGAACTCTTTTATACAGGAAATGTTTAGGGAAAACAGGATTGGTTATACAGAAAATCAGTACATTAAGGACACACACGAAGTTTGATTTAATGGAGTTTGATTGTACCATTCCCTGAACCTTGACTTGAAACTTGGAAAGTTGATGGCTATGTATGAATTTCTAAAATTATGTGATTTGTCATGCTTCAACATCTCAATAGGTTATTATTTTCAGCAGTCAAAAGACAACTGACTTAAGAACAAGGCTCAAATGAACTGCATTAGAGGTCCTCCTATGGCCAACCTGCACATTTTGATTCCCTAGGGAACATGCATGAAATATCCCAGATCTCTGTGTGCACAGACTGCTGCATCAGTCATGCTGCTGTCTTCCTGGCTTGTACAGCCAAAATCTCCCTTGGCAGACTTATCCTCCACAGGAGCATAGGAAAAGTAATATGCACAAGGAACAGTGTCAACTAAAAATTATGTATTTCACCAGAACCACTGAGCTTTGGTGTCGTCGTCCTCCCTTAACCAGAACTTTCTATTTTTGTGTCTTTTAATAGTCACTTGCATGTAAGCTTTACTTCAGACCAGTGTTTTTCTTGCTCTGGGTGTGCCAAAAGAAGCCTGACTAAAGGATCCAGAGTAGACCCCTCCCTGTAGCCATGTCTTCGTTTTGTTTCACCTAATGTAACAATAGTTCCTCCAGTGGGGTGGATGACAGTGACCCACTTACAGAAACACGGCTTAAAATGTACTCATCTCCAATCACTGTTCTGTCACTATCTTTGCTGTCTAAATTGATCGCAAATATTAAATATTCTTTTCACTAACTTCAGGAGGCAGTTCTTGTGCTTCTTCACATTCTTCTCCCAAACAATGTGCTTGTTCACATTCTTCTCTCCTTAGCTCAAGTTCTTCTCTACTGTTATGCTAGAGTGGTTATATTGAAAATTTGGCTTGTTAAACAGGAAGAACAGGACACTGGCAACTGTAATAAATCCACATAATGCAATTTTGCTGGCCAAATCACACATGCCATCATTAATTTCCCAAGTCTGCCACAAAGTACACGAATGATTTATTGAATATAGTCCTGTAACTTATATAAAGTTCATGAGGTATTCTCTTATTTTAATGTTTTGTAGCCATATGAACATCTCTCAACAGCAGAGACAGAATGTGGACCACATGCACCTGAAATTATGTGAAGAGCAGATTCTGCTAGCTGAATTACTGGGATTTGGCTCTCTGAGATAGCAATAATGGAAGATAGTCTGACTCCATTCTCCAAATGGCAGTAGTGCATTATGCATGTTTTGTAGCACAGATAGTGGATTCTGCTGTTGAGTGTCAGACTGGTCACATGCTGTGTGCCCTGTTCAGAGAAGTTCTTAGTAAGCTGAAGGGAAAACATACACTAAGATAAAAGTACGTGGACTCCCCCAAAGTACATGCTTGAGAGCAGTATACTTCGATGGTAGTTGTACATAAATTTAAGAAGTAGTGACAGTGGAGCGGGCAAATTGTCTGCAATGAAGTAGTGTGAAGAGAAGGATTGATTTGTAGTAACTTAGAGTTCTGAAATAGATAGGGTTAGTCATAGTTGCTCTCACTTCACTGTTACTTTACCAGGTTCTTTCTTTCTTGGGGGATCTCTAAACTGAAGTATGCTTAAAGATGCACCACTTGCTGATTTAGTGCAACAGTTTTCTATTTTTTCTTTTTTAAACTAGTCTCTTGTTCTCTTGTGTTTAATAAGGATGGGTTTTTTTTAAAAAAAAGAGAATATGACATACTGTGTTTGCATCAATCATGTACTAGTATTTACAGATTTGTTTGCACATCCTTTACAAAGTTCTGCTGTATATGAATAGCATGCATTGCTGAAAATGAGCGTAACTAAAGATGAGTCAGTAGTGCCCTGGCAGCCAAAAGGGCCAACTGTGTCCTGGGGTGCATCAGGCACAGCATCGCCAGCTGGTCGAGAGAGCTGATTGTCTCACTCTACACTGCACTGGTGAGGCCTTGAGTACTGTGTGCAGTTTTGGATGCCTCAGTGCAAGAAGGACATCAGACCATTACAGTATTCCAGAGGAGGAGGGTGACTGCGGTTGCAAAAGGTCTCAAGGACAAGACCTCTGAGGAGCAGCTCAAGTCACTTGGCTGGTTCAGTTTTGAGAGTGTCCTCATCACAGCCTACCGCTTCCTCAAGGGGGAAGCAGAGGAGGAGGTGCTGATCTTCACCCTCCTATGCCCAGCGACAGGACATGAGGAAATAGAATGAAGCTGCATTAGGGGAAGTTCAGATTGGACATTAGGAAAAGGCTCTTCTTTGGGAGAGTTGTTGGTCCCTGGTACAGTGACCCAGGGAAGTGGTCAAGGCACCAAGCCTGTCAGAGTTCAAGGAGCACCTGGATGACGCTCTTAGTCATACATTTAGATGCCAGGTAGTCCTGCAAGGATGGGGGATTGGACTTGATGATCCTTATGAGTCCCTTCAAACGTGAGATGACCCTGACTATTTCAAGGAGACAGAATATGCATTATGTATGAAGGGATCATGGGGGTGGGAGCAGGGAGGGAGGTGGTGCCTTTCATAAGGCAAGAGTATTCTTTTCTCTCACAGGATAATGACGTAAGTTTAAGTGAAGAGCTCTTTTTGTGACAGCCCTGGGCTCTTTTCTCCCAGGCAACTTTCTCAAGAGACTAGTGGAATAATTATGAAATACTGATTTCTTCTTATTTAGACAGAGGAGGAAGCTGTCTGAAGTACAGTTCCTACCACAAGTCTACTGCTTTTTTGCTCTATGGGGTTTTTTTGCTCTACTGCATTTTTGCTCTTCCTTTGTAGCTAAAGTCTTTGTGGATACTTCTTTGCTTGGCTTAAATTTATTCTAACTTGGGTTCAGTTCTCAGAATAGTCACAATGAGACCCTCCACAAAGCTTGCAAGACTTTTATATTTACTAAAATGTGTTTTAACCCTGTCTTTGTAATTCCTTTTTTAAATGGGTATCAAAGTGACAACAAAGTAACTGGATTCTCTTGGAACAGATGGTTTTCCAGGATTTCCTCCTGATTCCTCACTTGCCTTAAATGGTAGTGCAACCAGACACCACAAAAAACCCCCCACACAAACCAACAAAATAAAAAACAAACAAAAAAAAAAACCCCAAGGCATTCACCCTGCCACCACCATGAGCTCATGATAATAAGATGTGAACACTGACTAAATACTTTGTTGCAGAAATTTTCATACCCAAGCTGGGATACATCAGTTGTTCAAAGTTTGGTGTCAAGGACCCCACTAACTACAGAGAAAATATAAGGCAAATAAGACTTCACTAGGACTTTGTAAAGTGCTTTATTCCTTTATTTTGCAGTTTTCAAATTCCTCAAGCATAGGTTTTCATTTTAAAATTTAGGTGTTTTAGCAATATCTGGTATTTTCATTGACTTCTGTGTTTTAAATACTTTACTCCTGTGCCTTGTGGGAGTAACTGTTTAATTTGTCTGTACAGTCCTTTCTAATAAAGATTTGTTTCATGTCATGCTTTCTTCCTGCACATCTGTTATTTGCTTATGCTACCAAGAAGCAGCCATATCCCGAATGGTAAAACTCAGCTGTCTTAGTTTTACAGGATGCAATTAGCCACAATTCTGTTATACCTTTATAGAAACTTTGTGGAGATAAATATGTGGGAAGAAAAATCCCTAATGAGCTTTAGAAAACAGGAAGGAAAAGGAGATGATAGTACAACAGGTTTTAACATAGCCAAACTTCTTAGTTTTGCTTTCTAAAGTTAAATTGAAAGCAGTTATGATTCCCTCTCCAACTTAAGGGAGAGGATAGCTATCTTCTCAAGAATCCTGCTTTGCCATTAGGAGATTATATCTACCAGTGCTTGCTAGAAGTTGCTTCTCATCAGACTGACGACTGTTTATGGCAGCACTCCCTAATCCAATTCTGTCAGGAAAGCCCACACAGGCTGTACACTGCTAGCAAAGGAGGTAACCTAACTACATGGGAATGAAAACAGTTTTGAGAAAAAATGTAATCCATTGACATAGCTTGTGCAACCAGTAAGTAATTAAATAATGACATTTTCCAATATCTGATTGTTTTTCACTCATCGATTAAATGACAAATGAATTTTTTCCAGTAATGAAGTAATTAACCTTGCTTACCCAATTAATAAATGGGATTTTTCCCCCCCAGTAACTGTGAGATTACTTTTTGTAAGACAGCACTGCCACGTAGTGACCAAGCAGGGGAACTTCATGACACTTTTACAGCGAAAACTGCCACCTACTGACAAAATGGGAGAACTGCAACACACACACACAAAAAAATGCACACCAGCGCCACCAAGCGAACAAAACCGACAATTGCAACGGAAAATCAATTAAAAGCCCGCCACCTTGAGGACAACCAGCGAACTACACCGAAAATGACAAATCACTGATTACTAAGCAATACATTAGAAATTAATTACGTAAATAACTACCCAACAATAAAGTAATTAACCAATTAAATATTTAACTGATCAACCAATGAAATTACCTAATTAAGCTATAACTAATTACCTAAATAAGTAAATATCTAATTCACTGACAAATTAACCCATTGAAGCAATGAGGCAATGAAGTAATTACCTAATTAATTACCTAATTACTGCTCCACATGGCAGCAACTAATAAATTGCAGATGACCCACAACCCATTCCACTCTGCAGTACTAATTAATAACGTGTTAATTAGCAATTAAATAGTAATAAATGTACAATTTAATTTTTTCCCCTGGCCACAACAAATCCCACCTATACACAAATATACTAGAACATAACAATTGTGCAACCAATTAAGTTATTAAATAATGTCATTTTCTGATAGTTGATTGTTTTTCACTCATCAATTAAATGACAAAGGAAGCCGCCTACTCGGGACACAGATCCCTGCGGCAGGCCCCCGATCGCGGGCCCCTGCTCCCTGCCCCGGGACAGCGAGCCCCCCGTAGCCCCGCTCCGTGGCCAGGCAGCCCCGCTCGGTTG